>CM042903.1:30300412-30705412 GCA_023653625.1 Triadica sebifera
CTTCTTAATACAGGAGATGGAGTAGGAGGCTGTGGTGTGTCGGATTGATGCGCACTGCTTGGTCCAACAAGTTCCTCTGGCTGAGGACTTGCTATAATGGGTTCCGTCACGAAACTAACTGGGACATCATCTGCATCTGCAAATACTGACTCATTCTGTTCTGAGTTGCTGACGATTGTTTTATGCATGTCCTTGTACATCAGCCTTTCATCAAAAATCACATCTCTGTTACGGATGACCTTTTTGTTTTCGTCATCCCAAATACGGTAGCCAAACTCATCCTCACCATAACCGATGAGAGTGCATTTCTTGGATTTGGGATCAAGCTTATTCCTTCCTTGATCACTGATATGCACATATGCTACACAACCAAAAACTTTTAAATGTGATAGTTTTATCTCTTTTTGGCTCCATACCTCCTCTGGTATTCTGTGCTCTAATGGAACCGATGGTCCTCGATTGATTAAGTAAGCTGCTGTGTTGACTGCTTCTGCCCAGAACTGCTTCGGTAGACCTGACTGTATACGAATGCTTCTGGCTCTTTCTGTCAACGTTCGGTTCATACGTTCAGCTACACCATTGTGTTCAGGTGTACCTGGCACGGTTCTCTCCATTCTGATACCGTGCTCATAGCAAAACTTCTTGAATCTGGTGTCTTCATATTCACCACCATTGTCAGTTCTGAGCTTTTTAATCTTCAGACCTGTCTCATTTTCAACCATAGCTTTCCATCTTCTGAAAGCCTCGAACACTTCGGACTTATGTTTTAGAAAGTAAACCCATACCTTCCGAGAGTGATCATCGATGAAAGTCACAAAGTAGTGTTTCCCACCAATGGATGAGACAGTCGTTGGTCCCCAAACATCAGAGTGAACAAGCTCTAGCCTTTCTTTCTTTGGGGTTCTGCCACTTGTCTGAAAGCTTACCCTTTTCTGCTTTCCAAGTATGCAATCTTCGCATGTGTCTATCTCCACTGACTGTAGACCTGGAAGTTTCCCCTTTGAATGCATAATCTTCATTCCTTTTTCACTCATATGGCCTAGTCTCTGGTGCCATAGATTGGGATTTTCATTGCTAGCTGCAACTATGATTGAACAGCGTGCTCCCGCTGTCATGTAAAGAGTGCCATTCTTTTTGCCTCGAGCAACCGTCATTGCTCCCTTTGAAATCTTCCAATTATCACCATGGAAGATCGTAGTATAGCCTTCGCTAGCCAACTGCCCTACTGAGATTAAGTTCTTTCTCAGGTCGGGAATATGTCTGACATCTTTCAGCTCCCAAACAGATCCGTTCAACTTAATCTTTACTACACCTTTGCCAATAATAGCACAAGGTTGATCATCACCAAGATATACCTTTCCAAGGTTTCCAGGGACATACCTTTCGAAGAATTCTTTCTGTGAAGTAGCATGAAACGATGCTCTAGAGTCTAACACCCAAGACTCCTCTTTGCTTTCCAAAGAGCATATCAATGCGTCATTGCCTTCAGAGGTGGAAGCAACATTTGCCTCTACCTTTGCTTCCTGGTTCTTCGATGCACTCTTGCACTGATTTTTGTAGTGTCCAGTCTTTCCACAATTCCAACATTCGACAGTTTTTGAACTATGGAAATTACTTGGATTCCTGGATTTGGACCTTCTGTCCTTTGATTTACCTCGGTAGTTTGACTTGCCTCGTCCATTACCTCTGGTTGAATTTCTTCCTCTTGACTCTGTATGCAAAACTGAAGAAGTTGATGATTCACCCGACTCTCTCCGTCGGATCTCTTCACTGAGAACCAAATCACGAACATCATCAAATTTCAACTTAGTGCTTCCCGACGAACTACTCACATCAGTGACAGTAGCATTCCAGCTTTCTGGTAGAGAAGACAAAAGTATTAATGCTCGTACTTCTTCATCAAATTCAATTCCAACCGAACTCAATTGGGTTGTGATTGTATTGAGTTCATTGAGATGTTGAGCTACAGATGCACCTTCTGTCATTCGCAAGTTGAACAAGCGCCTCATGAGGTGCACTTTGTTTGAAGCTGAAGGCTTCTCATACATACTAGAGAGAGTCATCATAAGACCTGCCGTGGTTTTTTCCTTTGCTATGTTGAAAGCAACATTACGGGATAATGTCAATCGGATAACTCCGAGAGCTTGTCTGTCGAGAAGACTCCAGTCTTCTTCCTTCATAGCCTCTGGCTTCTTCCCTGAGAGAGGTTGATACAGATTTCTTTGATACAAATAATCTTCTATTTGCATTTTCCAAAAGCCAAAGTCCGCTCCATCGAACTTCTCAATTTTTACCTTTCCTTCATCTGTGGCCATCGCTCCCACTCGAATCTGACTTCCTTTGGATCGTTTCTGACAATTCTTGTGAACCTCTGTGTATTAGAACACCTCCGTGGATAATTTGGTACAACTGACCAAATTTTACTATTCACAAAAATTTACTATTCATGTGAATAGTAATCGCCCGAAAAAGGACAGAAAAAACGCAACCAATGCTCTGATACCAGTTGTTGGGAAATGACGCCAATTTCCCTATAGTCAGATTTATGAGAAAGCGAAGAAAATGCGAACTAATAAGACAGACAATTTGATAACGGAGTTCGGCCAATTATACCTACGTCTCCGGACTGCTGCAGATCTTTTACTGAAAGAAGAGAAATTTACCGAGTGTTTACAAACACTCACAACTCACAACCTCTCACTAATGCTACTCTCTCATTTTTGATGGAATGCCTTACAAATGAATTTCTAAGGCTATATATAGGCCTACACCTCCTCAATGGACGGTCAAGATTAATTTTCACCTACTTTGATGGATGGTTGAGATTATTTCTCACCTACCGTCTCACCTACCAAATGTATGGTCAAGATTAATCTTCACTTACCATCTTACCAACCAAATAGATGGTCAAGATTAATCCCTACCCACCAAATGGATGGTCAAGATTAATCTTCACCTACCATCTTACCTACCAAATATTTTGTCAACAAAAGATGCACCGTCCATCTTTATTGTCATTTATTTTATGGTGCATGTGTAGTTTGACCAACAACAAGGTCGCCTCAATTCCCACATACTCTCTTCACCATTTCCTTTTCTCTTAATTCCCTTATCATGAACATCTTTTATTTCTATATCAATATCATATCCATTCTCATTTTCATTCACCCCTTCTTCATTATGGGCATCACTCTCATCCCATTCTAAGTCTGCTACTATTTTTTTTACGTAACTCATATCCCAATCTCATTGTTTCGCTGCCTCAAAAATTATATCTCTACTCACAATAATCCTCTTAGCAATAAAATCAAATAGCCTATAACCTTTTGACTCTTCACTAACTTCCAATAACACACAAGTAATGGTTCTACTATCAAATTTTGTTCTCCTTGCCTCTGGAACACGTGCATGTGTTATGTAACCAAAAACCCGAAAATGATCTATTGTGGGTTTCACTCCACTCTAAGCCTTCTCTAGTGTAGCATCATTGACAGCCAATGTGGGACATTTCTTTAGAACATAGACAGTCCAATTCACTGCCTCTAGCCAAAAAGTCTTGGGAACCTTCTTGTTAGATAACATTAATCGAACCATATTCATCACAGTTTTATTCTTCTATTTAGCTATGTCGTGTTGTGGAGTATAAGCGGTGGTCAACTATCTCTTAATCCCATTTTGCTTACAAAAATCATTGAATTCATTTGAATTGAATTCCTTTCCTTTAACAATGCGTAAACACTTAACAAAAAGTCATGCTTCTTTCTCACCATAGTCTTGAAGTATTTAAACGAATTTAAAGCACTTGATTTTTCTACCAAAAATATACCCAAGCTTTTCTATTATAATCATTAATGAACAACAAAATGTACCTCTTGTTGTTGTTAGATGCATGAGTGATTTTGGACCACAAATATCAGCATGAATAAGTTCCAACTTTTGAGTTGCTCTCCAAGTACTCTTCTTTGGAATAAGGTCACGATGTTGTTTCTCATTGATGCAATCAGTACGTGTTGCACTTGAGATAAAAAGTTTTGGAAGCCCACTTACCATATTTTGGTACACTAAGGTTTAAACCTTTGTAACTCAGATGCCCATACCCCCATGCCAAAGCTGAGACAAGTTTTCAGCTCTTGTGTGGAAGTGTAATTCAGATTGTGTTTGAGATTGAGCTTGAGATTGAGCCAACAAGATAAACATCCCATTGGTGCTCATATTAGTCTGAATGAGTTAACCCCCATCTGGATGAAATATCATGTACATTCCTTCTTTAATTAAAATAGCCAAGTCTCTTTCATGCAACTACCCTATGTTCAAGAGATTATTTCTTAATTCTGGAATATAGTATACTTCAGTAACAACATGATGACTTCATTCAGTAACAACTTCACACTTCCTTTTTCCATCACATTCATCTTTGTGTTGTTCCCCAACTTCACCGAATGCCTGAATTTTTCATCAAGTTCTCTGAACATAGCTCGATCATCGCACATATGATTAGAACACCCTGAATCAAGGAACCATGCATCTTCTCTTTTTGCCTTATGCAACTCCACATAGGACATTAGAAACATTTCATATTCCTCATCAAGAAATGCATAGTTTGCTTCATTGTCCTTAGAAGTACATTCATATTGAAAATGTCCAAGTTGATGACACTTTAACATTCTACAATTGCCTTGTTAAAAACTACTCGACCTTTCTTTATTCCTCCTTTATATATCAACTTCAAAGCTTATTCCTCACTATAATTTTTGTTTATATACTATTAATGAGCTTTGCAACTCATCAATAGTGATAACATCAATGTCATTTAACTCCTCAATGGAACAAACAACATAGTTGAACTACTCTGTTAAAGAGTGTAGAATTTTCTCCACCACCTTAACATCCTGCATATCTTGTCTATAAATTCGCATCTTGTTTGCCACTGTCATTACCCTAGAGAAGTATTTTGTCACTCCTTTACCATACCTCATCTCACGAGTTTTAAATTCTCTGCGAAGAGCTTGAAGATAAGACCTTTTGACCCTGGCATTACCTTCGCACTTTCTTTTTATGGCATCCCATATTTTTTTGGTAGTATTCTTCTTGAGATAAGTGTCTAGAACTGTGTGATCGATGGCCTAGAAGAGGTAGTTCTTCATTTTCAGGCCTTCAGCTTCATCTCGTCATTTTTCTTTTTCTCTACATCTGACTGCAACGATTCACTTGCTGGCTCAATATATCTAGGCTCCACCAGCTCCCAATATTCCTTAGATAGCAGGAAATTTTCCATCAGCATGCTCTAATGGTCATATTAACCATCAAAATGAAGAATAATTGGTTGTATGAAACTTCCTTCAGTAGTAATCTTCTGAGCCATTTTTTATGCTGCTACAAGTACTTCAAAGACTGTTGCTTTGATTTTATTAGGTCAGTGGTGACAGATACTAGATTGTTGGAAACTTTTATCTGATATGAAACTCTAAGAATAAGAATAACTTTGGATTAAATAGCCATGTAAAGCACAATCTTAACAGAAAAATAAAAGAGCAACTCATTCTAGCAAAAATAAAGCCAAGTGGTAATAGAATCATGGAATAATTCAAATATATGATGTCCCTAAAGATTAGGACTTTTTAAACAAAAAAATTATTCTAATAAAACACTGCAGTAAACTCTTTCTATTAGAAGTTTGAGAAGATGTCATGGCAATGTCGGGCTTGGAGATTGATCATTTGTAGGACATCCTATTATGGGGTTTGGTGCCCATAGAAAAAAGAGTTCATTGAGATCCCTAAAGCAGAAAGAGAGATTTGTGAAGAGAAATTTAGATGGATGATGGATGATGGTTTGTTGAAGTCATCGAGCTAAGCTACCCCGGTTGGTTGGTTAGCTGATTAGTTTCACTATTTTGGAAATTTCTCTTGCATTAATAATAAATGGATGAAACCCGAGTTATGGTTTCAGTTGACAACATAGGTTGAGTTTGTGGGTAAAAAATCTCGAATTCAATTCCCATAAAATGCAACCTTAAATGAAGAGCAAAGAAATTTAATTATTACTATGCTCTTAACATAATTAATCTCAAAATATAAAATGGATGAGAATATTTGTGATATAACATCAATAATAAATAGATAAAGCTTAGATTATGAGTGCTAACTATCTTGTCCTCACGGTGTGCACCTATCTTGACGGTGAGGAAGAATTATCCAATCACCGCTGGAGAAGGAATCCAAAGGACTGGTCTTTGGGTTTACCAACAATTCCATTGAATAAAAAATGACTTCCATCTATACCTTTTCTATACGGTGGAAAGGATCCCGTCTAGTTGAAGGAAAAATTTTCCTCTCATTCAAACCACAAGGAAAATGATTTAGTCTTATCAGAAAATGATTGAGTGGAGCATCCCTTATACCAAATATGTCCTCCAAGATTATAAGGTTTTCCATGGCGATCCACTGATTAAGTATTCTCCAAATTTAATTTATTACTTTTTCTTTGAAAAATAGTACAATTAAGTTTAAACAAATTAATTTATCACATATTACTATCTATTTTTTCCTTTGAATGGACGCTGACGTGGATAATTAAGCCTTTAAAGTTCATTTCATTCAGTTTATTAGATTGGAATTTTCAAAATTGACATCCTAAATATTGACCATTAATTCAATTCAACTAATTATAAATTTCATTTTTAACTTCATCTTACATCATATAAAATATATTTTTAATATGTATATATATATATATATATATCATTCAATATAAAAATATAAAATAAAATTTAACTTAAATGTAAAATTATATGTTCAATAAAGTATCAACTATAAATAAAAGTAAGAAAAATCTATACAAGTCATTGTCTAATAAAGTAAATCCTAAAAATATATTTAAAAAATAACTTAAAATAAGTAAAGTGTTAGCCAAGGTGTGTCAACAATTATTCTATGACATAGCCAATATGGAATTAAATTATAGTAGAGTGTCATAGGCGTTTGTACAATATAAAATTTGTGGTAGCATTTTTCCTATTACCAAATAGTTTTGGACGAATTAGCAAGCACTAGAGATATTAGAGTCAAATTTATATGTTTGGTTTTTAGTGGAGCAATGGCTAAGAGGGAGTTTGACTAAGGTGATATTTAAAAATTTGTAAGATCATTAATTTTGATTAATTGTTTTGATTTTATAAAAAAATAATTTAAATTCGATTTGAAATTTTTAACATTTTTGTCCACCCATAGTATAAACCAAACTTGCCTTCCAAAACAATAGAGCTTTTCGCCTTTCTCTATCTATCCGCTATATATTTGATGAAACTATTGAATTTTATTATAAACTAGTAAATAACTTTTGTATTGCATCGGAAAAAATCAAAATTAGACAATTCATATAACAACTGATATGAAAATATAAGAATAACGAAAAAAATATCAATATAACCTTATATAAAAAAAATATAGCATTTAAAAAAATTGTACATAATATAACATTTAGTTAAAAGTTTAAATGTTTGTTTTTCTTATACTTGCAAAAGTCAATGGCATAAATATATATTAGTTAATAGTTTAAATGTTTTATTTTTATTATACTTGCAAGCGTCATTAATATAAATACATAAAAAAAAAATTCTTCAAATTATATGGTTTTGTAAAGCCCCCATCTATGTTTTTGTTTTAATTTATAGGATTCATGCTAGAGTTATATTTTTCTAAGATTTTTATTTAAAAATTCATTATTTTTCTTATCTTTCTAATTAGAGTTCGGAAATATGATTATATACAACTGTAATTGTTGCAAAAAATGGCTAATGAATACAATAATTGCAGTGTCTATCATTTACATATGGTAAGAGATTTCCACCTCATTTATTCATTCTTCAATTTTTCATAAATAGTTTTAGTTTTATTTAACAAATCAGAAATTATAATTTTATCCATCATGTTAATTATTATTACCTATTTAATTGCAGCCTCATTCTTCAAATTTTAATGAATGGTTTTAGTTTTATTTAACAAATCATAAATTTCAATTTTATCCATTATGTTAATTATTATTACCTACTCAATTACAGCCTCATTCTTCAATTTTTAATGAATGGTTTTAGTGTTTTTTTAACAAATCGAAAATTACAATTTAATCCATCATGTTAATTATTATTACCTACTTAATTGCAGCCTGAATTTAAAATTACGGACTTGATGATTGTTCTCGTTTTTAATGGGGTGTAAAATCATTCAATTCTATCTTAGTAAGTAGAATAAGTGGTAAAACTTGCACAAATACATGCATATTTGTTCTTGACACATCTTCATCTCCTTTTTTTAAAAAACAATTGTTATATATTTAATAATAATTAAAATTGAAACATGAACAAACATATATTATAAAAGCATTTAAACTGAGATTCATGATTTTTTATTTATAAAAAATAAAACACAAAATACAATAAAGTCTAAGAGTAACTAAATACAAACAAAAAATACAATTTATTGAAACAACAAAAGCAAAAAGAGAATCAACCATCTCAAGTGCAGTGTAGTAAATGGCTAGATTAAGTGCACAACACCCAGAAATACATTTTTCATCTTCTTCAAAACCTTCAATACTTTTTTCATTCTTCTTCTTGCCAAGAGAAACATAATATGTATAGATTATGAAGGGCAGAAAAAAGTATGAGTGTATTACCGGAATAACAAAATAATATCCAAATACAAAATATGTATAGATTCAAATGACATGTAAAATTTCAGGAACAAAACATAATAAAACAAAAAAATTAAAAAATAAGTTCAGACAAAATTAAAAAAAAATGCATGTATGCTGGGGAGAGAATCAAATCAATATGATAAATATAGTATAGATTAATGTACCATAATAAAATAACAGATTTAAAACAACATTAGAATTGTAAAAATAAAAATTCAAATTCATGTAAGGCAGCGAAAGTACCAATATATTATTGGAATAACACAATAATAAGATCCAAATACAAAATACCTATAAATTCATACGGCATGCCAAATTTTAGAAGAAGATATAATAAAACAAATAATCCAGAAAAGAATAAAATAAAAATTAAAAGAATAAAGGTACAAAAAATATTTGTTTTAAAAATAACTTATCACGTAAGATAAGGGGAGAATTGGTACAATATCTTAAATTTTCAATATTTTAAAAACATTATAGAAGAAGATTAATAATTATATTACAATAAATAGTAAACTGAAAGTTCAATACCATAATTACAGCATAGATGAAGATAAAAGACATATCATAATAAATCAATAATCTGCTATTAAATGGCTTGAACAGTCCAGATGCGGTTGCAAGATCCCAATAGGATGAAAGAAGGAAAAAATAAATAAATTAGGTGTAGAGATTGGAATGTCAAAAGATATGCTCTTTTTACAACATCTTTAGCCATATTTTAAAAACATTATTAAGTAATAAAATGAATATTGTCTAACATTTAGAAATGAAGCAAATAAGGGAGCACCAGTTAGGGAATACAAAATAGGGCTAGGGGGGTTAGCTATTTATAGAAGTCTTATCTAGCCCAGGAGTGTACAAATTTTTGAACCAAAAAGAACCAAAAGAATCCAAATAAACTAAAAATTATTTTTTAGTTACAAAGGAAAAAAATATTCTGAAGAAGTAAGATATTTAAAAGATTACAACAATTTTAGAAATTAGAAAAATCGATAGATAAATTCTCATTGTTGGTGAAAATAAAAATTTAGCAATTCAATAACAATTACTTTTGTTGAATTCTTTCACCATAAATTGCTTTTATTGAATTTTTCCCACTAACAATTGTTAACATTGTGTATTCTTATGTCTATATAAAAGACGTACAAAATTGATTTAAAACATAACAATCTCTTCATTCAATTGAGAGATCATAGATAGTTCATTGAGAGAGTTGAGTTTTTTTTTTCTGAAATTATTCCAAAATTGGAAAGTGATAAAAATAGTAAGAAAAATATTTTTGAGATGTTTTTGTAAAACACTTGTATGCCACTATTTTTGGATTTATCTCAAAATTATTGTATTGTATCTAGTCTATGTCTAGTGAAGACTATCACCTTGTACCTATTAATATTTTATTAGTGCAAAAAAAATATTTGGAATTTTGTCTTGTGGACATAGTATAAATTAAAGTGTGAGCTACGTTAAATTGTTGATGTTATTTTTGCTGTTTATTTTAATCCACATTATTTATATTATTTTATCTATTGTGCCCAACAAGTGGTATTAGAGTCTGGTTGTCAGTCTTATAAAATTCTTATTTATGCTCTGTGGTTGCAGTATTACCTGATATTTCATATAATAAAAAGATTTTATTTGATTACTATCAACTAAATGAGTCAATTTTCATTAAAAAAATGGAGACAAATGACACCAAAATGATCAGTTTAAATAGAACAAATTACCACATATAGAGAAGTAAAATGAAGGATCTCCTATTTGTGATAAAAATGCATTTACCGTTGTAGACTAAAAATAAAATCAAAGCCAAGACAAATGAAGAGTGGGAGATTGAACACGAACAAGTGTGCGGTTACATCCGATAGTTTGTTGAAGACAATGTGTACAATTACTCTGCAATTAGACTCATGCCCGGACACTATGGAACAAGTTTGAACAGTTTTATGCGTCAAACACTAACAACGGTAAATTGTTTTATTTGACAAAATTGACATAGTGAAAATACAAAGAAGTGACTTCTATAACAGATCATTTGAATGAGATGCAATGGATCATGGACTAGTTATCCAGGATGAGCATAAAGTTGGATGATAATTTTTTGCTTTGCTAGTATTGGTTTTTCTGCCAAAGTCATGAGAAATTTTGAAAATTTCAATCACCAACACTACACCTAATGGTGTAGTCAATATAGAGTCTGCAAAAAACAGTATTATAAATGAAGAAATGAGAATAAGATCTCAGAATTCATATTCTTTATCACAGTTAGATGTTCTAGTTATAGATTCTAAAGGAATGAGTCAATTTAGATAACAGATGTCTAGAGGAAAGAGCAGAGACAAGTCGAATAAATATGACAATATTGAATGTCATTACTGTAAAAAGATGGATCATATCAAGAAATAATGCCGAAAGTTCAAGAAGAAGCAGAATGGTAAGGAAGAAAAACGAGATGATAGCAGTGATGATAATGTAACAAATATCATGAACGAATTTAATGTCATTTGTGGCGATAATATCAATTTCACATCCCGTAAGGCCAGTTGGGTAATTGATAGTGTGCTATCATTCATGCCACATCTCAGAAGGAATTATTCCCATAATACACAGTAGAAAACTTTGGCGCTATGAAAATGGAGAATGATAATCTGTCAAAAGTTGTTGGAAGAGGAAATATTTATCTTGAGACTATGAATGGTACCAGATTAGTCCTCAAAGATGTTAGGCATATTTCATATATTCGTCTGAACTTGATCTCTGCAAGAAGACTTGATGATGCAGGTTTCTGTAGTACCTTCTTCAATAATCAATGGAAGCTTACCAAAGGTTTCCTAGTGATGGCTAGAGGCATGTTATCTTGTATGTGATGTATACAAAACTCTCCAACAACATTGTAAGTGTTGTGGAAAAGGATAATATTGTTGAATTATGGCACAGGAGACTCTATCACATGAGTGAGAAATGATGACTACCCTTGTCAAGAAGAATATGTTGGTCGGAATGGATGAAGTACATTTGGAGAAATGTGTTAATTGTTTTGCAGGAAAGCAAAACAGAGCTGCTTTCAAAAGTTTCCCTCCTTCCAGAATGAAGAATATGTTAGATCCGATTCATTTAGATTTATGTGGGTCAATGCCAAAGTCACTGGGTGATCTCAGTGTTTTGTGACTTTTATTGATGACTATTCAAGGAAGATATGAGTTTATATTTTAAAGAGAAAAAATCAGGTGTTAAATATCTTTAAAGAATTTCATGCATTAGTTGAGAGACAGATTGGAAAGAAGTTGAAATGCATCCGGACAGACAATGGTGGAGAATACATTGGAACTTTGATGCCTATTGCAAAGAACACGATATTTGGCATCAAACAACGCCTCCAAAAATACTGCAGTTGAATGACTTAGTTGAAAGGATGAACAAAACTTTAATGAATAGAGTCAGATATTTGCTCTCACATACAAAGTTGTCTAAAATATTTTGGGATGAAGCTTTACTTACGACTGTGTACGTATTAAATATTTCACCTTGTATCTCTCTAAAGTTAGATGTTCCAGTGAAAGCATGGTTAGGAAAAGATATTTCTTATAATCATCTGCGGGTGTTCGGTTGTAAGACTTTTGTACACATCCCTAAGGATGAGGGTCCGAGCTAGATGTCAGAACATGACATTGTATTTTTATTGGCTACGAAAAAGATCAGCTTAGTTACAAATTTTATGATCTAGTAGAGAAGAAACTTGTCAGAAGTTGGAATGTTGTTTTCGCTGAGAATGAGACAATTGAAAATATTGTGAGGAAGAAAAAAGATACTCATGATTTTGATGGTGACTCAACAGATTTGGAATTGATTCATCCAACAACGGTGCCAAGACAGATTGGAGATGAAGGTCATGTTGATATGCCTGAAGTAAATGATGCTCCCATCGATAACCCAAAAGATGGTGTTGAAAATGATAATGTTCATCAACCATCACATGTGTTATCTCCAGTTCCTTTAAAAAGAAGCAGTAGAGAAAGACAACCTTTTACAAGGTATCCAGAAAATGAGTATGTGTTACTGATGGGGGAGAACTAGAAAGCTTTGAAGAAGCTATGGTTGATGAACACAAGCAGAAATAGATAAAATCCATGCAAGATGAAATGACGTCCTTACATGAGAATAAAACTTTTAAACTGGTAAAACTGCCAAAAGGCAAGAGAGTTTTGAAGAATAAATGAGTATTTAGAATCAAGTATGAAGAGAACAATTCTCATCCAAAATTCAAAGTTAGATTGGTTGTCAAGGAGTTCAATCAAAGGAAAGAGATTGACTTTGATGAGATTTTCTCACTAGTCGTAAAAATGACATTTATTTATACAGTGCGAGAGTTAGCAGCAAGTCTTAACTCGGATGTTGAGCAAATGAATATCAAAACTGTCTTTCTACATGGTGACTTGGAAGAGGAGATATACATAGAGCAACCAGAGAGTTTTGAGCATAAGGGAAAAAAGGAATATGTTTGCAAATTGAATAAAAGCCTTCACGGCTTGAAGCAGACACCAAGACAATGATATAAGAAGTTTGAATCTGTTATGGGATAGTAAGGCTACGAGAAGACTATTTCAGACCATTGTGTTTTTGTGCAAAAATTCTTTGATGAATATTTCATCATTCTTTTGCTCTATGTGGATGACATGCTGATTGTTGGCCAAAATAATTTCAGAATTAATAACTTGAAAAAGCAGTAGAATAAATCTTTTGCCATGAAAGACTTAGGGTCGGCAAAACAGATTCTTAGCATGAAGATTATCAGAGATAGGGATGGAGAAGTACCTTGAGAAAGTACTTCAAAAATTTAAAATGGACCAAGCTAAAGCGATTAGTTTTCTCTTGCTAATCGCTTTAAGTTGAGTTCCAAACAGAACCTTTCTACAGATGAGGAGAAGGATGAGATGGACAAGATTATATATACTTCAGCAGTTGGAAGTTTAATGTATGTTATGTTATACACACGATTATATATCACTTATGCAGTTGGAGTAGTGAGCAAATTCCTTTCAAATCCTGAAAAGGAACATTGGACTACAGTAAAGTGGATTTTTAAGTATCTTCAATGTACTTCCAAAATATGCTTATATTTTGGAGATACCAAACCTATGTTGATTGGATACACATGTAGATATGGCTGATGATGTTGACTCGAAAAAGTCTACATCAGGATATCTGATAACTTTTGCAGGAAGAGCTATGTCATATCAGTCAAAGTTACAGAAGTGCGTTGTACTATCTACTACTGAAGCAAGATTTATTGCATTAACATAAGTATGTAAAGAGTTGCTATGGATGAAGAAGTTTTTGAAAGAACTTGAGTTATAGCAAGACATATATCAGTTGTTTTATAATAGGCAGAGTGCTATCCATCTTGGAAAAAATGTCCATTTTTATTCAAGATAAAAATATATTAATGTGAGATATCGCTAGATCAGATATGTGATGGAGAAAAAACTATTACAATTTGAAAAAATTCATACAAAAGAAAATAAATCAGACATGTTGATGAAAATTATACCAAAATCATTTTTTGAATTTTGTCAGCTAGCTACAAGAATGGTGAAGTTTTTCATGTAGTCGGAAGGGAGAAATTTGTTGATCCTTCCAATGGAAAATAAAAATTCAACAATTCACCAACAATTACTTTTGTTGAATTCTTTCACCAACAATTGTTTTATAGAACATTTCTCATTGACAATTGTTGACATTGTGTATTCTTACACCAATATAAAGGACATACAAAATTGATTTGAAGTATAACAATCTCTTCATTCAATTGAAATGTTATAGATAGTTCACTGAGAGAGTTATATGTTTTTTGGAAATTATTCTAAAATTGAGTGACAAAATAGTGAGAAAAATATTTTTAGAGTATTTTTGAGAAATATTTGTTTGTCACTATTTTTGTATTTATCTCCAAATTATTATATTGCCTCTAATTTGTATCAAGAAAAGTCTCTCTCGTTGCATCTATTAATATTTTATTAATTGAAAAAAAATATTCAGAATTTCGTTTCATACACCTAACCTAAATTAAAAGATTAACTATATTAAATTACTGATATTATTTTTACTGATTATTTTATTTTACATTATTTATATTATTTTATCTGTTTTACCAGTCTAATATATAGTTTGTAGACCATAGAATTACTTAATAATTCCTTGCATATAATTTAAACGATGCATATTCTCTTAACCGGATAAGTAATAATTTAGATTTGCAATGACCGCACATGTCACATCATAATATGAGAAAATCAAGACAATCATTATATAATTATATAAAGATAAAGACGAAGGAAATAAATAACATTTAGAACGGTAAAAGGATGTTCTAGAATTCACAATTACAGAAGTTAAACACTTTATGATATATAGAAAAGCCCATATCTGTTTGCTTAATCTAAAAAGCTTTATAGCTCATTAATAGTTAAAACAGCTAACTAAATATAACGGCCCAATTGAAGTGCATGATGGATCACCAACGTTCCATCAACAAGAATTCCAAAATGCATTTTTTAAGAGAAAATAAATTAGTTGAGCAGCAAAAATGCAAACTATAAACAATATTTAGGCATATAAACTAAGTATAAGTGGAAATGGGTCTGCATAATAGAGAGAAGAGGAGGTGCTTACTGGAAGAAGAGATCTAGGAAAAATGTAGGAGCAGAATGACAGGGCTCAAATCCAACATCTATTTATATAAAACCAGTGATTTTTCTTTCTTTTTTTAAAAAAAAAAAGCTTAATAAATTCAACCATTAACTGACTTTCACTAATTGTATCGGCAATATCATACCAATTTTTCCTACTTAGATTTTTTAAACAAAAAATACAAAAAGTTGCAACTAAAAAAACACAAAAAAAAAAAAAACCCAAGAGGAAGAAAGCTAAACAAATAAATATTCTGACAAAGTAAAAATCATAGGCAGGTAAAAATCATCACTCTAATCACAACATTTAATACAAGACATGGATTAAAAGAAATATACATAGTGTTTAGAATTACTATTAGGTGTCCAAAAAGTAAATTTATAATTTTTTTAATTTAATTAACTGAATTTTTTAATTTTTTATAAATTGATTTTTCCAAATTTATTTCTGAAAAAATTATCTATTTATCTATTTTTTTTAAGAAATTTTCAAAACTCAAATTAAAAAACCTTTTCAAACGGATTCATAATAAAAGTTTGATTAACATTGTGATAACGCTGCGATAAAGGGGGGAAACGCGAGATCTACAAACCGAAATCATCACCCAAAATATACAACTAATCTGGAGAATAAGATGAAAAAAAGGGTAAAAATCAAGAGGAAGATGGTGGAATAGGGAGGGAGAGGGAGGCGGCAATAAAGGTTATGTGTAAGGATTTTTTCTTTTTTTTTTTTTTCAAAGAAATGATTGGAAAGTTGTGAATGGGGGACAGGTAGGGTTAGAGGGCAGTCAAAGACTAAAATGATCTTAGGTTAGGGGGATGTTGTTGAATGGAGTGGGAGCACAACTGTCATTTCGGAGCAAAGGGTTGAAAGGAAGGGACCACGACGCCGTCTTGGGAGTGGGCTGTGCAAAAAAAAATATACGATACCGTTTTATTTGGGGAACCTTTTGGTCCGGACACTTGTATTTTTACTAGTGTTTCTCAATCGCATTTTAATGATATTAATAGATATTGATTTTAATCATTTTTTTTTATCTATTTAGGAAATCATTGAACGCCTTATATGGAAAATGTTAGTATCTTAAACTCAAAAAATTATTTACTCCTACTCAATTACAAATGCGATAAATTATAACTAATATGTTATAAACTAATAACTCAAGCATTCGATTGTATTTCAAGAAAGAATCTTCCTATTTTCTTTGTAAAAAACAGTATTATATTTTAAAAAAATAGTATGGTAATTAATAAAGTTATTATAAAATTTTTAATAATTATTTTTAATTTTTTGGTAATGTAAAATTATAATAATTGATAATTAATTTTATTTTATTGTAATTAATTAACCAATTTCTAAATTTGACAAGTCGAATTGTAATATCTCGATTTGATTAAAATTGGTTCTATGGCTAAAATGATTTTGTTCAATAATTACTATATCTATTTCGGTAAATTCAATTTCTATAAATTCTGCTTAGTTTATAATTAGATATAACAAATAAATATGATAATTTTTTTTATAATTTTTTTCTTCAATTTTTTATAATAAAAACAGTATATACATTTTATTGTAATTAATTAACCAATTTCTAAATTTGATTCAATCAAGTCGAATTGTAATATCTCGATTTGATTAAAATTGGTTCTATGACTAAAATGATTTTGTTCAATAATTACTATATCTATTTCGGTAAATTCAATTTCTATAAATTCTGCTTAGTTTATAATTAGATATAACAAATAAATATGATAAATTTTTTTATAATTTTTTTTCTTCAATTTTTTATAATAAAAACAGTATATACATTTTTCCTTCCGATCCGAATGCTGATCCCGACACAAATTATAAGAACGAGAGGGGTCTTAGTAATTTGCTAAATATAACAATTTTGAGTGTCTAAAGGAGGTAAGTGATTCGTCTGTGGCTGTTTCATTTTGTAAAGCACCGTGACGCTAAAAATCTCTACGCAAGCATGTAACATTACCGGCACGTGCGACATCCTCGTCAGCAAGAAACGGTTACTCGTAAGAAAGAACATTCCAGACTTGACAAATTGGAGAACTTTCCCGAGTTCCTAAAGAGAAAATTTCCCAAATTATAATAAAATAATCGAATAAACGGCACAGAACGCCACCGTCTACACCAAAAATAAAGCAATCCTGAACTATACTACATCGTTTCATAGAAGGATCCAGAACCCGTCTTTTGTCCCTACACGCTGACCTCTCGGAGAAGAAGAGACTAGAAAGCCTGTATTTCCCCAGGATATATACCTTTCTGTATCTCGACTCTAAGCAGCTTGAAATTTGATATCGTTTCCCTTGGCATATCTTAATCTGTTTTCTCGCTTGCTAGCTCTCTCTCTCTCTCTTCAGATATCCTTTTCGCTTGGCTTTGAGGCTTGTGTTGGCGTGTGAAGTAGTTTGGGGGTAATGGCAGACGTGCAGATGGCTGATGCAGAGACCTTTGCCTTCCAGGCTGAGATCAATCAGCTTTTGAGCTTGATCATTAATACTTTCTACAGTAACAAGGAGATTTTCCTTCGCGAGCTAATCAGTAATGCCTCTGATGTAAGTCCCTAGTTGAGCTCACTTGCATTTTGTTGTGGCTGATGTTAGTTCCCATGTATCCATCTCTTTACTTGATGTAAGTGACTGTTAGATTTAATCGCTTGTTATTTTCCGTGGCGTGTAGGCTTTGGATAAAATACGATTTGAGAGCCTGACTGATAAGAGCAAGCTGGATGCTCAGCCTGAGCTTTTCATTAGGCTTGTTCCTGACAAGGCCAACAAGACTCTTTCTATTATTGACAGTGGTATCGGCATGACCAAAGCAGGTAATGTGCTGAACTACCTCACTGCTTATCCCTTTTGGTTTGGATACAATGTTAGTTCGTTGTTTTTGATCAATTTTATTTCCAGTTTCACATAGTTGCTTGAAGAATATATATATATATATATATATAGCATGACGGATTCGATAATGCGAACTGCTAAGTTGGACTATAATATTAAAGGAGTTGATTGTCACATATTTGGCTGTGGCTAAATATTTCAATTCATTGCGAATTTGTTTGGACAGCGTCAGTCGATTGTGTAGTTAATTGTTGTAGGTGTAAAATGGTGTTTTAAAAATGAAATGACAGTCTATGCTTTAGGCCACGGGCTCACGTTTCTGCGTATTGGTTTCGACAGATTTGGTGAACAATTTGGGAACAATTGCAAGATCAGGAACGAAGGAATTTATGGAAGCATTGCAAGCTGGTGCTGATGTCAGCATGATTGGTCAATTTGGTGTTGGTTTCTACTCTGCCTACCTTGTAGCAGAGAAGGTTATTGTGACCACAAAACACAATGATGATGAGCAGTACATTTGGGAATCCCAAGCCGGTGGTTCTTTCACTGTCACTAGGGACGTCAATGGAGAGCAACTTGGCAGGGGCACCAAGATTACCCTTTTCCTGAAGGAGGACCAGGTGTTAACTGATTCTGTTATTGACTTTATCTGTGGATAATTGACTTTGTTCTATTTATGATACTGACTTGATGTGTATTACTTGTTTTCTACAGCTCGAATACTTGGAAGAGAGGAGGATTAAGGACCTTGTGAAGAAACACTCTGAGTTCATCAGCTATCCCATTTACATATGGACTGAGAAAACAACAGAGAAGGAAATAAGTGATGATGAAGATGATGAACCCAAGAAAGAAGAAGAGGGAGATATTGAAGAAGTTGACGAAGAGAAGAAGACTAAATCCAAGAAGAAGAAGATCAAGGAGATTTCTCATGAGTGGCAGCTCATCAACAAGCAGAAGCCCATCTGGCTGCGCAAGCCTGAGGAAATCACCAAGGAGGAGTATGCCTCTTTCTATAAAAGCTTGACCAATGACTGGGAGGACCACCTTGCTGTTAAGCATTTCTCTGTTGAGGGTCAGCTTGAATTCAAGGCCATTCTCTTTGTACCAAAGAGGGCTCCATTTGATCTCTTTGACACCCGCAAGAAGATGAACAACATCAAGCTGTATGTCAGGAGGGTTTTCATTATGGACAATTGTGAGGAGCTCATTCCTGAATACCTTAGCTTTGTCAAAGGTGTTGTTGATTCTGATGATCTGCCTCTCAACATTTCTCGTGAGATGCTTCAGCAGAACAAGATCCTTAAGGTAATTAGAAAGAACCTTGTGAAAAAATGCATAGAGATGTTCAACGAAATTGCAGAGAATAAGGAAGACTACAACAAGTTTTACGAGTCTTTCTCAAAGAACTTGAAATTGGGTATACACGAGGACAGTCAGAACAGAGCTAAATTGGCCGACTTGCTCCGCTACCATTCAACCAAGAGTGGTGATGAAATGACAAGCTTGAAGGACTATGTTACGAGGATGAAAGAGGGCCAGAAGGATATATATTATATCACTGGTGAGAGTAAGAAAGCAGTTGAGAATTCGCCATTCCTGGAGAGGCTCAAGAGGAAGGGCTATGAGGTTCTGTTTATGGTAGATGCTATTGATGAGTACGCTGTTGCGCAACTGAAGGAATATGATGGAAAGAAGCTTGTCTCTGCTACAAAGGAAGGATTGAAGCTTGACGATGAGACTGAGGAAGAGAAGAAGAAAAAGGAGGAGAAAATTAAGTCTTTTGAGAACCTTTGCAAAACAATTAAGGACATATTGGGAGACAAAGTTGAAAAAGTGGTGGTATCTGATAGAATTGTGGACTCTCCATGCTGTTTGGTGACTGGGGAGTATGGCTGGACGGCGAACATGGAAAGAATCATGAAGGCTCAGGCATTGAGGGACAGCAGCATGAGTTCTTACATGTCCAGCAAGAAGACTATGGAGATCAATCCTGACAATGGTATCATGGAGGAACTGAGGAAGAGGGCTGAGGCTGACAAAAATGACAAGTCCGTAAAGGATCTGGTGCTGCTGCTCTTTGAGACTGCTCTCTTGACCTCTGGGTTCAGCCTTGATGATCCAAACACCTTTGCTGCTCGGATACACAGGATGTTGAAACTGGGTCTGAGCATTGATGAGGACGAGAATGCGGGTGATGATGCTGATATGCCTGCATTGGAGGAAGAAGGTGCTGAGGAAAGCAAAATGGAGGAAGTCGACTAAGTCCTGATGCCTACGTTGTTGTGGTGTCTTAGTGTTGCGGTTGTTTCCTATAAATAGGTGTGTGTATAAAGGGGTAAATTGTCCCTCGAGTCATTTACGTGTGCGTGTATTTTTTGTGTTCCGTATGTGAGTCTAACATCTGCAATTCGTGAAAGTTAGCCAAGCTTGTGTCCTTTGTACCTGGAGATGCAGTCAATCTCCAACAACAATTACCAACACTGGTTCACTTCATTGTGGAGTTTAAAATAGAGTGGACCTATATTAATAACGATTGGCGAACATTTTCTTGAGAGCAATTATTTGTTATCTGATCCATAGGGGCATTTTGTAACTCACAGAGGCTGGAGCATGACTTTGTACGGGCGTCTTGCGTTCGTTAGAGCGATTTCTTCTGTGGGGCCCCGACTTTTTTGTTCAACCAAAAAAAAAAACAAGTGCGAATTTGCATATTGACAATCTTCTGCAGTTCTAAGATTTCGCGTGCTGATTTGCTTATTGAGCATACAGGTCCGCGCAGACCTCTAAACCCGTCATAAAATTAAAAAGGAAACAACAGTTTATTCATGGAGCTCCCAACAGAAAAAAAAAAAAAAAAAAAATTATCCACCAGTACCATATTTGTCCGGCCCCTCGACAGATCATTATACCATGCCGTTTCATTGTGTTACAGATGCTTATGTTCGAAAGAGAAATCAACACCAATAATTTTAGTGCAAACTGAGTTCCATCTAACCACAAGCAGAACCTCCAATTGAGTAATTTCTAAATCTGATAGTCAAATTAACATCACTGTAGCCCATGCTGACAAAACCCTAGGGTGGTAGGAGTAAAATCATTGAAACAATTCTCCATTTTAAACTGCTACATTGGCAAAAAAAATACATCAGCTAAAAGACAGCATAACCTTCAAGCGAAACCTGAGGAACTAGTTTGAGCAGCACCATAACCACCACCACCTCCGCGACCAAAGCCAGGCCTTCCACCAGAGCCCTATTTTCAGAAAGAAGTAATCAAGTGAATCAAATGTAAATTTTAGATAAGCATGGCTTTCATAAAATATCAAACTAACAAATGCAACACAAACTAAAATCCAGGGAAGAGGAGCGTTAGTCAGACTGCCTTTACCAGTTTAAACATACGTCACTGCAAACATAATTGCAGAAGAAAAGGAAATGGTACTAAAAAGGCAATGAGGATGAACCATCCATGGCCAATCCAAGTAGAACTGAATATAGGTATAACTAGCTTATAGAAAGCCAAAAGTTCATACAAGTGCATCAACAAAACAAATATGGTTATCTAAAACATTTGTGATAATTGGATGAAATTGGACAACCAAGTAATTAAATATTTTAGTGTTCTATTTTCCAGAAGTGCTGCACATGCCAGAACATTTCAAGCTTTGGACTCTTTTTTGGTCCATGTCAGAAGTATGTCACTAGATCACCATAATCAACCCATTTTTTTTACAATACCATTGTGAATACGTCACACTAAGACTTACATGCTATTAGAGTAGGCACAGCATAGCAACAGCAGACAGTGAATACAAGGATAAAGAAATTAGATCAATGTGAAATTACCCTGAATGAGGGCTGGAAATCAGCAGGAGCACCTCCCTTGTCACCACCAAAATCCCCCCCTCGAGGGCCTCCGCGATAACCGTCACGGTCACCAAATCTTGGACGGTCTCCATCAAAGCGAGGTGGACCTCTAGAGATTCAGACAAACAACAAGAGTTGATCAGACTCCAACAACCAAAACAAATAAGAGGTTGTGTGACCTTATAACAGCAAATGGTCAAAATTAAATTACCGTGGACGGTCACCCGGTGGGCCACCCAGTGGTCGACCAGTTGGCCTTGCAGATTTTTTCAGTGTGGCAGGAACAATTTCTGATGGTAGATTGAGGTAAGTCCTCAAAAACTCAATTCCATCATTAGTGAGGTACCAATAATAGTGCATCCAAGCAAATGTCTCACGAACATATTCCTTGGATTTGAAGCTCTGCATTAGTTTAATCACCTGCAGATTCGGGACATCAATGTTTGGATGCTTTGCAAGGTTGAAATCCTTTTTTGCATAGCAAACTCCCTCTATATATTCACCATAAAGTAAAGAATCAATTAATTATATATAAAATGAATGAAAATCTCAAAAATTAAAATTAAAGAATTTAATAACCGAAAGATAAAGGGAAAAAAACACAGCGCCTGTAGTCCAGATTGAATTAAAGAACCCAGCTTTTTACTGTCTAGCCTATTTTTCAGTATTCACCAATAAATCGATTCCTTCTTCCCTTATAAATTTAGTTCTCAACAAGCAAGCAGATTAGGAAAGAAGTGCTTAATCGCAAAGCAATATAAAAACCACCACAATAATGTACTAATGAAAGAAGTCAAATTATGGACGATATGTATTTTTAGTCTTGAACAAACTAAGGAAACTCAAATAAACAAACATCAAATTCTTTTTTTTTTTCAGTTTCCAGGTCGAGGAAAGGATCTAGAGTAAATAATAATCAAAAGAAATACCGCACAATAACAATTAGACAAACTACAAGTACCTTGAAATAGATACTTCGAGATCTCTCTCCTGTTCTTCTCCGGAATAATCTGACAAATAGCATCAAAAGATTATAAGAAAGTCATTTTCATCCATAAACGCCTGTAATATATATAAATATAGGAGAAAATTACCATGATTGCTGGCCGAAGACGAGGAGAACCCTTTTCTTCTTGCGGTAGCAGCAGATATGCAGAGAAGTTATTCGAAGTTTAGAAACCCTAGAGGAATGATTACCATTTTATATATAGAACCCTTTGGGTTCAGTTGAATTTGGGTTTTAGATGGGCTTAACAAATCGCACTTAAATTCTGTTGGCCCGATTTCAGTTGTGCGTGACGCGGCTTTTTACCTTATATATATATACAAATATAAATGAATATGATTTGCCCTACCACACAGTTTCGTTGTGAGATGAATGAAGAGTTTAAGAGCAAAACATACTAAATCTTTTATTAAATGCATAAGATTTTTCCATAACGTACAATACTGTTTTAATGTATAATTTATTTCTTGAAAATTTTTTACCTACTAATATATTAAAAAATTATTAATTTCATCCATAAATTTAGACCTAGACTACTTGACAAACAAAAAATATATACCCTTTCCATCCTACAAAATCAGGATTATTTTTATTCTCATATAGAAAAATTTTAATTAATTTAGAATTATAAATTATGTTTATATTTTTAAATATATCTCTATTTTATAGTAATTAGGGCATATTAAAATAAATAAATAAATAAATGATGGCTCATGTTTATTAATGCTAAGATACATTAAATAGAGCAGATTAAAAAAATTTAAATAATAGCAATTGATAAATAAAATATAAAATGCCCATAATTTAATAGAATATTGTGTTATTAATTATTTCTAATTTTTAATAAAATCATTTATAATTTTCTAATGAGATCAAAATAACAAAAAAAAATGAAAGAAATTCCCAAACCAATAATCTAACTGCCTAATTAAAGGGCATATACACCCTTATCCAATCCATATACAAATTAAATACTTTATTCAAATCCGAAAACAATGACAATTGATCCGAAAAATTAGACTATGTATACATGTTTACATAGCCTAAGTAGCGGAATTTGACTAAAATATTTTCAAGGACCATACATTGAATGTATATATAGAATGTTAATTTTTTTTAGAAAAAAAAAGTTATACATTATATTATAAGTATCTAATGGAAAGATTTCTTATTTTATAAATACTTATCTAATTTTTATTTATTTATTTTTGGGGTAGTGTGACTTTTACATGCTCTCATAAGGCTCTGTCATTGCATGGCTAGCTTCACTTTTAAAATATGGCTAATACCTATTTAAATCAAAGTTATTATATACTAAATCGATCATATTCAAACATTTTAATTATTTATTTTAATCTGAAAGCAGTGTGTCACTAAGGCCTAAAACCAGGCTAAAGAAGAAATAAAAGGAAATAGAAAAATTAGTAGGACAAACCCACATATAAAAGGAGGAAGAAAACAAAATACAAGGCAAGGAAATCAAAACCTAGTGAAAAGAAAGGAAGAAAATGACAAGTGGCTATAAGTTGCAGATAGCCATTGGTGGAAGGAGGAGAAACTTTGTAGAGTTAAAAAATATTAGGATTAGGATTTGTTATCGAAAACATTGCTTTCTTATTTGTTCAAAAGTAGAAATCCGTTGCCCATTGCTACCAAATTATCACTCACAAAAGCCTCGTAGGCTGAGGTAGCAAAGAAAATAGAGATTGACGCGTACATCATACTGAACTTCCTAAATTAATCTCCGAATGAAAAAGAATTTCTTATCATATAATATAATTTTTTTTATTTATCATCAAATTTCCATCAATTTTGCAGAAATACAGAGTACGTAATATGGAAATTTTAAATTTTCTTCGTTTGTTTCTGTTCATCCCTTTATTTTATTTTATTTTTTTAATCCAGATAGGGAACTTAGATTTATTTCTCTTCTTTGATGATCAATTACATCCGAATAAACAAAGGCAAATTCTCTTAAAATTAATAAGTTGTTTTTAAGTCATGTAACATTGTAACTTACTAACTTAGGCCTTATCATGCAACATAAAATACTAATCTTTGCACTTCTCATCTTTCTTTGCTGTCTGTAGGAGTCAAAAGTCAAAACATCCCTCTGATCTTCCCCATCAAATAGAAATCAATCTGCTACACCCCAAGGATTATGACAAGTGCTGATGTTGGCAAGTACCACCCGATTTAGATGCGATCTTCCGCATTCGATCGCACTCACTTAAAGGGAGTAAACTAAATTATATATACCTTGTCTTTGTCTCCACACACACACACAGAGTGCTGCAGGTCCTTGGGCTTCAAGCCTCTCCTTTCCCTCCCTACACAGCACTCATTTTCTTCCACTTTCTCCCTTTCCGAACACAATGCACAGAAAAATCTCTCGAACTTTCTTGAGAAAAATTTCTCAGAAAATATTGAAAGCTCACTTGCAAATGGTTTGATTCCTTTTCTTTTGAGTTAGAGAGTACGGACTTAGAGTTCAAACCACGAAAATAAAGTTAGTGGATCGGTGTGACTATCTACATTCTTAGGTTTTTATCCTGCTCAACTACTAGAACGCACTATTATGTATGAGCGATATCTGATATGTGATTGATTTGAATTTTTTTCTTTTAAATATATATGAAATGAAGTTAAGCCGTCTATTTTAGGATTTGTAGACATGCAGGAAAAGTTACCCCGAGTACCTTTTCTTGTGTAGAAAATGAGCACTGCGTGTGAGGATCAATGTTCACCTCCAAAATCAAGATCAAATAATAGTAAAGCTCAGGAATTTCACAAGTAATTTTTCTGCTACTCTATTTTATTTTCTTGTATATTCTTGTAGCTTTTCAAGCTTCAAAACGTTTGATTATACTAGAAGAATAATGTATGGTTGATGAGAAAATGAAAGGGAAGAAGAGGAATTGGCTAATTTCTGAATTTTATATGTGTTCTGTTATCTTGCATGTTCTTCGTAATCAAACAGGAGATCGTATTAATCTTGCTTTTATGTTTATTTTGTTATACAGGGGATCAAACGTTTCATACACGAGAGAAGTTCTTTTGTCATTAGCAGAGTTGGCTACATGCAAGAGGTTACCTAGCAGATTCGATTCATCAATTTTGTGGTAAAGCTGTACATTATTGCTCAGCTTTAAGCCTCGTGCTAAATATAGCATTCTATTGGTCTTTTTGTGCATTATTTCTCTTAACCTTTATTATAATTTAAATTTTGGAGCAGTGAACTGAAAGATGCTTCTACTGGTTCATCATCTACTGATACAGGTACGTGCTCAAAGATAATTGCCAGTTATTTTTGTTTCCGTCGGTATTGATCATTCTATGAATATTATTTTCCTCGCCATCGTGAAGGATTTTGATAAGACTTATTCAATTGTAGCCAATTTCTAATTATGAATAATTCCGTCAACTTCAGAGGGAAAAACTTAAAAACATCTGTTATAGAGATGTTATGGTTTTATTTGATATTTATTTGCGGCACTCAAGTCTTAACTCTTAAAGTGAAGGACATATGCATTAATCAGTTAGGAAGAAGTGCAATAACTCTATAATTGTTGAAAGTCAAGTTTATAATTGAATCATTTCCTTCTCTCTGGTGTCTTGAATAATGCAGCCTGAGATGCTTCAATAATGTTATGTTGAACCATTTTTTACCTTAATGCAGAGTCTGGCAGGAGCAATGTCAACCTATCTGGACATTTGCTGGTTGAAAATGGAATCTTGGGAAAGGGTGCTCTACTAAAAGAGCCTGGATGTGTAGGTGGGGCTTCTGCTCCAAGGATTCAAGGCAATGGTTATCGTCTAGTCAAACGAGGTGAACTCAACAAATCTTCTACTAGTTTCTCATAGTCTTCTATTCACATTTGTGCTCTAAGATTTCATACTTTTGTCAATTATTTCTATTATTTTAGTGATTATCTCTCAATGACTTATTAAGTTGTTTCATCCCATCAGAAAATGCAAAAGGTATCGGTTGAATGTGAAGTACTTTCTAGACCATAGTAATAACTTACTATGGTCAAAGGGGTACTGTATTGGTCTATGCTTCTGGCAGGAAGAAAAAATGAACTCAAAATGATTTGGAGATCATCATAAGCTGGTTTATAATGCTGCAAGAGTCAACTTGGTCTTTGCATGTGTTTAACCTTCTCATTACCTCCTCTTCCAATAACTTTCTATTATTCATAATGGTTTTTGATACGTTGAAGGAATGACAAGAGGATTGGGAGGAGCATATTGCTCTGTCATGTGTGTCTATTTCCCATTGGTGCACAATGCACTACTTTTAATTGGTTAATCCTTAAAAAATGAAAATAAGGCTTCCTTGGTTGCTTCTTTTTTTTCTCTTGTAGATGTGTAGTGTTCAACCATGTAATTCCAATGCAGATTCTGGCAGATGGGATACCAATCTATCTCAACATTTTAAGTGGAATCCTGAATGTGGACTTTTAGGAAAGGGTGCTCCTCTGAGAGAGCATGGATGTGTAACTGGGGTTTCTGCTCCAATGGATCAAGGCTGCAATTATAGGCTACTCAACAGAAGTGTTACACCATATCGGCCTCCGCACCTCTATAAGGTGCTATTGTTGTTTTGTGTTCTTGTGTTGATGTAGCAGAAGATTCTGTAGCTTCACATGATTATATTATTATGGTGGCAGTAATTACAATCTTTAGCTCACATGCCTAATGAAAATTAATGATGTCCTTGTCTTTCAGTTGAATATTCATTCAAGGAGAGAGTATAAAGATATATATACGGATAAAACAGTCAGTCCTTCTGAGCGTCCATGTCTGGAGAGAGAAGAAGAGGAAAGAAGGCGGAATGGTAAATTCACTGACATTTCACTGTCGCACTTAATGACATAGTTGGTTTCTCTTGTTGATTCTTTTCTTTGTGATTCAATCCATATTCATGTATTCTAAGTGCTAAGATGAGTATAACTTTTCCAGACTCATTTGAGTTGATGGAGAAAGCATATAAAGCTAATGAAAGGAAGCAAAAGAATGTTTCAGATGGGCATAAAGGAAATTTGGACTCAGATATTGAAGATGGTATTTTCTATGAAAATATTTGACTTTGGAGTTTTCTGTAATTTTTTAAATTGCTTAGCTAGGTTGTAGGAGAATCTAAGGCTATTGACAATGTTTTTCTAGAGAAAAAGTCAGCTGGTGGCATCTCATTGGGCAATAAGAATGATAAATCTGAAATGTCTCTAGCATCTAATGAAAATTCTGAGAAACATGAGTCGAAAAGTTTTTCTTTGGGAAGAAATGCATGTGAAGTGTTCATAGCAGCAAACAAATTTGCTTATGAGCACAAGTCTAGAGGTTTTTCTTGTCAAAGAAGTGGAGTTCTGCAGAATCTCATGGTCCATTCTGAGACTGAGAAAATTTCTGAGCAATTATGCAGTTCTAGTACATCAATTATGCCTCTGAGTGTTCTGGAGGAGATTAAACAATCTGTTGCATTAGAAGTCACTGAAAACCATTTGACTCAGCATCATCATATACAAGCTTATGATACAGAGCTCAAAAAATCAAATACTGCAGGTCATTCTGGTTTATCTTTGCATTCTCTTACTTTGGCATTTAAGGGTATAGATGAAAGGGATCCCCTGGCAGCACCTTCAAAGCTGAACTTTTCCAATTCTGGGAACATGGGAAGTAATCTGTCTTCTGAACCCATACAAAAGGCAGATTCCACAAAAAAATTCCACCAAAAAGGCTCTGCAGCTTGGCATACTAAATATAATCTCCTGGGCACTATCAACTTTCCCTCTCCATCTGACAGTGAGATAATTCCCCTGCCCGTGGATAAAATCACTAGAATTAATCATGAAACTCCTACACCCTTAGGTTGTGTTAAGCAATCTGGTTTAAATGAGAGCAATAGAGAACAATCAGCTTCCAGTGATGTTGATAATAAGATAGGGTTAGATTCCATAATTGAACAGAAATTAGAATTAAATTCTGTCTATGGATTTGATGTGGAAGCTAATGCAATTGATGAAATTTGTCTGCCTGATGAAGACAGTTTGATCACCTTGGATGACTTGGTATTTCCATGGGACTTAGTGTTGACGGCTGATGATAACTCAACTGAAGGTGATTTGTTTGCCTCAAGAACACCAGATAATGATGTTCATACACCGAATTCTTTCAATCTCAGGCCAAGTGATGAAAAATCTCCAGGCAGTTTAGGAAATGCCACTTTGACATCTGTTAACCAAGTAGACTCAGAGCCTTCATATGATAATACACTTGAGAGATCTTACCCATGTTCTCGTAAAAACCCAGGGAGAGCATTGTTCCATCATGCTGAAGCCAGGTCCTCTAATCTAATGACATATTCTTGTGATCCTCTTCAACAGACTCGCTTTCCTATTAATGTGCTTCCAGATTCTTGTAACAATTCCTTTGCCGAAGTAACAAGGTTTGATAGTTCTGTTCTGCGTCCTGTGTCACAGCAGGTGCTATTTCCTTGTGTATTTCCTCACCAGTTATATGGACTACCTACTGGTGCGCCATATAATCGTCCCATCAATGAAATACTAGGTCATTCGTATTCGCTAAATCTAACCCAAAATTCTGTCCTTAACTTTCCACATCAGATATTTGGGGGACTTGAGATGTGCAAATCAGGTAAAGCACACAACTCTTCTAGAATTATATTAAGCTTTTTACTTCAAAAATTTTAAGCATAAATTACTGTGCTTTGGATATGTTGTACTAACGAATCATAAATTTGTCGCCATTTTGGTTGTTCCTGCTATTTTTAGGTCATGATACTCTTTGGGATGGAACAAGCAACAAAGGTGCATCCTTCTGGTCGCAGTCGAGAAATATTTGAGGAATTATAGGATATGGTGTCTTCTTCGTAGGTCTCAACTACCTTCAGCTTATCTCATTTTACACTAGGAATAGATTGCTCTGTATATGGGTCTACGCTTTGACATGAACATGCCTATCGGATACTGGATTTATTAGCAGATTTTGTTTTGTGGTACAGAAATTAATTAAATGATTCAAAATATGGGGAACTCTTAACGACTACTTTTGATTTGGAAAAAGCACGTCCAGACTCGAGCTTTCTTGAGTAGTTTTTGTATGGATTATTGGATACTACACTTTGAATATGTTAAACGTGAATCATGTGGATTATTGGATACGATGCATTGAACATGTTAACATGAATGCATTGTTCTCTAAAGCTAAATGATTTTTTTCTTCCCCAGCCAATTCTGCTTCACTTGGAAACTGAAATTCTCCAAATCTGCATGTTAATTATCCAACTGCTTCCCTGATATGTCAGAAATTTACCAGGAAATCAAGAATTTGGTTTTAAATTTTCGAATAAAAAAATAATTGCAGTAACCTTAAAGTCTTAAAATAAAGACTCGACTTTACAAGAGTTGAAGATTAATTTGCCTCCCTCGATAATTTGGGGGAAGTTGGATGAATAACCCATCTCACATATAAAAGGCCCAAATGTTAGGCAGCAAAACAAGCCATAGAACAACTCATAAGGGAACGGGCGCACGCTCACTGAATTGAAGAATGTTACGATCCAAGAATAGTAATGGTTTCGGTTCCTCAATCAACATCTTAAATTGACATAGCAAAACTTGCACAAAACTACGGTATTCCACACGATACAATAAACCATTTGCATTACATTGTCATGCCCAGTGACCAGATGAGACTGGTTTTCAGACTAGACAGGCTTGGATACCATTTTCAAATTCACATATCTGCGTAACCTAGAGTACAAATATTTGAGTCAAAACTTGAATACACTACAATAATACCTTTAGAAAACTGGAACAGCTATACACTCCCGATGTATCTTCTCCTCTCTCTCTCTCTTTTTTCTTTTTTTTTTCTTTCCTATATATACATGACACTAGAATGATACCATGATAGAGATTACTTACAACGGATAGTCATAGCAGAACAGCGGGAAACTAGCAACAAAAGAAGAACAAGAAAATAGTAGCAGATGCCTCTAGCAGCTGGCAGCTGAAGCTTTCGAACTGTAGACTAACACCTTGCCACAACATTTAACAAGAATCCAGTATTCCAAGGCAAGACTGAATGGAAGTTAAGGCACATCTGGCATGATGAAAAATCACTTGGTCTCATTGCTTAACAAAATTATTCAACGTTCTTTGGTAGGTCATCTTTAAGGACTTTGTTTGCACCAATTGCCTCTGAATCGACTTCATAGGAAGAGAGTAACCTTCTCTGTATCATCAATTTCATCAAGTATCATAAAATTTAAGTCAATAATGAATTAACTTTACTGAGATACTACAAAACATTTTTGGAAGAAAACAAATGATATCCAAGAATGACAGACACTAGTGACAGCAACATGCCTCAGGCACTTATTGAAGTTGGTTGCTCATTAGTCATACTGCAATTGGAACCCACCTGTGGCATATGGAGAGCACCAAATGCTGAAGTGAGATCAACTGGTGACACATTTGTAACTTGAGATATCATCATTATTATTTGGATATGTAACTATGTTTAGCAACTTATGCTATCATGTTATACTAATCTGACATAAAAGACATGAATGGGGCTTCTAAAGTATGGTTGATATACAACTAAAAAAGGTATAATTTTGTCTAATTGACTGCAAGATAGTGTGCATAGGCAGCTAGTTTTATAATCTAATAGAAAAACTGCAAAAAGATCAATTGTGCATGCATGGGTATTGATAACATGCACAATGGAGAAAACATCAGCTAGTAAAAAAGCAACAAGGAAAGTGTGGATTTGTAGATACACTACTTACATGATCCTCAAAATTGGGGCTGGTCAGATTTATAGAAAGGTTTCTCATCAGCAGCAGCACCTGAAAAGAGCCATAAAAATAAATAAATAAACAATGGAAGTTGTCATGCACAATTACAATACTTACTGGGCATCAGCCTTTCAACTAAATATACAAGTGACTGATAAATCTACAAGAGCACCTAAAAGAATGAAAGGAAAAAATATGTACAGCTTTGAAACAGAAAACTCACTGTTTCAACATCTATAGGATCCATTTTTTTAAGTCTCTGCAGATGACCAGTAGCATTTGGATCGAAGACACTGCCAATAAAGGTATACACTTGAACAAAGTCAGGCAGAACTGCAAATAAAGAGGCAAAGTGAGCAATAAAATACAAGTGTAGAAAAGACATGAAATACACAAACATCCAAAAAAGGCCCAAATATTCATCAATAACAAGGTCTTCATTTGTTGATGGCCCACAATAGCACAGTATAAATATGGCACAGATTACACATCCATGGTCATCCTAAAGAAACTAAAATATGGTGAACAATGAAAAATAATCATAATTTGATACAAATTCGGCATCAGAGAGAAGGCACCAAATTTGAGTGTGCACATAAGAATAGGTATCAGGATAAACTTCCAGACTATCAAGTAGCCACTTAGCTATATGACTGCTGATCCTTCAAGCTTAAATACAGACAGAAAAGTGCCAGTAAACATTGTTCTGCTGCTAAAGGGTCAGACAGCCCCATCAGCAATTTCCAAAAATAGGATATGTTGATGAACTAGTGTCAGATCCTCAAAGATGTAAAATTGCACCCTCTCAAGGATAATAACAGATCCAGATGCATGTTACACATAAACATGCACCAAAAAAATACACATGGCCATGCACATTTTAAGCTCTGTCACATACAGTAGCCGCATACATTGAAAAAACTACATCCTAACCTAATTCTGTAAACTTGCCATGGACCAAAACCCCCTTCCAGAGTGGTAAAAACTAAAACCAGTATGAAATTATTACTATCGTTTGATGCTCTGGATTACAAGACAATAACTATAAAGAAACAAAAAGGAAAACTTCACCTCTCAAAGGATGGCCAGTATTTCCAGGCTCAATTGTTTCTCCAATTGTTTTTGTCCTGGGAGTACTCTCAGTGCTACTGCAACAATTATTTGCCACAGCTATTCCTGCAAAGGAAATATAATTTGGAAGCAAATGAGACCAAAAAGATTAAGGTACCCTAAGACATGTCGTTTAGTGAAAATGATGAGAGTTATGAACCTTTTGCTTGATTTGATAAACTGATTGCTGGCATATTATTTGTCCAGGAAGCAGCAGCAGTTTTAGGGTTCATAGGTATTGAAGAAGAATCAGGCCTGCGAACATATCCGGGTTCAAGAAGACCAGATGATGAATGAAAGGATCCTGAAGGTTGTGGGAGCACTGGAGCTGCCAAAGTTAAAACAAGCAAAATAAAGATATATTGCTTATCCTATTTACAAATTGGAATTCCTATACATACTTAAAATGCACCATTCTCACCATTTTTTGAGGCTTTTTGAGGATATGGATGAGCAGCCTTCCTTTTAGGCCTGGGGGGAGGAAGATGTTCATTGGTTCCATTCTTTTGAACCTTAAGAAAATATTTCTGTGCATGACTGCGTATCTGCAAAACAATGCTTCCCATGTTTGATGGTTGTATTGGTGCCTTTTGATATTTGAAAACATAAGAAATAAAGGGGAGGGGGAAGAGTGGGGTTGCATGCATACAAATCGTGTCAAAACAACCGCAACTCACATTCATTGGGAAAATTACAGGAATTATTATGCCAAAAAGCCCTTATCAAAAGACCAACATTTGAGAGTATGGAAACTAATTAAGATAACATTTTTATGCTTCAACAAAGGACATCAAATTAGCGGAGTAAATATTCAACTCAAACAATATTTATGCTTCAACAAATGAGATCAAGTGATTGGACTTAACGTTCAACTCAAACAATTAACAGGAGACTGCCAAAACAATGTGATCAAACAATACTGAAACAAGAGAAAGAAGGACCAGCAATAGTGAATTTCTGAAGGGAAACAAAAACAAATAGAAGTTTAAAAATTTTTCAGGAATGAGAAAAGCTAAAACAGCATCTTTGGCATACCTGTATAACTGTTTTAGACCCAATAAATGCTTCAATTTTTTTCCAGTCCCGATCAAAGCTGAAAAGAATCAAAGTGAACACGATAAGGGTATGTGTAAAAAAGAAAGGCACTTAAACGGCTATCAAATTCCCATCTCCAGGAATTTCCAACTAATTTTCCATTTAGACGAGCTTCCAACAAATCAAGTCCAAAATCATGAGATTTTCAATAAGTAGCATTGATGTTTCTTCTGGAATGATGTGCAAAATAAACCAAAATCTGTTTTCTAGTTCCCATATTTTTCTGCATTTATATGTGAACATGAACTAAACCATGAGCAGCATATCATTGAATTGCATCAGTGGGAGATGGGCCAGAGACAGCAGCTCTAAGTTTATTTTAAATTGTTTACATTATTTTTTTCCCTGTTGCTTTCCTAGTAAAACTTTTTTTTAATCACAAGGCATGCTGAACTGTGTATAAAATATTTACCAATGACTTTCTGAGGGTGTCAATCTCAGATTCTTTTATGACCCAGACAATATTTGCACATTTCAAGGGTCACCCCTGTGTCTGCTGTTTCCCTATATTTAGGAAAAATGTAGACATAAAATTGCCAATTTATAAGGATCCATTAACAGAGCAAGCTTGTTTACAGTAACGAGTAATTCTAAAAATGCATAACCTTATCTATTTACTTCAACAGACTCAAATCCAAAACCCAATAATATACTGACACATAAACATAATCTCACCATGCCTACATCAATACTTCTCTAATTCGAGAAATAACATGCTGCATTTCTTAAATTCCATTTTCTCCTCCATCTAATAAAAACTTAAGTGGATTCAAGAAACACCAAAACTAAATTGCTGAATTTATCTCAATTAAAAGCACAAATCAATATAAACAAAAACACACACATAAAGTGAAGTAAACCCTAATAGAACAGGAAGCTGAAACGTTTCAATAAATTAGAGGAAATTGAGAAATTACAGCTGGAGAGCTTCGAGGAACTTGTCGTGTTCAGGTTCAGTCCAGCTCTCTCTAGACTTGGTGATGGTGTAGGGTTTTCGGATCTTCTTACTCGGATCCTCCGACGAAGAAGTGGTGGAAGCCGTCGCAGGTGCTGTGGCGAAGGGTCCTAAGCCAGGTAAGGCCATTCCGCTCGGGTCCAAGTAGAATCCTTCAGGCGGGTTCGGGTTTTTAGAGACCATCAGATTAAGAGATATGGGTTTTTAGCTTTGAATTAACGGAGAAATGCGGCTGTTGCAGGAACACGACAGATTCTTATACGAAGCATCAGGATACAATCCTATGCATTGGTTCCTTTGGTGAATATGAAGCAGTGGCGCATAATAATGCGCCACGTTATCGTACGGCAACAAAATTTAATCCAACGAATTAAAACTAGGCTCTTGTGAGACTTTTTATAATGGTTAAATAACGAAAATAAATTTCAAGGACGATGAATCTCATTCTCTAGAAATAAATAAATTATATATGAAATGTACAAAAATTTTATTAATTTCGGTAGATTAACTTGATAAAGCCCACTTAAGTTGTAAATTCCTACTCAAATAACTCATCTTTATTAATTATCAAGATCAAAAGTGTATTACTCAAACTAAAAAATCGTAATATTTTAAATTATACAAAATTTTTAATTTAGAAAATTATAATTTAACTTTAATTTTATATCTCAACTCATGACAGAGGGTAAATAAGAAATTAATTATTCAATTTTAAAATTTCAAATAATAAAAAAATTATATATGCAAATTGGATGGTTAAAAAATCTTATTTTCTTTTGTTATGAGAATTTATTTTTAATTTAGAAAATATGATTTAACTTTGATTAATATCTCAATTTATGAATCTAACTAAGAACAGGATGATACGATAAAAATAAAAACTAATTGTTTAATTTTAAAATTTAAAATAAATTAAACTTGTAATTTGAATTTCAGCAATGGCCGTATTAGGATCCATTGACATTAACATGGGCTATGGGGCACCAGAGTTTTCTCTAATAAACGAATTGAGGAGCGACGGAGGGACGGATCATAAAGGAGAAAATGACGAAGGAGATAAACATCCGTATAAGGGCGAACACGTGGCAAAATGTGAGCAGATCTAAGGACTGATACGTGTCTAGATGGTCAGTGGCAGTGGCCGCTGGCCACACAAACATCTCCAAAATATTCACACACACACACATAGGAGAAGATATTTAATATTGCACCATGCAAAAGTGCACTCCTTCTCTTTTTGTAGATTTTTCTTTGATATTTTTTCTTGTCATTTTTTGATATCTTTGGTTTTATCCCTAACACACACTTGGTTGGTAAAAAAAAAAAAGGATGAATTTTGGCTTTAAATAACTTTCAAACCTAATTCAAATTGTTTTTTTATGCTTAGATTTTAAACTAATTACTTCCCATTTTAAATATGCATTTAAGTATATTTCAAGCTTTTTTTTAATAAGAAATATATTTCATGCTTAACTTGTGTATTTAAAATTCATTTTTTTATATAACAGTTTGGAAATATTCACTTTTCCATAAACAACACCAACACTCTATTTTCCCGGTTTTAACTTACTTCAGAGTTTCCAGCCTTTTTTTTAACCATATATAGCTTAAGTTTCTTCCTCTTCTTCTTGTTTTTGTCCAATTTTTATAGTATGAACTCCAGTTAAAGTACTTCATGTTCATATGTATCCAACTTTCTTCATAAATGTAAGTGTCTTTATATTTTTTTTATATATTTCAAAATATAAAATTATTAATTATTTAAATAAATGTCCCACAATATATCATAAATACTTTTGAACTTCATAACAACAGAGCAAAAACATTGACAATAAACATAGAGGCCCAACATACATTTGGGCTACCCGGTAAAACATAAGTTAAAGTTGGGTGAAGTTTTGTGATTTGTAAAATTGGACTACCCAGAAGCTATGACCGAAACGATACAGTTTGGTATAGTGGTGTATCTAAAATTCTAAATTAGTGGGATCAAAATTTTATATAATTAATAAAAAAATAACAACATAATAAAATTTTATTAAAGTTATTATTTTATATTATAATTTTTAATAGTCATTTATAATTTTTTAATGAGATAAAAATAAAAAATAATTTTTATATGGTAAATAAATTTTTTTTTCCTAGGCTAGCTACCGATTCGATTGATTAAAAATTTTAGAAGTTTCGCAATCAGTTCAATCACCACCTCTAAACAAACGCCACTGGTCTTGCCTTGCTCACGTAAGTATGCAGCATTTTTTATTTGGAACAGAAATTGGATTGATCTGATAGAATGCGTCCCGTATAAACACTTGAAATTTTAGGTTCAGCAGCCAATTTTGACAAGTGAGGCCCAAAGAAATAGTCAACTGACTTTGGGCCTGATTATTTCCTAGAAAATGAAAATAAAATAATAATAGCTTTTGAAGAAAAAAGGGAAAATTAAAAAAAATTAAATTTACCCTTTTAAAAATATTAAAATTATTTTTTTAAAATTTCAAATTTATTAAAAATTGAAATCTCATGTGATATTTTTATTTATTTTTTTTATCTGGATTATCTGAATTGAATAATATACTTATTATCAAATACTTATTAAAAATTTATCAATATTTATACCTTTTTAGATATATGATATACTTTTATTTTTTTTATAAATAATATATTTATACAATATTTACCTAATATTAACTTAAACTTATAGATACTAAAATATTTATCCATAATTTGTTAAACATTTGCCGACATTTATGCGACATTTACAATTTTTATCTAATATTAATTCACACTTATAGATATCAAACATTTACTAAATATTTACTCAACATTTATCCAATATTTATCAACGTTTACATGTAATTTTTTATATATGATATATTTTTATTTTTTTAAATATTATATTTACACAATATTTGCTCAATATTTACATTATATTTCTAAAAACATTGACAAAAAGTAATAAATCTAAGAAAAATGCAGATAAATATTGAGTGAATAATATTTAAATCTTATTTGAAAAAAAAATATATGTTACGTATAAAAAGATGACAAAGTATAATAAATCTTAAAAAAATTCAGATAAAATTTAGAAAAATATACAAAAATGAAATACAGAAATAGGAAGGAAGACAAAAACAACAAATTAATTTGAAAATGAATTGACAAAAAAATAGAATTGTGAAGAAAATAAAAGTTAAATAACACAAAAATTCAGTGAAAATTATACCAAAAAATCACGTTATGATATAAAAAAAGATTTTGTTTGACTAGAAAAGAAAAAAATGATGAAAATATGTTAGTCAAAAACAAAAATATATTGTGTATGGATTGAGAGAAAAAATGTAGAAAAAAAATGAGAAATTGAAATGCTACAAAATAAAAATTAAAGAAATAGGTTGAAATAGTAGTTTTGAAATTGAAAAATGATAAAAATAGTAAGACTCAAGAAATTTTTTGTTAAAACTGATAAAAAAAAATTTATACATATTTTTTAAATAAAAACTTAAACTGTGAAATTTTCTCATGCATTAAACTCTCAAGAAGGGGGAGAGCAATAATTTAAGAGTGAAGATCGGGTTTCCCGACAAGACTTGGAAATTACGCAGCAGCTTTTACTTTCGCTTTTAGGATCCCATTGACAATTTCGACTATGTTTAGTTTTGCATTTAGAAAAAATATTTTTTTTGAATTTCAAAATTATTTAAAAAAATAAAAAATATATTTTTTTAAAGATGAATTTGAAAAATATTATATTTTTCAAAAAAAATTAATCAATTCTATAAAAAATTATAAACTGATTTTTTTATTTACATCAGTAATTTCAAATATTGTCGTGCGCCCTAGCCCTTGACTAGTTGACATTGGTTTTTCATCTTCATCCTTATTAGTTATCCCTACTATAAATGACAGGGGCCTGGATCCATTATTATCATCTTCTCTTCTGAAGTTATTTTACTCAGTATTTTTCTAGCTACTAGAAAAAACAAATGGGAAACGTTAACAAATTAGTAAAATAATGCAGGAATTGGTTCAATCTCCATGGACAAGAAAGACAATAAAATGGCAGTAATAGGAGACGATGATCCAGTGCGCATGGTGAACAAATTGAAAAAGAGATGTCACACAGAGATAATCTCTGTAGGACCAGCAAAAGAGCCTGAAAAGAAGAAGGAAGAACCCAAGAAAGAGGAGCATAAGAAGGAGATGATAAGAAGAAAGATACAAATCGAGCTTATTATCAGTTTTTTCTTCCTGCTCCGATGGTCTCATGCCTGGATATTATTATGTTACAGCTGCAGAGGGAAATTATACTCATTATAATGATTCTAATCCTCCCTATCATGCTAAAACTTCAGAGGAATATTGTAATACTTGCGTTATTTGCTAATTTGGAAGAGAAATAAGTGAAAGATCCACTCCAAGTATTCGTCACTTTGAGCTTGAATTTGGACGGGGAATATTCAATGAAATGTATAAATAATTATTTTATGTCGTAATTCTAATGAAATTAATATTTGATTAATCATATTTTAAACGTTGTATATATAAAAGTCAATTAATTCTACACTCTGCTTTACTACGTACTTACTGCCCTAATTAACAACTACTCTATAAAAATTTTGTTACATATTCAGTTAAATATGCATTTTATCATGAATCTTACGAATATATATATATATATATGAGATAATTGAGCTAAATTGTATATCCTTTTTCCTTAGCTGTTACGAAGCACGTGCAATTGTCTCGAACAAATACTTCAGTATCGGGAAAAAGGATATACTATCTAGCTCTCAAGACTCAAGTCTCAATTAAAATAATGAGAAACAGAGCAAGTGGCAAAAATGTAAGTGAGACGGAGAACTGAGAAGCCATGGAGGAATGTTACTAAAATATAAAATGCGATATTTCATATGCAATTGAGACGTTAGTATACAGAGTGAATCTGAAACAGAAAGTTGAACGGTGTCAAACGTGCCCACTAGGCAACCAGAAAAGCCCCTTTATTTTACTTTTTTTTTTCGCATTGATTGGATCTTTCGTAATCTCCATCCGCCCTCATGTGATTATTAAATCTTTCAAAAAATTTCAATTTTCTTGACCGTAAACACTAGATTTTAAGTCTTCTTCTTTTTTTTTTTCATCTTCCATAGATGCGGCTGAGCCGGTTGCTGAGACTCCTGTCAGCACTAAACTTTTCAATTATTTGTGACAGGAGTCTCAGGGCCCACCTACCGCATGCACTAGGTTGTCCGAAAATGAACGCGGAAAAGAAATGCGCATGCCCACAAGCAAACCGTTCGACCCAGATTTTTGAGAAAAATATTTTTAAAAATTAAAAGCTTATGAGATAATGTTCAACAATTAATGAATTTTAAATATAGAATGCAATAAATACATAATTTTTTTATAAATTTTTTAGGATTATATATATATTATAATTACATTTTATAAAAATTTAAAATTTTTGATCGATACTAATTATTGTAACTATAAAATAATTAATATATTTAAGTTCAATTTTTTAATTATATTTTAAATAATATTTTTATAATAAATAAATAAATTATTAATTTTTTAAAATATTATTTTCGATTATAATTTATTAAATTTTTTTAGAAATTTCAATAATTGAGATGGATCTGATTTCACGCAACAATATTCAAAGGAACTTTCCTTTGCTTGCTGGATCCACTGCTCCGTGGCGGCCATTGACCAATGACCTCTTGGTGGACTTCTGTTAGCTCTCCCATTTCTTTCACTATATATCTAAGCCTCTTCCCCAAGATCCGTCCCCTCCTTAATTCACCGAAGCTTATTTAATTTCTCTCTCCTTCTTTTTCATCTGCCCCTCGGTGTTCTCTCATTTACTGCTTTATTGGCTTAGATCCCTCCAATTTTCTTTGAGAAGTTTTAAGTACGTATCTTTCAAGCTACAGAAATGAAGGTAATTAAGATATAAAACTCTCTATTCTCTCAGCCGATTAATTACGTCCTAACTTGCAAAGAATCTTGTTTACCGCTTTTGCCAACTAGGAATATACATGCATGATTGATTTGCTTTTGATTTTTGATTTAAAAAAGGTGTTGGTTTTTCCTATAAATTTTTGTACATTGTTTTGATTTTTTTCATTGTCGATGGGTTCCTTTTCATTCAGATGTTAAGAGGCTGCGTGTTGATTATTTAATATGTAGATCAACTACTAATTTATGATCTTTTTATTGCAGAAAGTAGTGTTGAAATTGGGATTGCACGATGACAAAGATAAGAAAAAAGCCATGAAGAAAGTCTCTGGCATTTCAGGTATATTCAATAGAAACTCCTCTGCTTGGTTGCTGAATAAAATGAAAAGGAAAAAGAAAAAAAAATCATTTCTTTATTATCTTCATAAAAAGAAAACCCAGATCTTTATTTGATATACTGAATCTTTTTTTGTCTTGTACGGAAAATTTGTAGGGGTGGAGTCGATCTCCCTGGACATGAAGGATATGAAATTGACAGTAACAGGGGACGTTGACCCAGTTGGTATAGTAAGCAAACTGAGAAAACTGTGTCACACAGACATAGTTTCCGTAGGACCAGCAAAAGAACCTGAAAAGAAAAAGGAAGAGCCCAAGAAAGAGGAGCCAAAGAAGCAAGAAGAAAAGAAGGAAGAGAAGAAGAAAGATCCAAAAGATGATGTGGCTGAGCTTGTTAAGTTCTACAAGGCATATAATCCTCACCAGACCTCTTACTATTATGCAAGAAGCATAGAGGAAGATCCAAATGCTTGTGTCATTTGCTAGTTCGTTGATTAGATCTTAAAAGAATTCCCAAGAAAAAAAGAAGCGTTCATTAACTGGTCATCTTAAGAATTGGGATCGTATAAGGACCCATATGATAGTTTTGTACAGAAGCTGATGGTGGGAAGTTTCAACTTCATGTTTGTTTTGTCTGGTTCTTGGCTATATATGTATCAAGTTTTTTTGAGTTCTCTTTTAACTAATGGATTCATATTATGGTTGTTAAAGTGCCTTTTTTTCAGGATGCAGATATGTAATTGAAGCATATGACGTTCGATTGTGAATTTGCGAGTTTCCATAACTGGGCCAAGTTTACGTGTGTATAATAGAAAAAGTGATTAATTAGAAAAGGTAATGTAATCTAATATTGCAAAGCTAAATAAAAATGGTTTTCGCGGTGTTGTCAAACAACTTTAATGCGTCCGGCATATGCCTTTAGTGTTGGAGAGACAGTGAGCTGGTTTTTTTTGCCAAAGTTGTTAAAATATGGAATATTATATAATAAGGTAAATTAAATGATGGTAACCCAACTATATAATACGTAATATAATCATATATCAACTTCAATTTGTAATATAAAATTTTTTAATTTTTGATTTTATAACATAAAATTTTCTCCATCCGAGTTCATTAACTTTGATTAATAGTTTGCATGACTTATAATGATTTTTATTTTAAATGACAAGAAATTTTAAGAAATAAAATGATAATAATAACACTTACAATTGAAATCAGATTTCAACCATTTTTTTTCTTCTCTCCCTTTCTTTTCAACTAAACAACATCTTTTCGTTTTTCTCTCACTTTCCCTCACTTTCATTTTCTTATTAATCAAACAACATTTTTTCTCATCAACCTCAATCAGAGGTTCAATCATCCACATCTTCCTTCCATTTCTCACAAATCAAACACAATAATTTAGCAATTCATAAGAATTTCATTATTTCCCTTAACATTTAATAACTCAATGCTCAATGAAACACACAAAAAAAATCCAGAAGATATTCAATGCTTAAGGTTCTTTTTTAATTTTTTTTACTTTTTCTTTAATTTTCTATGTCCATATCTAAAGCTTCCCCAATTTTTTCTCAAAGGATTGAACTCCAATTGAATGATATTCTGGGTGTCATTCGACATTGGAATTGGGTTCTATATGGGACGTTTGATCTCTAAAATAAAATTTTGGATCAACCTTCTCACCCGTTGTCTATTTAGAGTTGGTGCAACGGTGGAACTCAGGATTTGATGTTGGTAACGGCTCGCAAGAGCAATATTGTTGAGTGGTGATGCCGGAAATGCCTAACATGAATGGTTGACAAGGATATGTGAAGACAACTGATTTTGGGAATGGAATTGATGGGAACGATCATTATTGGTTTTTCAGTTCTCTGACAAACTTTGGAAAAAGAAATATTGTATAAGTTGTTGCTTATATTGGAGATTTGAAGAAAAAAAATGAAAGACATAAATTTTTAAGTACATACGATACGAGAGATTGATTTAAATCAAATATCGATGTAATAAAAAAAAAAAGGAGAAATAGTATTAGAGAAGCTAGAGATAATTAAGAAGAGGAGAATATCTTGGTAATTTAGGAACATAATATTTTAATAATTTTATTTTTGTAGTCTTATATGAAATTTCCATGTGTAAATGTTTTTTTATATAGAAATGTCATCTCAGTTTTCCGTTAAATGAGTTAATGGAGATTAAATAAGGGAGTTTTGTATTGCAAAATAAAAAATTATGAGAGTTTTGTATTACAAATTAAAATTAAAATACCATTATATTACGTGTTATATAATTCTATATACAACGTTGAAACTTTGATTTGCTATTCTAAAATCAGGTCTGCATATTTTTTTAATTTACAATAGAACATACATTAAAAGTTAGAGAGGAGGGAGAACAAGTTGGAAATGTTTAAACCGTTAAAGTTGATTAGCCAAAATCTCCGTGCTCAACATTAAGTTCTGACTGAATTACAGTACAACTTTAGGCTGGAATTTTGTCGTAAACAGTGAAATCATACATCTTTAAGGCTAGCTAGTTATGTAACTTCCTAATTGAAACCAAAATCTTAACCCACACCATAATTTCCTATATTATAATTTATGCATGCACATAAACATACTAACTACTACTACAAAAATTTTATCTAAATCCATCAAATCCATAAATTTATTCACAAAACATATAAAAAAGAATTAATTTTTACAATTTAATTATCATTAATTTTTAAGAAACGAATTTATGAATCAGATCAAGATAGGCATTTACTTCAAGTTTGTTGACATGTACTTGATAATTATCCTATATATTATTTAAGTTTTTGGCTCTTTTCAAATTGCTTTGTTATTGATTTTTCCCCACTTGAAAGCTATATATAGAGAGAGTGATGTAAAGTATTTTTATGAAACAGACACTCTAATAAGCCGGCACTCTTGTCCGGGTTAAGAAACAAAGGTAGTAGTGGAGGATAGAGCTACAAAAACAAAAATGGACATAGGCGTCTTCATCTCCTGACCTCTACCTGTATATATAATGCCAATTTAGAATACAAGTCTTGATTATTTGTTAAGTAATGCACTGACACATGATAATGATCCATTAGGAAATGGAAACTTGTCTCTGTCAAAGAATTCCAGTCCAAATTTTCCAGTGATGCAAAAAAATAAAAATAAAAAAAAATCCATCCAACACATAAATTAATTAGAATAAACATATTTAATATCGAGTATGTGGTCCATGGATAACAACTTGGTTAAATCAATCCAAGAAAACTAGATGAAATTTCGGTCTAGGCCCAAACCAGAATTGGGTATCGTAAGTCTAGTAATGGGTAAATTCGCGATTTGGAAGAAAAAATGTTCTATACATTTGACATCATTTGATAGGAATATGATATTAAATTTAATGTCATTTTCTAACTTAAAAAAATAAAAATCATCAAAATATAAGATATCGTGAAAAAAAATGCAGAGATATTTAATTTTGTGACATTTGGACTTATATATATTACAGAGGGAACTTTCCATTTTCCAGTCCTTGTGGTAGGATATCCTAGACAGTAGACATACTTGAAGGTGTTGTCTTTAATCTAATTATGTGCCAAAACTAATTTAAATTTCGAATCTGCAAATGGCGATTCTAAGAAAACTATTTACAAAATAAAGGCAAAGAAGTAGAGGAAAAAGGTTAAAAAATAAATTTAAGCAATTACAGTTGATAATAGGATGCTGATACCATACCACTGTTATTTTAATTATGGATTGTTATATTTTATGATGTAGTTAAAAGACATACTGGCAAAGTGATGATGGATGTGTTTAGTACAACAGATATAACTAGAGATTTGAATTGAAAAAGCTCCATTAGTCAGTGCAATTAAACTAAAATTTACTAATAAATTTTCAGTACCATTTTTATTTGTTTAAAAAAATTAAATTGATAATGAGTGTGTTATATGATGTGGATTCGTTTATTCAAATCTCACATTGCTTGATTTAAGGGTCAGATATAAAATCTATTTGATATTTTATTTACAAAAAAATATTTTTAGAAATATTTTTTTTATTTTTAATTTTTTAAAATTTTAAAAACTTATAAATAAATTTATAAAAAATTAAAAAATTCAAATAATTAAATTAAATTTTTTTTAAAAATACCCCATAAAAGTTAACGTCTTCCCAAGATTTATATAATTTTATAATCATTTCCTGTCTTCTTTTCATTCGTCCAAAAACAATAATAGGCATACTGGCAATTTGGCATCTCCAGCAAATGTTAGTTTTTCTCTGCTGAAAAAGACACGTGTCCACTCACCTCAACTCCAAAGGGCCCTTGGACTTGTGATCAATTTACAAGTCTAAAAGTATGAGAATTATAAGTCGCCTCCAATTTGTCACGATTTGTTCTTTTGTCTTCTGTAGTAGAGGTGTCAAGTCATAAGCAATTAGAACAATAACATGAACAGTTCAACACAACTTGCACTAATGTGATTGCTAATTAAAGAAAATTTTTGTCAATTCCAATACTGCTATTCATGTACTCAGCCAATTAAATATTTTGATTATTTGAATTTATTCAATTAAGCGATTTTTTTCTTTTCATTTCCGACCAAAAAAAAAGTAATCTTTTTTAAAACTTGTACTGCTGTTATTGCGTAACATAAAGCAGAGTGGTTTAAACTCTAAAGTATGTTGATCTGCAAATATTCGGAATCTTAAAAGCACAGTCTTGATAAAAATTTCTCCTAATAAAAGGCTTAATATCTAAAAGAATTAGAAAGATTAAATTCACTAATAATTTTAGCACTTGTGCTGAAATAAATTCATGCCATAAAACAAGTGAAATATCATTATAATTTTTCTACCAAAAAAAAAATATCATTATAATTTTATCAAGAACTAGAAAAAACAAAAGAGAGACAGAACACCTAGAATTATCAAGATTTAGAAAGCCTTCTTCACTAATCTTCATCTTCCCACATCTCAACCCAATTCCGCTGAGCCTCTTCAAGTCCAAGTAATGAACCATTCTTGTTAGGATCCAAGCTTGTAGACAAAGCTCCATAAGCAATCCCAAAAGCAGAAGCCCCAAAAGTTAGGAAAGTTGTCAAAAATGGAATCCATTTAGGTACATCCCACAAACCTTGCTCCCTAACCGTTCCAAAAAAGTTCAAGAATACCAAGCCAAGGGCCATAGGTATCCCTACAGAGACCAACACTCTTGCTATTATCCTATTAAAAACCTCCTTTGGTATTTCTTCATCATCATTGCTGGTCTGTTTGTGGGTGTTCTTAATGTTGAGGTTGCTTTCTTCTGTGGCAGGTGGTTTTCTGCTGGTAAAGCCTTTGGCGTTTGCGTTTGGCTGCCATTTGTTTAGGGTTGAGGGGAGGAGAGCAGGGGGCTTATAATTTGGTTTCCATGGAGGTGAAGGATTTGTGAGATAAAGGGGACATCTTTGCGAAAGAATTAGAGAGTTCATAGTATCTTAAGCTGTGTTCTATTTTTTTTCCCCTCTATGATGAGGACCAATTATTTGTTTAAGTTCTTATGGCTGGTTATCTTATCCATACGCGAATGAATGGCGGCATTGCTCGCTGTTAATTTCTCAAGATATTAACTTCTGATTTTTATCTTTATATGACATTTTGTGGAAGATTGTTGAGGTCTCATGTTAGCATGTTGATATGATATATTATCGGAGTTAAGTTTTAATAAAATTTTCCTTTTCTAGATAGAATTAAGTGTATAGAACAAAAATAAACGATTTATTATTTCTGTAGAGAAAAAAAAAGCACTAAATTAAGACTAATCTCCATTTGTATAATTCATATTAAGTTTTTCACTAGAAAAAAAAAGAGGAAGTTAATTTTAAAGTAGCTCACTAACCTAGTAGGAAAAATATAAATCCTCTTTAAATAGGAGCAAAAACCAAAACTGTGAAGAAAATCCTCTTGGGCCTGACCCGGTTCAAAAACCCTGGACCAAAATTCAATGGGCTAAGGATAAAATTGAAAAATTTGAAAAAACACGAGAAGATGGGGGGAAGTGAATGAAATATACATATGTGTAATGACCAAGATTAGTTGACAAAAATAAAAGAAAGAGGAAAGGTTATGGTTTTAGTTTGTTGGATGAAGTGCGAGCAGAAACAAAACCTTCACCTATAGAAGATCTTGTAGATTCACCAGGAGAAGCACACAAACTTGGTCCTTCAACTGATTGCCCCGGATTTATACAGTGCATATGTGAAGAAACTCTTCCAAACGATCCTGATGTTGTTCTTGATGAATGTGGCAGGTTAATTCTAATCCTGAAATTTTTTTAAAAAAAATTATAAAATAATGTCAATCATATTGGGAATGACAGGACATGACATTTAATAGAAATAGCAGACAGCTACTCACTTGTTGTGCACAGCAACATATTCATCAGTTTCATCCAATATTTCTTCCTTCATAAGAGAATAAAAATTTATAAGGCTTCTGGATCTTGAGGAATAATATGAAAAAGGAAAACCAGGAATATCAAACAAGATTAGAAAATTATATACAAAAGCATGCAGTAGGGGTAACACTAACCTGTAGCAGTTCCTCCATTACATCCTCCATTGTTATAATACCAGTAACCTCTTCATCCATATTACTTGGAAGCGATTTTGAATCTAAATATGAAACATTTCCGACCGTTAGCTTTGATCCCAGTTTTCACCTTGCGGATGCGAATCTTTGTCCTGTTCAATCACATTCTTACCTGTTGGAATTTGAAATTCTATGTCGCAAGAATCCAACGTGGTCTCGTCATATGAAAAATTGATTCCTGTGAAAATTTCACACCACAAGGTTAAATTCTATTTGCCAGATATATAGCGTGATGTCCAGATCAATGAAGACCATACAATGATACAGATACAGAAGAGAAGCTTACAATATAATTGGGAAATTTCTGAAGCTCTAATTATGTGGTTTGAGGGTTTACCCTTCATCTCTGCTTGTGTTGGTTTGCCTAGTTCATTGTCAGTAGTGATCTTCACATCCTTCTTACTTTTCAAAACAATAGCCATGTGGCTGTGACCCTTCTTGAATTGATTCAGTATGGTATAAAGTGGCCAATCTTCATAGACCCTGCGCCAGAATTACATAGATAGAAACGTGACCTATATGCAAAAGAACATCATAAACCTACTAATGAGAATGAAATGTGTGTACACAATTGTAAGAAGTTATTAGCAAAGCGGAACTGCAAATTTTTATTAGATGGATTAAATGCAGAATATTAAACACATATATTTTCTTCCACAAATAAAAGCCAGTTATAGACTACAGTGGAGTTAACTGGATCAAACTTATTATATATGTTTTTTTTTTCAAAAAAGAAAAAGCTTCAGAAGGCGGTGGCCCCCCAAAGTTGTGAGTACTTCCGCCCTGAATGTGACTAAGGAATTACGTACCTAGAGATCTTTCTGATAATCATATTTTTTATTGGGGTTTCGTCTTCAGGTCGGCAGAAGATTAAATTTTTAACCTAAAATTCAAACAGAAAATGTTACGTTAAGCTAAGAAATACAGTTGCAATATTAGCCAAAGATAAATGATATAAGCCTAGAATCTAGGCATTACCTGCCTCAATTTTCACTTGGCAAAAGCCAAATTAAAAACTTTTTAATTGAGAAATTTGTACTGATTAACTCCAACTCTTTCCACGAATTAAATTCTGCCAAAGTTCATTAATGCAGCCCCGAAAATTTTTGGATTGCTTACCAAAATTATGCCCATAATGTTATTTGGGCTTCCAGAGTATATGGGTACACGACTGTGTCCTTCATTCACTATTAAGCCCATTGTGTCCCTACAAAATAAAGATGAATTAATCGTGAATTTGATTGTAATAATGAGTTTAATTAATGAGAAGAATTTTGGATTAAAAGAAGGAAATAAAGGCAGAAGGTGTTACTTGTCGAGTTTGGAATTTATATCTAAACAAAAGACATCAGAAATGGATGTCATAGCATCTTTAGCAGTCTTTTGTGTCAAATCCAAAGCACCAGAAATGATCGTCCTTTCATGTTGCGACAACTCTCCACCATTCCCAGCCTAAAAATTCATTGCATCGGGGTACTATGAAATAATTAATGTTCGGGTTTGTCCCAAAAATAAAATTGTTAATTTTGGGAAAGCTAGCTAACCTCATCGGCATGCAAATCCACTAATGTCTTCAACTCTGCCCGTCTTAATAATGCAGATTGCCCTTTTCCCAGCAGCCAATCTAGCAGCTGCTACGAAAGAAATTTTTTTATAGTCGAGCTAAATAGAGCATTTATTTGTTGTTCATATTACTTTGTTACTCCTAAACGAGCCTACCTTGCTACTCCTAAACGAGCCTACCTTGCTGATTGGGTATGCTATAGGGTAGAAGAACAGCAGAAGAAATCGAACCAAGAGAGTTAAATTTGCACCAATACTTAGTCCATGTCGAGCACACACTGCTTGAGGGATGATCTAGGAACATAAGATCAATGAACATAACAACATCACTCTCTTATAAATTGAGCTATATATGGCATTGAATGTGAAAGACTAATTTGTATTTTAAAGGAAAACTTCACCTCTGTAAATGCAAGTACAAATATAACTGACATGACAATGGAGCCCCAAGCTGGGAGAATGGTGTCCAGGAAAATTGGCAGCGCCTTTTTTGGCATAAAATTAGCTTATAACGATTGAAGCAAGAATTGAAATTTAAAAACTTACTTTGTAAGATTATTGATGCATATATGAACAAACCTCCGTTGCCAATGATTTTACTACGAGAAGTGTACACAACAGAAAATGCTGGTTCTTTACAATTGGCCGAATCTTTGCTGCAATCCAATAATCAAAAAGGTAATACATATGACGAAGTAATTAAGTATATAGCTTCTAATTAAATATGAAGAAAATAAAATATCAACCTGCATTTTTCTGGTCTTTAGGCTTGCCAGCCTTGATAAGGACCTCAAGATCCACTTGACTGAAAGACAAGAGGCCTAAAGCAAGGCCTGATGCAATGCCGGCCAACGACACAAGCATGAAACATAAGGCAAGATATGCCCAGAATTCAGTTTTGCAACAGTGAACGCTATCCTCTTTCATCTTGTATAGTTAAATTAACTTAAGTGGACTAATTAGGTAGAGGCAATAAGAAAATTAAATTAAATTAACCAGCACTTGAATAGGTTGCTATATAGTTGGCAAGTTTTGTTTACAGTGAATAGTGCAGGCTGCAGCAGTCAACAGGCATTCATGGGTGAAGACAATTTAGAAAATGGTAAATGCATGAGTTCAAAACTATATATTATTAATATACATTTTTGTTGCTTCTTCTCCCTTAATTTCTCAGATCACTTATGCATAATTCTCATCTGTATCTATGTTTCCTTTCTTCTGATTCAATTGGATGAAAATGAAAGAAATTTCTTGCTGCATGAACGATCAAGAGTTCGTCGTCGTTTTCTTTGTCAGGAAATTCCTATAAACTATTATATCATCAAGCGGCAGATTTCTTGTTTACGTACGGAAGATAGAACAAATGGCATACAGCAGATGGCAACATATAACAGCCTCGATCGATCGGTAATTTCACTAGAGATTTTGTCATTGTCATGAACCTAAATAATTATAGGTTACTGTGCTATTAACGTTGAAAATGACATGCATGGGTACATTTTAATATGTGTCAGGCTGTCAGCTGATGCATGCGCCCATCTACAGTACGAAAATTTCAGGTTCCAACCAATCCCTTATTATATAGTATATATTGCTCTATCATGCACTGAATGCTGATGGAATTTGAAGTTTATGAGTCTTCGAATTTAAAGTTTATGAGTATTAATTTTCGTTATAGGATAATGCGAATACTTTTACTTTAGTATAAAATAAATTGGTAACTGATAAATGATGGTAGTTAATGGATGATACAAAAATTTCTGCATTTAATCCTCAATTAATACCTGTTAATTATATTCACCATCTAGAATTTAAATAGTGCATAAACAAAAAGATATATCCCATCATTTTTTCCTTCTTTTGCCCCCTTGACCGGTTTATTAGTTCAAATTATTCCTTATATTTGGTTTTTAATTCATTTTACTTCTTAAAAATTCAAATTTTCATTGTAATATATTATTTATTAGACTCAAAAATAGTATGTGTATTTCTAGTACCGATATATTTTTCCGACATGATAAGTCATCATATGGCAGTCCATAATGTTGTGTTTTTTAAATATTAGTAACAAAACTAATCTAAAAAACAAAGTTTAAGGGGTAAATTAAATCAAAAATCTATGAGAGGAGAACAAAATGATGAAAATAGGCAAATTTAAGTGGAAAAAGACAATAATCAACACATTTTGTCGAGCACATAAACGTAAGGCTCGTTTCCTGCATAGTAAGGAATTATGATGGTAATATTCTCATCATTGAGACCTTGGTTTTGCCGTTGAAATTTTCAATGCTAATTATTAAAAATAAAAATCCGATAGTTCAAATTATATCATGACAATTGAAAGAAATCAAAAAGGATTTTTGACGATTTGTGCATGAATTAATTTAGTAGCCAAACAAGTCATAGAAAAAAAGAATTGTTAATAGGAATAACAAAAGGAAAGAGAAATGTCTGTCAAGTGCCAAGAAGGTCAATTTACATTTGTTTAAATCTGATAGAACATGGGTGAAAATATATAATTTAAATTACATATGCATATAAAATAACGGATATTACATGCATCTTTTCGCCTAAATATTGCTTTTAATTTGAATCTCAAACTAAATTTCTTGCAATTTTAAATAAATTATGAGTCAAATTAATATAAAATTGTAAATAAATGAGTCCCATTTTTAAAGTAACCACATTAGCTTTTTATCCATTTAAGCGAATGAAAATTAACATAGGGCTATTTTTGTTCATAAAGGTTAGAGTTTAGATTTCAAGAAAACTTATAAATTATGGTTTAATTAATAGTTACTGTTGATAAATGTTAGGGTTTTAATTGCAAAAACATTTAGTTTAGGGTTTAAATTATTACTGCTCATTAATTAAGATCAGAGAAAAAAAAACCCATAATGTAAATTGAAAATAATATGAAATACTAATTAGGGAACAATGCAATTTCTCCAATTATATATTATATTTTATGTTCATAAAATATTAGCAGAAGAAAAATGGAAAGATATACAATAGTTGATTAATTGATGGGCTTTTAAGTTCAGTTCTATAGAAAACAATAACGCAACAAGGAGCCCAGAAATAAGCCCACTGGCATTACTACCCTTTTATGTTTTATCCAAATATTTTAGTTTCCCGCTTATTCTACCAAGAAGGTACAGAAGGAAAAAAAAAAAAAATCCGTCCACAGAGACACTCAATTTGGGGAATAGGAGGGAAATATGTCGTCGAGCACGACGGACTACGTAGATCGGTTGTTTGAATGTTTCAAGTGCGGCGTTTCTCCTCCTGGTAAGTTCGCAGTCTCTCGCTCTTCACTTGTTTGGCTGTTGAGAAAATGATGATGAAACTCTTGGTTCCTAGGCTTTTGTTGCTGAATTGTATATGTGGACAAATTGGAAGTGGATTGCGCTCTTTTAAGAGATTTTGATTTCTGTAGTTTTTTTATTCCGATTTTGTATTGAGTGGATTTGGAAATTGAATTCGACATGAATTAGTAAATGTTTGATATATTTCAAAGTTTCAGGATCTAAATTTAGCACAGGAAGAACTGCTGTATTTGTCTCTGATACTAGTTTTTACTCGCTGAAACATATGACGTTTGACTTGGAATTTGTCTTCAGAATCTGCCGTCAGGCAAAGAAAAAGAAGCCACAAAAAATTGAAGCAAAAGAATGGAGTAGATGAGGTGCCATCAGTTTCTGGCACTCCACCAGGATCAGCCACACGACCAAAAAAGAAGAATGCAATAGATGCACAGCTCTCTGGGGAGAAAGTTTGTACTCTTTCCTTATGTTTTAGCCTTCATGGTAATCCGCGTGAACATACTAGGTCTGAAGTCCTTTGTTCGTGATGTGACCTGGAAAAAACTGAATTTCTATAGGCACTCGCACATATCATATTTCACTTTGTAACTGGCTTCATTTAATCAATGTATCACTTGTTACTAGATTTCTCAATTAAATTCAGAGAGATCTGTTAACTAAATTGGCCACAAAAATAACTCAACTTATTTGTATTTCAACAAGGTAAGCATTGATAAACTTCAATGAAAATTCAGCTGGATTTGAGATGTTAGTAAAGTAAAACTTTTTGTAATATAGATGTAACATAATAGATAAACAGATGGACTTTCTTTTTAGGCCATTGTGTTAATTTTTTTTTGACAAATGTCCTTTGAAATCTCGCAAAATATACCTTAATAAAACACAAGTTGACTATTTCTGTGTGACACATTGAAATCAACTGATCCCACTGAAATTTGTTTACGAGTTCAATGACTACATGTGAAGATCAGCCCTCCAGAACCTTTTGTTAATTTCCATTTTATCTTCTCTCCGTTATTATTAGGCACTTTTGCATTTGTACTTGCAGCTCAGAACTCTATGTTAAGGTAATTATTTTTTGGCAGTGCTTAATCATTTATTTCTTGTAATCATTATTTCTTCAGCTTGGTACAGCCACACTTAAAGTGAACACCTTTAGCTGTAGTAAGCAGATTTCTCCTATTGTTTTTTATGGGTCTCCACATGGTGTGCCTCCAAAAAGGCCAATCAGTTTGTTGCGACTGCTACATGAGATTTGTATTGATCTTGAGGAAGAACAAAAATCCAACTTGAGGTACTTGTCATGTCCTTTTCTACTTTACTACGTATCAGTTATTTGAGGTAGCAGTTAATTTTGTTTTACAATCTGCAAAATGAACTGGATTTGAATATGAGTTGACTCCAGTTACTGGCTATTCTAGGAAGGAAGTGTGGGCAACCTTTCCCAGGCAGAATGAAGCACTGGATTTTGCAAAAGAGCATGTAAATGTGCGTGTTTTTAGTTATCAGGATCATCATAATGGGCAAAGAAGGTTCCTTGTTTCAACATATGAGGAGTTCTGGAGGAGGTTTTATTGTTTAACATTTTTCTTTTTCTTTTTCGATTACTTAATAAGTACATTCAAATCGCTTTTCCTATTTAATAACTGCTTATGCTATCCTTTTGATGTTCAGGTACAAAAAAATGAATTCCAAATTTCGCCATCATTATGAAGTAATTCAAGAGGTGACAATGACAACATTTGCATTTTCCTTCCATAAATGAAAAGCTTGGACATGCACTTGCATATAACTGCCAACTGCAAGTGTCTTCAATTCACGGATGGCTTTACTTAAACAAATTTCTCAAGCCTGTGTTTACATCTCACTTTTCCCTTTTGCTCCTTTCTTGGTTTTGTTGCCTCTTCTGTAGTCACTCTGATATAATCTATTACAAATTATCTGAAAGAAACAGTTGCTTATCCTAGGTTTAATTTCAACTATGAGATCAGACTACTGGAGTCATTTTCCATTTGTATACTGTTGTCGTTGTGATTTATTTTTTTTCTATTTACTTGAGGTGTCGTTTTCAGGGTTTACCGTGCCATCTTTATTTTGACTTGGAGTTCAATAAAAGAGAAAATCAAGAAAAAAATGGTGATGAAATGGTGGATCTCTTGATATCTGTCATTCTAGATGCATTTGCTGAGAAGTATTCAATTAAAGTAAACCATGAGTGGATAGTAGAGCTCGATTCCTCGACTGCAGGTATGGTGTTAATATAGAAACATTAGTTACATTACGTCTGTGTGTTGTTCTTTACTCATGACTTGTCACAATATATTTAAATATCAGAAGATTTAGTTGCCAAACTTATTAATGCATAATTAGCTTTTAACAATATTATCTTAATTGCATAAAAATTGAGGTTATTACCTTACTAATACTTTTTCTGACTTCCCTTTTATTATTGTTCTTTTTTGACAACCTATTGAATGCTAGAGAGCTTGTCCTTATCTTGGTATTCAAAAAAAAAAAAAAGGTGGAAGGGGGGAGGGGGAAAGGTGAAAAGCTTGCTGATCAGGCATACAGGTTCTAATTTCCAATATTGTAGGCTGAACCTTGTTTAAGGTAAGAATTAGGTTAATCCTACCTAAGCTAACATTAAAATCCAGCCATGCCTACATCAAAGTTAACTATCAAACAGAAAGATAGAGAGAAGGTGGTTTTTCTTAGAAACTCTTTCAATAGTACAATGCTGTCTCTGACTTTTGTAATTGCATTCATCTTTACAAAATATGACGTGAGGAAGATTACGATTTGTTTTTAGTTTAGTATTACCTTGGGTTTTCAAACTAATTTTCTCTTTTGATTGTACAAATGCAGAAAAGTTCTCGCGTCACTTGATCATCTGCATTCCAAAGACTGCTTTTAAGGACAACTCGCATGCAGGTGCATTTGTTTCAGAGGTACTCTTTGGAGGATAGGATTGTTACTTCTTATGAAGCATGGAGTATGGAATTCATGTCTCATGATTTATTTATATAACACTGACGGTTACAGCAATCTATATTCATTTATCACTAGAACTTCCCTTTTCCCCCCTACTTTGGTACAAATGTCATTTTCTGGCTATCACTATGTGATGAAGCGTTTTGTCAGATCTGCACTCGGATCTCAAGTGCAAGGGAGATGAACGGAAGATTTGGAGAGCTATATGTAAGAAAAGATTCAAGTGCTGATTCTCCAAGCCAAATTTTTGTAGATACTGCGGTTTATTCTAGAAATCGTGTCTTTCGATTAGCTTTGTCATCAAAGGCAGGGAAGACTTCGGTCCTTGTACCAACTGGGCGCTTCAAATGTAAGGGCATGGTATGTTATTCTCATCGCCTATGCATAACGATTCAAAGTCTGGTAATTTGATTGTCAAATTTTGCTATTCACTAACAAGAGTAGTTGATCCTAATTGGCGTGGCACCCTTTTATAGGACTTTTAACTTGTGAGGAATGCTCCGGATGTCCCAGTTCGGTCTATTTGACAAAAGTGTTTTTAGAGAAAAAAAATTTATTTTTAAATTTTTTGAGTTTTGAAAACTGTTTTTAGAGAGAAACAGGTAAATAGATGTTTTTTTCAAAAACAGGTTTGAGAAAAACAGTTTATAAAAAATTAAAAAAATCAGTCAATTAAATCAAAAAAATTCTAAACCTGTTTTTTAGACATCCAACAACAATCTCAAACACACCCTATATGAATCAGATTATAGTATATTACTCTTTTGTTCAATTGTTTAACTAACCATTTGTTTCCTTTTCTTTTAGCTTTTAGGTTGCATTATTTTTTTTCCTTAACTGTGAGTAATAGCTGCCACAGATGGTTAACTTAATCTCCCTGGAAGCTTTCAATGAATACTAAACATTTTAGTCACAAGTAATAAACAAGAAGCTAATTTGGTTCTGTGATAAAACATAGTCCTTCGCTCTCAACATTCTGTAACCTGCTGGCATTGGTGAATAACAGTGTGAAGAAGACATGTTCATGGCATCTTTAATCTGCAATATGGATGCTGATTGCGAGAAGCTTCTAGTCTGCAAAATTGACTTGGACTGTGCTAGGACGCTGCATTTTGATACAGAGGTAGGTTTGAGCACTGCCTTAGTGCTCCCCCAATCACAATTCTACCTCACGAATAGTTTTTCACATTATACAATACACTTCATGGACTTCAGACATTTTTTTTGACTTGGTGTTGAGTTTGAGAATTTCTATTTGAATTGTTCTGAATTTGATGGTACATGCACCTGATATTTTGAATTCTATTTCACTAACAATCTTGTTCATTATATATATATATATATATATATGTTTCACTGACAATCTGAAATTTCTCTCAATGTAGGCAAATTATTATTCTAGAAGGTGTAATTCCTCTCAAGTAAATGATACCTCAACATCGTATACACTGGGAAGATCACCATTCCCATCCTTGGACAAATTTGTAGAGTCTATCGCTTCTGTTGGAAGCGTATCAGGTTATACTATTTTCAGTTGTATAGTTTGTTTTCTTGGGCTGTTGTTTTGTATGAGCAAATGTTCTGAAAAGAATTTCTAATATTCTCCCTTGCACAAAATGGCAAAGCCTGATAAACTGTTCCGGTGAAATATTTTTAGTACTTAACTTCCATTCTCCATTGCTATATTAATCCCTATGATCTGTGGGTTCCTTCTGAATTGACCTTGGCGCTGAATTCTCCTTTCAAGTTCTTTGAAACAAGATTTTAATCAAACAATTGCAGAAGTTGTCGCTCTACTAGACCTTCAAAATTCTTATCATAAAGAGCTTTTTGGTTTATTTTAACTTTAACAAAGAAGTAACACTGAGCGTCCTTTTTTTAAAAAAAATAAAAAAATAATAAATCTTCCTTGCATAATTCTGCCCCAATATATCATGCATAGCTACACCATGAACTATTTAAATTTCAATAAATATTATTACCTTGCTGACAATATCTGCAAATCAGGGAAGATTCGAAGCTGGTATTGGTTCTCAGAGTTCGGATTGATAGTCTACAGCATGTCACGAAATAGATATTGTGAACGAATTGGCAGACAGCATAGAAGCAATCATGGTATGATATTTATGTATCGTATTTTTGCTGCAAGTAAAATCTAGCTATACTTTATATTCAAATTCGCAATTGCTTATGTTCACACTGGTTCAGGACTTTATAAACTCTTAGTCATGTGATTGTAAATGATGTAACTACTAAAATATTTCAAAGACATTGCTTGGATGGTTCTTCTTGTAGTCAGACATATCTTCATTGTCTTTGAATTTTCACTCTGTATTTTAATAATCTCTTTTTTTTTTCAGTTATGTATGTTGTTGATATGAGAAGGGCAGTTTATTATCAGAAATGTCATGATCCAGATTGTCAAGGTATTACACAGTTTGTTTTTCATAGTTTTGTTGATTGTGATACCCATTTGGTGCATGATCCACTTAAGCTGATCCTTTTTATGGCATCAGGTTACCGATCTCCCTTGCGACCGATCCCTATAAATTTGATCCCTGATCCTTCTTCATACATTTCTGATTCAGTACTAGTGGTACACCAAAAGGGGATGACAAATGGCAACCTTGATTATCAATATGTTGACAATGGTTGTGAAAGAGTTCTGCTTTACAATGATGGAAATGATACAGACAGCTATGGTAAAGATTCTTGGTGGCTTGAAGCTGTAAAAGTTGCTGATGATTTTGAATGTAAGCAGAAAGATGTGGAGCTTTGTGATATGGTTAGTAACTGTAAGCACCCCTATTAGTTATCTTGTAGACCGCAAATTATATTATGGACTCGTATTTATAATGTATCGTGTGTCTTTTATTTAAATGATGAATTTTATTTTTTGAAATATATAAAAAAATTAAAATTAAAATACATTTGCACTTGTGATCGAGACTGGATCTATGATGCAACATGAATTTGAGTCCATAATATAAGAAATGTTTGTAGGCAGCTTAATTTGTGTCTGCATGTTTGATTTTGTGGGTTTAGGGCCGCCCATGTGGATTTAATTTAGTCTAAAACCATAACATAATTAAATTTAGAATAAAATTAATGAGGTAGTTATTGGCAGAAAAATAAACTGCCATCTCTTTTACACAACGTGAAAAAAACTGAATGCAGTTTTTTTTTGGCTCTCCCTTTGCAACATCTCTGAATAATTTTCTCCTTTTTAAGTCATCCAAGAGTATCAAAGGCGTTCATACTGTAGGTTTCAAGCTAAATTCTAGTAATCCGGTTTACCGAAGCATTGAAGGCACGATTCTCGGTTCAACAAGTATACACTTCCGAATTATCTTGCACTGCAGATTTGAACGTATGTGCTACTTACATAGTTTGAGATTTCTTTCATCTGATTAGCTTTTTGCATCTTGTGCGCAGAACATCAGTGATGTTTAAGAAGATGATTGGTGGATGGCTGTGGAAAGGACTGCATCCCAAGTTGAGGTGATGCACCTGAGTTAAATTAGGCATTTCAGAAGTTTCTATATTCCAGGTTCTGGCTGATAACAAATACGGATAATAAGGAAGACAGTAAAGAATTTGGCAGCGACCTAATTTCTTGTGAACAAAGAAAGACTAGATAATTCTTCCGTAGATCCCCACACTGTGGAAGCAGCAACCCGTGTTGCACTTCTGAGATATGCCGATTCATGAAAGATTGCAATGCTCAACTGAAATAAGGCTAAATCTTAGATTTAGTTGAGGCCAACTTTACGAGTCTTATTTGTGCCATTCTTCCCTATACTTGGAAGTTGCTGTAGTCGTACATATACTGACGAGCTGTAGCTTTGCCGCCACTGAATTCTTAAGTTCGAGTTTGGATATCGAAAATGGAAACTAAGGAGACGCATTCCACCCTTCTGCAAGCACAATTTTGCTTCCTAAGACCTGCGGAATGTAAATATGTTGACCGTTTGGTGCTTATGTATAACTTAAATACGTATCCAATCGGAAGCCAAATTTTGACGTATAACTGTGCTAAGTTTTTTTTTTCTTATTAGTAATTTTGTTAATATCTTTACTATTTTTTTAACTATGGTGTTCAATACTAGTTATAGTTTCATTTGGTAAAAACGTTTTTAGAAAAAAAAAATATTTTTAAATTTTTTGAATTTTGAAAATTGTTTTAAAAAAAACTGGTAAATAGATATTTTTTTCAAAAATATATTTGAAAAATATAATTTATAAAAAATTTAAAAAGTTAGTTAATTAAATTAAAAAAATTCTAAATTTACTTTTTGAAAAGTAATAATTTCAAACACTTCTATATTTGTATTTTGTATCAAGCTATTTTACACGTTTATGATATCAATATGGGGACTTCCCATTTATTCATTTATTCATATGCGGTGGTGCAATTTTTTGTAGACTCTGCAAAAGGATAAGAGAGATGAGTCACTTGGCATAATTTTTAATTAAAATTTGAATTTAGCTAATAACTTCATATACAATTATCTCTAAAATTTAGAGCATAACTTATTTTTTGTTTCCTAAAATTTTTTAGGCATCAAATTTTGGATGCTCATGCTTTATTTCTCGTAAGCTGATTGAGCTTTGATCACATCAAACCCAAACCCAAACCCAAACCCAAACCCAAACCTCTCTTTTATTGTGGTTTGTCTCCGAATCTCATAAATTACCCTTTATTCTAGCTCCGTATAAACTACCCTTTATTCCAGCTCCGTGCAAGATTTTTCTTTCTTTTTTTTTTCTTGGAAAATAAAAGGGTTATTTTTTTGCACTTCTTTCTCCTACGCTTGGTAGTTGATACTGCCGTTTGGCGGTATGGGATGTGGGCGGGAAGGCGACAGGAAAAATAAGTCTCAAGAGGTCCACCTAGTCGCCAGAGAGACAAAGTCTTGGTCTTCGTTTGCAAATAAAATATATTATATTTTATATATATATTTTTTCCTTTTTTGAGAAAAAGGAACTGTTCGTTAATTAAAATTTCCAATTTCTTCCGTCTCCTCCTTCGTCCTCCCCATATCAAAGCATATACAATCTCATCATCAATGGCATCCATAACCAGACCAATCAGCAGCTCTAACGCCAACAATGACACGGATCCTAACAATCTCACCACCGTCACCATATCCCCTATTTTTATAACCACCGAATCTCTACACTCCATCCTCTCACATCGCTCCCTAATCCAACACTTCTGCACCTCTTTACCCATCGTCCCTCCCACACTCCATACTCCAATCCGTCAAAGCTATGACGTTTCACCATCATCTTCTCTCCTTCTCATGCCCTCTTGGTCCTCCTCTCCTTCCCTTCCTTACATAGGTGTAAAGCTCGTCACATGTTTCCCTGAAAACTCCAACCTAAACTTGCCTGGAATTCATGCTAGCTATGTGCTTTTTAGCTCCACAAACGGGCAAACGTTGGCCTCTATGGATGGCACCGTATTGACCCTTTATAGAACAGCGTCTGTTTCAGGCTTGGCCTCAAAAATATTGGCTAGGGATGATAGCAAAGTCCTGGTAATGATTGGTGCAGGCGCTTTGGCACCCCATTTGATCAAGGCTCATCTTGCTGCAAAACCCAGCTTGGAGAAAGTAATAATTTGGAATAGAAATGTGAAGAAAGCAGTTGATTTGGTAGAAAAACTGAGGCAAGAAGGCATAGAAAATGGTCGGGTTTGTTTTGAGAGTAATGACAATTTGGAGGTAATTATTGGATTGGCCGATATTGTGAGCTGTGCTACAAATGCTGAGAGGCCTATGGTGGAGGGCAAGAAACTGAAGCCAGGAACCCATTTGGATTTGGTGGGTTCGTACAAGGAGACGATGAGAGAATGTGATGATGAGGCAATAAAGAGAGGAAGAGTGTTTGTTGATAATGAGGCTGCATTGGTGGAGGCAGGGGAGATCGTTGGGGCAATAGAGGGAGGAGTGATTGCGAAAGAGAACATTGGATATTTGGTGGAATTGATCAAAAGGAATGAAATTGGTAGGAAGGATTCCCAAGCGATTACTGTATTCAAGTCTGTTGGTTCTGCGGTTGTGGATATTCTTGCAGCACAGTTTGTCTATGAGAGTTACTTGAAGGGATAAATACTAAGACAGAGGTATATGATTTGCATGTTGAAAATCCTAAGAATAGGAGTCATGCCTTACAATTTTTATTTTATTTCTACACTTCATTGATGCTCAAGCATATAGTTATTGACTGACATTTGCATGTTGAAAATCTTCCAATATGGATGACTAATAATAATGTGTTATATGATGTCTTGATCCTTTCTTTTCTATATCGACTAGCTAGTTCAGTATAACTCGTCACTGCATTTACCTTAAACTAGTAGATCGAACTTGGTATCTAGGACTTGCATTATAATCGCAAAACATAAAACTGATTTTGAGCGGAATAGTTGAGGAGCTTGGCGAAATGAGAAAGAATGGATTTCCATAATCATCACTAGCACCAAACCAATACAAGATATGACAAGCTAAAAAAATTATTTTGCACTTTTCACATTCAGATCTTCGAATACAAAATTAGAACAAATAAAACATGCAGAATCTAGTCTGCAATGTAGTATTCGTCATTATCAAATTTCATTTAGATTTCATTTTGATGAGTCTTAAACATATTAAATGCAAACCGCAAAGGTTGGATTTGTGTTTCAGAGCAAACTCTCAAATCAAAACCAAGGGAATCTACACCATTAAGTGCCGCCTCCTGTGATAATTACAACAAATAATTGTCTAAACATCAACGAGAATACATCATACATCTATCAGACTGCAAAAAAATTCTTGAAAAGAAGAGGTAAACTTAGTGAGCACTAAGTATTAGAATTCAAAACATTTCCAACAGCCTCGAAAAAGCAAATGGCTAGACAAAAAAGAGGTATTGCTACGTTTAAGAATTATCAGCCCAATTCGACATTAGCAAAAGCAAGAATGAAAATTAGTTTCACATTATATCTCTGACAAAAGGTTCCAGACATCATTCAGGGCATTTGCAAATGATTTTAGAACCATTAGAACCAAATTTGATGTGTTACCTCCACATGAATACCCTTACATCTCCAGCACAGAGACTTCAAAGCCAGCGTTATCTTTTCTCCACCAGTTTCGAAACGAGCCACTATTCTTCCTGCTCAATGTGCAATAGCATGAGGTTGAGCCTTCTTCAAGTCTTCTACTTCAACCATAGTCTGTAGATAAGCAGTGCAGAGGAATTAATTTCTGGAAACGTAAATATAAAGATAAAAACAATTCTGGGGGTATGTGTTGATAATACAACACATAATACACGAACTCGTTAAAGCTTAAATGACCTTGCATAGTCAAAGAAATGATAATCTCGCAAGAGAGAAACACTATCTAAATTGATGTCAAAAGCAGATGTCAATTCTCCACTTGAATTTTGATTGGTTCCTCCTGGGTTCATCCGACAGACTGTTGGGGAATTGACAAATCAAACAACTATTCACCAATGATAACTACAAATCCTAACACAAATTACTTAGAAAACATAAGGAAACTTGATCTTAAAATAAACATACAAGACTTCTTTGATCATTGAAATATTTGAACCATGGTGGCATTATTATCTTATTCAAAATGCAAGTGATGTACAGGCAGGAATATATTCCACCATCTTACATGGCAGCATTGACATGGGTTTCTAAGAAATTATAAATCAGCAATGAGGGTGTATACCATCTGCAGCCCATCGTTGTCACAAAGAAATTTGGCCTATTCTAGATCACAACTCATAAAGAAACACTTACAAGAATTACAGGTTCCAAGTCAGAAAAATATAGTTAACAAGTAAATCTCTGAACACAGGTAAAATGAACAAATATAAAGAGCATACATGATGTCCATGAGCTGAATTTTAATCATCTCCAGCTTGTAAAATGAAGTTCCATTTCTTGGGATCTGATCTTCTCTTGATTCCTCTGCCCAGATTGAAATATCATCAGATGATTCTGGTTCATGTTTATAACCATTGATCCTGCCAGGATCTTCCAGTTTGCTTCCTCCCTTTTTCCCAACATCATTTATGTCAGTGTGATGTGACTGGTTACTACTTACTAGACATGTGCCTTTGGATGTCGGAGTGTTCTTCAATAAAGCGGGTCTTACGATGCCCTGGATAGCTAAGCCAGCTGGTGGCTGCTCCATCCAATCAATAGGATCATCTGAAGCAACCTATGCAACACAAATACGAAATAACATACAAAAAGAGTTCACCTTAAGAGTCTAAGAACAGCATCCACTGTAATAATGAAATTTCATCATACTCACAGAATATTATCTACATAAGTTGGGGTATGAAATAGTCACAGCTATATTTTAAAATCATCATGTAAAGAACAAAAAACTTATGAGGAAAGTTCGGCATTGCAATTGGCCTCTTTTGCCAAACTGCTTATTGTTTTTATTTATCTTACGCTGCTTGGGTTCAGAAAATACTGGAAAATTGAGCTTTGCCAAACTACAACCTGGATAAGCAATTTGTGTAAATAAAAAAATAAAAGAGAGAGAGAGAGAGAGAGAGAGAGAGAGAGAGAGAGAACAGAAATGAAATATAAGAACAGGTTTGATGCCACAGTTCTAAACTGGCCCTGTATCATCGTTCTTTTGCACTACTCCATCAAAACCTCAAACATTTACCATGAAAAATTACCTCCGCAAGCTTTTTGGCAAAATACATTGGATGAGAAGAACGCATAGTCTCCAATTTTGCCCAGTCACCTAGTGTCTCGTCAGAATCATGTTCCTCATCTTCATCCTCAATAACAGCTATCAATTCCTACAAACAAGAGAAGAAATGAACAGTAGTTAAATACTTATGCACTTAGAAGAACTGATATCAAAGAAAATAGAAACTGGACCTCACGTCTTCATCATCTTCAACATCATTATCTTCACCTTCAATTTCCTCAATTCCAAAATCAATTTCTGATAAGCCTAATAACTCCATCTCACTGAGAATTTCTATAGCATCAAAACCTGTAATGGCTTGCTGCAGAAAAGTTTAGACCTTCAGAAACTCTCAAGAAAATGAAGGACACCAAAATACTATATTCTTATGGATAGCAGTCTACTGTAGTTATTGTAAACTGTCCTCTTTTGTTCCTCTGAAATAACATGCACTTCTGTTTGCCTTGTCTCCTCAAATTAGACAAAAAAAAAAGGAGGTTTTATTCAAACTTAAAAAAAAAATAAAAATAAAAAAACTTGGGCATGCGAATCATTGTGTTTATTCAGGTGCACATGCAATACATAGGCTGCCCATGGAGACATTTATATTTCATGCCACAATTTTATTTTCTGAAGTAATGGTTTGCAAAATATCTTCATCATTCTTCACATGAAAGTATATGTCTGCAAGACACTGGAGCACATTAATAATTTCAAAGGCACAAATGTCTTTTATTTTCCAAATAGAAATAAATAAATGTCATAACTATAAACTTCAAATACTTGACTTACTTCCATGTTCATCAGTGACATAAAGCAAGTCTGGCCAGATAACATTCTCATGAATGTCATCATTTATCAAAACAGTCAACATTAGTGTCGCTTTGTTGTTGACCTAAACATAATGCACTACAGGCAACATTAGATATCACAAATGGAACCAAAATACGAGTAGATCCCTATGAAGATCATCTTAGTGACATTCTAATAGATTTTGAGTGGAGACTGTGGAGTTCATAGTTCATTTTGATGGCATCTAATTTTAACCTTTTCATTAAAGTTGAAGTGGAAAGTTGATAACTTCCATTAATTGACTAAGGAAAGTACAATAGTTCTATATATACATAAGGAAGCTCATGAGAAATGCGAGCTGCTGCCAGCTTAGCTCCTAAAAATCAGCTAACCGACTACTATAACTGATAAATTAACTTAGCTAACTAACGAAACTTCCATGATACTGCTGATGTGTCCCAACAATCTTTCCTTGAAAATACTTCAAGTAACAGCAGCTTCATTATCAGCTTGTTTATCCTCAACATTGTTCACCATCACATTGGCACAAAATATATTACTTAAGAAAATTTTGAAGAATTTCTATTCAGAATCAGTAGTTGACTATCATTTGTAGAAAGGTTTAGTAAAAATTTTCCTAATTGAAATGGATTTATTAGCCAATGGTTTTCAACTAGGAAAATGGATTTTCCTAGTTGAATCACTGTTTGCTTGATGATGTGGAAATCCATCAAGCAAACAGTCGCATATTCAACTCATAGAATCTGCACATGCGTACGCATAAAAAAGTTAAAAATATTTCTAATTGAAAACCATTGGCTAATAAATCCAATATGATACCTCCACAATGATCCTAGCAGTTTCTTGAGCTGTGAGCATTGCTTCTCCATTATTTTCTGATGTTGACTCTGCAATCTCCTCAAAGGGATGATATTTCCCTCTATTATCACTCCACTTTGAAGGATCTGATGCTGAGTTTAAATGCTCCGAAGATGCTCGAATCCTATTCTTTAAAATACTGCTCCTTCCTAACAATGAACCGCCTTTTAATCTCCGAAACTTGCTCCTGTATCCAAGTCCATAACCATTAATTTAATCTTGAAAGTACTAATCAGGAAAGATGATGAACAATGTAGAACGTAGAACTCCAAATGTCCTTTACTTTTGAAGAGTAATTAGAAGTACCAATACCGAACTAACAGTGATTCTTCCCCCCCCCCCCCCCTCTTTTTTTTTCTCTTGATGGAATTGTATTTCGAAACTCTAAGCATAATGTACTCTGCAACGCGCTCTATTAAAAAAAATAAACGTAAATTCAGTACCAGGGAATGGCGAAGCTGTGAGAACGTATAAGCGAGCGAGAGGTAACGAGGATGCCATTAACTTCATCCAAGTTCAATGTGTGCCGATAATCTAATACAGAAAGGCATACAAAATAAAGAGAGGGCGTATATTATTCTGTTTGGTAGCCAGGAAAATGCATAAAAATGAAGTAATATTATTCCACGAAGCTTAAGTCAGCTATTGAAGTAAGTTTTGCGAACTCAAAGATCATAAAAATTCAAAAATTTATGAAGCGTATAGCGGGAACAAGGGAGGGAGGAACGCAGTTACGAGGTAAAGCAAAGGAGGAGCAGAAATTTTCCCCGGCGGGGAATCGAACAACGGTCGCAGTCTCAATCATCGGCATCATTTCTTCTCTTTATCTTTATCTCTCTATGTTATAACACAAGCATGAGATCTGTGTGATTCAAAGGGAAGCGCTTGTGCTTCGTTTCAAAGATGGCTGGATCCGGTATCCCGGGCTAGAATTTGGTGCAGCCACACGGATATATTAATGCCTGCAATCGGACATATTATTGGGCCCACTGGCTATCTGAAACGCACCGTTTTTTCCCAAAAAATATTTAGAAATAAATATCATCTCCTGTGTTTGGATGTGAAGGAGAAAACGGGAGAAAACGGGAGAAAAGAAATTAAGAAAAAAAATCTTAGCTTTCAGCCCTTTCCTCATCGGCAAAGCTGTAGCCTGTATTTACTTCTCTTAATCTTTCTATACAAAAAGAACTATTTGAATTTTTTGTTAATATTGATGCTAAATTTTCAACATGTTAGCGAATTAGGTTTTTTTTTTTTTTGGTTCTGCAACTTGAAATTGTTAATTTTCGAGGTTGCTAGGTTAAGTGGAGGAAACTACTATATTGCAGAGCTAATCTTTCACAATTCTTTCAGGATGCTTTGTTTAAGACTCCCTCTGCCGCTCATCCCGAGTAGAGTAGAAGTGATAAAATTTTCCAGAAATACAAGCAGTGTGGTGGTAAGCTTTAGTATATTACGTGTGAGATAAAGGTTCTTTTGATGGTGGAGCAGTTTCAAAACAAGGGTGATTTCTGAGTTTTGTTTCTGCTGCACTTCTTCATTTTCTTGTCGCTTCAATTTCCTTCTCGGTAACTCTTGCTTATAGAATGGTTAACCATTTTCCAGGTATGCGCTTTGAAAGGTCCGAGACCAAGATATCCTCGAGTATGGAAAACAAAAAAGAGAATTGGGACGATCTCCAAGTCAGCCAAGCTCGTTGATTGTGTAAGACGTTTTGTTGATTCTTATTTTTATTTTTTTTAGGTGGGGAGGGGGGGTGTTGGCGGGTTGGGGCCATAGATTCTGAATTTCGTGCATTGTTCTTCCAAAAACACTATTCATTTGAATTGGTATTATGATGATTTTCTAGTTGCATGAATTTGTGAAAATTTATGAACTAGTTAAAGAATTAGCTTATTTTAAAATCTTGAGATGATAATCTTTTTCAGACTTTGGTTCCATAGATAAAGGGATTGTCAAATGTCAAGGAGGAAGTGTATGGTGCACTTGATTCGTTCATTGCTTGGGAATTGGAGTTCCCGCTTATTGCTGTTAAGAAAGCATTGAAGACTCTTGAGAATGAACAGGAATGGAAGAGGATAATTCAGGTGCTAGGATATTTATTTTTCTTGTTTTCCCGTTAGTCCTTTCTCTTTTTCTCCTTTTTTCACTGGCTGTGTTTGGAAAGTATCGGTTACTTATTCAGCAAAAGGACACTTGGGATTGTAGGTAATAAAGTGGATGCTAAGCAAAGGCCAGGGACGGACAATGGGAACATATTTCACCTTACTCGGTGCTTTAGCAGAGGATGGGAGGCTTGATGAAGCCGAAGAGCTTTGGACAAAATTGTTTTCAGAGAACTTAGAGAGCACGCCCCGCATCTTCTTTGATAAAATGATTTCTATTTATTACAAGAGGGACATGCATGACAAAATGTTTGAGGTATCGTGACCTGACATCTTTCTTTGAGCTCTGCATTTTTACTTGCTTCTGTAGTTACAATGCAACCGTCTATTAGTTGTAGTCAAGTCAAAGAAAAGCATCTAGCTATAATTTTCTGTTAGAGCTGAAATCTGGAAGATGATTCTAGTTCTACATCTTTCAGACATATCATGACTATCTGTTTATCAGATTATGATGAGGTGATCAACTGTCACTGAATTATGATTTTCCTTTTATTAAGGAAGAACCTGGAAACTTGACAAACTGATACAGATCTAATTTAGATAGCATCTGTAATCCTTTATTTATTCTTATCATAAATCCCGATACTTGATTTGGTTGAGATCAATGCTGAATGACATATCAGTTTCCGACCAAGTATGTTATAGCATTGTCTGGGTGAATAGTGTCAATATGATCAATGGGATTTCTTAAGGAAATCAAGGTAAAGCTTAGTGATTTAGTCAAACAGTTGGTATTACATATGATAATTAACAGTTACACAAAACAGCACTGTTGTCAAATATCATTTTGTCTCTCTATTTTATGTTTATCCTTTTTCTTTTCAGGTTGTTTTTTTGTCATAGCAGCATGGTGTTCCAACTTCTAGTATAATGCATATTCTTTGTTCTTTCCGTTTTCATTTAAAATCAATTGCATGTGCCACTAAACTGATATACTAATTTTTATTTCTCATTTACTGTCAGATTAACTTCTTAGTTTCTCATGTAGATATTTGCTGATATGGAGGAGCTTGGTGTCCGACCAAATGTCTCAGTTGTTAACATGGTGGGAAATGTATTCCAGAAGCTTGGTATGCTGGACAAATACGATAAACTGAAGAAAAAATATCCACCACCAAAGTGGGAGTATCGATATATCAAAGGAAAGCGTGTTAGGATTCGAGCAAAAAAAGTTGATGAAGTTAATGGTTCCAATGGAGTAGACAAGGACGAGGAGATCCTCGGTGTTTCAGATGAATTGGATGAGGTAGGATATGCAAAATCAAGTGAATCTAATGTAGATGCTACTTTGACTTGAAGCTTGGATTGAAGCTAACAGTTTTTATGCTGTTGGAGGCTTTTTCAGTCAATCTGCATTCTCCTGTTCCGCCAGAATTATAGTTAACTTTAGTGGGATAGAGTCGGTATGTGGAAGGGAAAATATCGTACGTGGATTCTGGGATAGAGTCGGTATGTGGAAGGGAAAATATCGTACGTGGATTCTTTTGGAAATGCGTCCAATGTGATATGATTGAAATTCCTCGGGCTTCAAAGAACATGTTTTCAAGGATTCGTATTTGATCCGCTTAAGGGGGATTATTTAATTTGTACAAAAACATACGTAAGCTGACTTAAAGAATGATTTCAATGCCATATTTATCATCTTCATGTCTCGTGGATATTCAGAATTAAATGGATTCTTAACATAGCCAAGTGATTTAGCCATGGATCAATCTATGTGCCACTCAACTGGACAGATGGAACAGAATAATATTCAGGATCAAACAATAAGCACCCAGAGAATAGGAAAAGGATGAGTCGGTGGTCGTTTAGGCACAAGTGTAACAGCTACGAACCATAAACGAAAATTGAAGACAGTCAAAATTAGTTGATAAACCAATCTATGGTATCAAAAATAATGAAACTTTTGCCCAACCAGGCAATGCAATGATCGCTAAGCTCGTCCACTAAATTAATAAAAAGCTTATTATTTTTTAGAGAGAAACAAAATGAGTGTTTCATTCGTCATCTGTGCCTGAACCCTCCGAGCTTGAGCCTCTTTTAACACTGACATTTGCAGCAGTGCCCTTCTTTTTTGCGTCTTTTTCATCTTCCTCGTCTTCACTATACTCGCTCTCATAATCATCATCGTATTCCTCTTCTTCATTCTCCTCTTCCTCTTCAACCCCATCCTCAGCAATTGGTCCCTCTTCTGAAACAGCACCACCCCTAGTTCCAGTCCGGGTTCGTTTCAGAATTTTAACCTTCAAGTTAGTCTTTTTGTTGTCACAACCTATCCAAGAGTCACACAAGCAGTAACAACTCAAATTGTAGTTCCCCTCTGCCATTGCTGGGAACTTGCCCATCACAAGTCTTGACCCATTCCGGACCCTCTCGACTGCTTCTCTGGCTGCCTTACTTGTCTCCTTAGCACTTGCTCCAGACCCCTCCATTGTCTCCTCAATTGCCTTGGACGCAGCAGTGATAGCTGCAGCTTCATCCATGAAATTTACCTTCTGGGAAAACCACACATTGTTTGAGATGCCGTCCGCAAGTAAAAACCAGAAGTTCTCTTCCTTGTGAAACGGGAAATAAGGAGCATGGGGAAGTGCACCAATCAGACCATTAGCACGTTTCAGGGTTACCCAAGCTTGAACAGTAACAATATCACCCTCTTGTATACCCTCTTCACCTTCAGTTTCACATTTAACTTCAATAGTTACAGAAGGCATAATTTCCAGTACCATCTCAATATCTTCTACTTCAGACAAGGAGAATCCAGCAACCTGCCCCAGCAGCTCAGAGCGATCTTGCACAGTCATATCACAAAAATCCTGAAATGTCCTTACCTTCTGCATTCAGGAAGAAAAACTCTTAGACATAATATCAGAAAGCCACCATAACATAAAGTATCCACATTGGCTATTTCAATTTTGAATGATGTTGGTCATTGTCCAAAGAGGCTGGAAAGTTTGCAAAGTCCAATATTTACTAAAATTAAATTCAGCGACTTTAATGAAGGATAAAGATGATGCTTAATGTGCTTATTTTGTAAACAAAAATAATTAGGAAATTGATTTCTAGATTTAGTTAACCCATGTACCTACGAATTTAACAAACTGAGGATACAGAAAACACTCATCTACACCTTTACAGACAGCAAAAATAACAGGAAGATAAAAAATAAAAATAAAAAATAAATAAAAATAAAAAATAAATAAAAAATAAAAAGTGGATTACTCATCAACTGCAAGCGAGAGGAATATTAAAACGTAAATGCATGCATTATTTAATTACCTTCCGTGCTATCTTCTTGACAACAGATTCACTGAAATGTGGCAGCTGCAGAAAGGGTGCAATCCCCTCTGCAGATCCTCCTGTAGCCTTCCTTGCACTGAGAGGAACGGCCTGCATCAGTCACCAACCCAAACATGAATCACAATATTTTCCCTTGATATTTAGCTTAAGAGATAAAAGCATAATAAACTATATGCAAACATGTTTAAAATCAAATATTAAAGGCTGGGAAAGCCGTAACGTGAAACTGTTAAGAAGTAAGAACATTCAAATCTTTATTAATTTGTAATGTTAATAATTATCAACAAAGAACCAAATAGAATTCAAACTTTCAAAGATATCAGCTAATAGTTTTATTGCAACCAGGTTTTCAAGAGAATTATATCAAATTTCTGAAACTGACAGCTCAATTACACAAATATACTGCAACAGAAGATATAAAAACCATCTAGTACTCAAGGTGACTGCTGCACTAATTCACAAAGAAAGTCCTGCAAAAAATAATATAGAAGGCAATAGTAACTATAAAGAATAAAGCCCTTAAATACAAATGGGAATCCAAAAGATATTTCATACAACCTAAAATATTGATATAGTTTACAAGAAAAAGAAAGTGGTTTTGCAAGCGGAAATGAAACAGCACATTTTTCCTAGGTGGGGAGATGGGTGGGGAGATGAGGATGGGAGGGATGATCTTAACATGATTTAGCCTTTACTAATGCCAAACACAAAACAAAATGAGTAGACAAATTATTCACTTCATCCCCATGGGATATGTAACTTCAACACAAAAATACATCATAAAAATGAGAGTTTACTACAGTATCTGCACCAATATTTATGTAAAAGAAATCATTTGAACATAATGATAAATGAAAACTCCTATGTATAAATCAACACCTGAATAATGCATTGAGTGAGCTCAACAACCCCAATGGCAGGTCTCAACCATCCATGGCCCTGTGCAGTGCGTGGTATGACTGCCATCTGCAAACCGAGTTAAACGCTTTTAATGCTATAGAGTGAATGCTCAAAAAGTAAAATTTCGATGGCTCAATGAGTAGAAAAGGAAGCTTAATAACAATTAACAAATAAGAATCAACTATGTCTAACAGAAGACACAGAGAGCAATAGGATTGATTGACAGAACATCAGAGCAAGTAAGTTATTTTGCAAAAAACTTGTTAAAATTAAACATAATATAAATGATTCATTCACCCAAGAGTTTGTACCTAAATTTGAGAATCTTTTCATTCCTGTGTGTATATTTAAATCACCTATGACCACAAGACATCTACCCAGTACTCTCGTCTCAAATCAAAAACTACGAAGAATAAATTATTAATCACATTTTATTTATGCAGTAGACATTTACCAGATTGAGTCATTTCCACTCCAGTTAAGTTCTAAAGGAAATGGATCTTTGGATGGGTAGAGTGGGCGAACGAGTACAAGGGATTTATCCAGACAAAACTTCACAGATATATTCTTATATGTTTACAAGAGTTTCTATAACACAATGGTAGCATTTCTACCATTGTGCCAAAAACTCCTAAAGACCACCCCTTTTACTATGCAAAGAATGGGTTGTGCACTGTTGTTAGAATCAAATGATTCTCGATTCAAATTGCCCGAGTCTCGATTCGAATTGTCCAAGTCAATACAATTCTCGTATAAAAGATTCAGCTCTTTAGTAAGAATCGAAATTAGCATTGGATCGTGATCAAATCGTTTGAATCGATAGTGAATCGCAAGAATTGGTCGAACAACATGATTCTGTTGATTCATATAATCCAACATAATTAAAACTTAAAAGAGTTAATCAGCTCAACAGACAAAAAAAAGGATCCATAAAAATCAACTTTTATTAACTAGAATAACAAATAAAAATAAAGAAAAGATGGAACCTATAAAAATCCACTTAAATTTAATTAGAAAAGAAACAAGATAAAAAAAAATAAAGAAATTGAATGCTTTTGTGTTTGTGAAATAAGATTTCTAAGTCTCACATGTAGTGCTACGGGATGTGAGAGAAATTAGAGCACATTTGAGCATATTCATTCCAAAAAGAGGAATCAATTAGAATAACAAAAATTGAATGCTCTTGTTTTTGTGAAATACAATATTCAACTTGAGTTGAGGCAAGCAAAGAGAGAGGCAAGAGATGAGACATATGATCCTATTTGTTTGAGTAATAAAGAGTCTGATGATGAATAGGTTACCGAAATCGAAGAGTTGTCTACCTATAGACAATTCACGAACGGATGTAAATAAATGTTTTGAAGATGATTGAGGAGTTGGACCAAGCAATAAAACAAAACGAGGTACTATAAAAAAAATTGTATGAATTTTATTTTTTAAGAATAAGTAGGAGTATGAAATTTTAAATTAACTTCTCATATATTTATGTTATATGATTCGTATTACATAGGGCCAAGGAACTTAAAGCATGATAAAAAGGACAAAGGACAAGTTTTTAATATGAAATATATAAAATGAAGTATGTTCTTAAAAACGAATATATATTATTTCTAATTAATATTATCAATGTGAAATGAATCTTATAATTCGATTCGATTCTCGATTTACAAAATTACAAACTCAATTCTCAATTTGACAACTATGGTTATGCACTACAAGCCACATGAGTGGGATGTGAAATGAGTTGATCTGTTAAAACATTAAAAAGATATATCATGCCATTATAATTGATCCTAAAAGGATAGTTAACGAGTACAATACAGAATGCAAGAAATACCTTCATTAATTCTTCAAGAAGCCGAGGTGCAAGTTCTAGCACACGTCTAAAATCGCCTAGCAAAGCTGGTGAGAAGGCAGCTGATTCACGAGTTAATTGAGCTTGAATTAACAATTCTGTCTGAACAAAAAATGGCAGAGAATTAAGTCAATGAAGCCCATTAATGATGACATCAGGATGTCTTGATTGTTCAATATAACTACGAATTGGTTAACCAACTACCTTGACCACAGCAGGATGCTGCTTCCAAAATTTAGCCTGTTCTTGCTTAATGTTCTTGAGGTCCAGATTTAACTCACTTCTAACTGACATAAACAGCTTCTGAAGAGGTTCATCATCAGTCCTACGAACTGGAATTTCCATATATTCAGCAGCCTTAGTGAAGACCTCCATGACCTTACTGATATTAGACAAAGAAAAAGAACGTTGAACATCAGACTAAACAATAAAGTTGAATACCAGCCTTAGCCAAATGACGATTTAAGGAAACGGAAGGAAAAACTCTATATAACTATATGTAGAAAGCTCTCTGTTAGGTAAACTGTAAAGATCTCCTTTATGTGCCTTCAAAATGGAAACAGGTATAAAGGTACATGCTCTGCATGCTAAAATATGGGAAATAACACACAAGAAAAAAAAAAAAAAAAAACAACCAAACAATTGATCCCAGAATAATAAAATCGCCCAAATTCGTGAAACATGCACATTCACACACCAAAGCTTTTCACAAATGTAAACTAATGAACTAGATTTACATTTGCTGTACCATCACTTCATTTTCAAACAGAAAGGTCAGGGCAAAAGATGCTTCAAAATAAATCCACCAAAAAGGTGACAAGTCCAACATTTAAAGCATACTTAAATTAATGCAATCGCAAAGAAGACATTGAATAACACCACTGGACATCAATCTATAGTTTCTTGACACTACTTAGCTTCACGCTCAGATTGAGCAACATGGGTTTCAACATCAAGGTAGACTGAAAATGCAGTTTTTATAAATGACGTGATTTGAACACAAAGTTCATAGAGAAGCATTGGCAAATTCGCCACAGTACAACAATAGATTTCATTCTAAGGTGATGCACTATACAGTCAGTTGAGCAATTATCACTGTTACAAAGTCAGATCAACAAGATCAAGGGACCATAAACAAGACCAGTGTACATGCTCTTCTAACACAGCTAGCAAGCATCCAACAGAGGGGGAGTAAGGAGAATGTATATACAGTGGATGAATTCATCTATAAATATGCAGCTACCACTGAATAACGAAACTACTAGAAAATGGGGAAAAAATTAATTACCTTGGGGCCAAAGAAGGTTTCATTAAGTAATAGTATGCTGACAGAGTTTGATGCATGACATAATTTCCTGTATACTTTGATGATCTTGAAAGATATATCACTGCAACCACCAATGGAAAAAGAATGCAAACACCAACTATCCAGAGTAGGAGTATTCCACCAGATGCTGCATCTCGAATGTTTAGCAGAAACTGAGGAAGAGCCATACCCATTTGAAAGCCCTGCAAGATTGTTTTGTGAACTTCAGTTTCAAAAGAATAAATTGCAAATGATAAAGTGAACCAACAAATATTTAAAAGCAAAATGCCTATGATTCTTCTAGAAACCATGGTACATCACCTGCCTGCCATCTGGATGGCCATATTTTTCATAATTCTCACGAGATACTGGATCTGTTAGAGCCTGATAAGCCTTTGTTATGGACTCCACAAAGTATTTAGTGGCCTCTGTAAAAATAGAAATCAGAAACAAATTTCTCGACAGGATAATATTGAGACAATTAACAAAAATAATAAAAAATTAAAACTCCTTCAACCTGGATCTGGATTTTTATCAGGATGGTACTGAATAGAAAGTCTCCTGTATCTCTTTTTAATTTCCGAGTCTGAAGCCCCAGGTTCCAGTCCAAGTATAGAAAATGGATCAAAAACTTGAATCTAATTTTAGAGAGAGAGAGAGAGAGAGAAGACCCACAACAACAACGTTTTCATCAATGGAACATCCATTGCTAGGCATGTGTTGCAAATCAAATATAAAGTCCCTATTAACAAGAGCATATAATACATATGAAATAGAAACATGATGGCCATGTAGGCATCGACAGAAGCATTACATCTGAAGATCTATATACTTGAAATTTGAAGGTCCAAATACTTACTTCATGACTAATATTTTTTATGTAACAAGCCAAGAATATCATGATGATCCAGAGAAGTATCACTGTCAAGTTACTGCATGTGGAGAAGTTTGAAATCTGCCAAAATTGAAAAAAGAATAAAAAAAATCAATAATCAATTATATCAAAGAGACAAAGAACATAATCCAAAAGGTAATAAAAAACGTAACTCCTTATGACACAAGGCTAGACTGAAAGTGCCTTAAAAAACCTCACCCGCTTGAATATAGATTTGCGGTACTTTCCTGATTGAAAGCATTCGGAGCACCGACAATTGATGCTCTTACTTTTCTTGGAAGCCGCACGGCATAACTTAATTACTGTGTAAGGCACAAGAGGCAGTGCCATTATTGTCAGAATGAAAATAGGGAACAAGGCACTATTCTCTTCAGAGGCGGCCATCGCAAATTCTTACCTAAAACATTTTCACATACAACTTCAGTTAGAACTCCTAATACAAATAGCAAAGAACTTTTGAGGCACATATCCCTAAAATAAATCTGCTCAGGAAGGAGCTATAATAAATTGAACAAAAATCAAAAAATAAAATAAACAAATACCTAAGGCAATCAACACCAGAGCAGCATAATATCGTAATTGGAGTGCAGCATCGGAATAAATGGAAATGAAATTATTAAAAGAAATGCATCTTAAGATGCTCTTTTAACCCAAAGAAATAAACAAAAACAACGACGTTGCAAGTTATTACCTCTATAAATCAGATTATTCCAACCAAATCGCCATGAATAAAAGCCCAAAAATCTCCAATTTAAAACCGATAAATAAATGGACGTATATATGACCATCAATTTAAGAATCCATTCAAATTAATAAATTGAAACGAGTGAACTAAAATCCAGTTGCATCAAGAACCCCGTATAAACCAACTATTAATTAAAAAAATCCATATCTACTTACAATCAACAACAAAACACAGCATTCCACAACGAAATCCAGCTGAACTTTAATATTCGAGGCCCAATCATACACTAAATACAGAAAACTATTTTATTTTATTATGATATGATACGTGAGATGAAAAGTTAAAATACCAAGAAATGCGAGAAATCGAGATCGGGATCAGCTTTCAGAAACGCTTGTCCGAACGATGGCGCGAATACGAACTGATGAGAGAGTGCACAGTTATTGAGAGGAGAGGAGGTTTTATTGGGCTTTTGCTTTCTAGATCCAGAGGAAAATTGGAAATTGGGATTAGAGGGCTTTGATGCTGATTTTACCGTTACAGGTTTATGTATGATTAATGCATATGTAGATATCCCGAGGCTATATTCGTCATTTACAATTTTCCGCAGTTTATATATATATATATGTGGATTTGGAAAATACTGTAGCAGATATATTGTAGTTTTTTTTTTGTTCAGTCAATCACCAAAACGGAGTTGAATTACCCTTCTCTTAATTATCTGCTTGCTAAATTATATTTTTACCCATGCCCCACTCAACAACAGTCCCCACCCATCCTAAGGATATTTTGGTCTTTTAAGTCCCCAAACTCTACCTGGCTCGCTAAGACGCTCTCAAATCGTCTCTTAACCCAAAAAAAAAAGCCCTCGTCACAAACTTCAGTGTCGCCCCATTCCTCTTCCCATCCTTCCCTCGTCACAAACTGTTTTATCAAAAATATTTAATGATTCTAAAAATTTCATATATAAAAATCTACAAATACATTAAAGTTAGATTGGTTGATTCTATTTATTACTGTAGTAAGAACAGTATCACGCCAACAATACTTCGTGACTTTTCCCTTTTTTTTTCCAGGTACCCATACAAAACGGCACCGTACCACTTTGAAAACCAGCTGCCCATGCCACCAATCTATCCACTGCCTCTACACCCTCATTTCCTTTTCAGCAACTCATCGGTTTGGATGTAATTAAGTTGAGTCGGTCGAATAAAATGTTAGACTCGAGATTAACTCAATTAAAAAATTGAAAATTTCAACTCAATCAAACTTATTTTTATTTATTCGAAACTTAATTTGAAAACTATTCGAACTCGATTTTATAAAGTTCGAATCAATTAAAAATTTTAATAAATATTATACTCGACTCGATTTGATTGAACTTGAATATATTTAAATACTGAACGTATAAAATTAATTTAATAAATAATAAAAATAACTATTCAATTAAGTTCACAAGTTTTACACGTTATATATTATAATATTCAAACTTGACTTGATAAACTACTTAAATTATTCGAGTTCGAGTTCGACTCAATTAATTTCGAGTTGAATTCAAATATTTTACCAATCGAGTTCGAGTAGCTCACGAATAGTTTGACTCGTTTCTACTCCGAGCCATTTTCAACTTTTTATGTTGTTACTAATATATTTCTACACTTTAATATCATTTTTGCCATTTCAACATTGAGGCCTTTTATTGTCTTTAACCAAAACCGATTTTACATACTAGTAAATATTAATAACTAACATATTGGGTACAATTTTTAAAAAAGGTGGATTTTAAATTTTAATAGTAATACTTATATATCCATCTAACTTTAGGTGGGTAAATTTCATCGCGATACAACTTAACTCTAATATATAATATATTTCAATTTATAATACAAAATATTTTTTAATTTTAATTTATGTAATATAAATATCAATCTCAACTGTTTTTTTTTAATTGTACATTAGTAAGCAATACTTTTAAGCACGCAAAAAAATATTTAAACAAAATTTAAAAAAATAAATAAATAAAAATTTATGTGTATTCTATATAGATTGTGATATAACACATAATCATTAAAGGTAATTCATAAAATCTATAAAAATATATAAATATAATATTTTTATTATACGAATTAAAGTTGTGGAATATTTGTCTTATATGAATTAAAATTGACAGATATTTAAATTATAAATTGAATTTGAAAGATATTACTGTGTATTAATTATAAGTTAAGAGATAATTAGTGAAATTTAATCCAATTATAGGTTGAAAATTTGCAAATAATTGGAAAAATTGTGAATGAATGTGCAATGTGCACATATTTTATAAATATCTCAAAAGTTATTTTCATCAAATTTGAAGACCTATAAAAGTTAAATCTATACTTAAATTCATAGTGCAATCTCCAAAAAAAAAAGGTCAATACATATATATATGTTATGAGAAAATAGAAGATAAACAGTTTTATTGGATTCAATTTAGTCATTTACACAGCGGGAGATAATGACATCTGGTGGTTCTCCAAATCTGGAAGTTTACCATTAAATCTGCCTATGAGACCTTATTTTCTTTGGATGATTTGGAAATTAATATTGTATGGTTTCGGATTGGAAAGCCCCTGTGCCTCAGTATATACGTGTTTACATGTGGTTAGTGGGGCAAGGTAAACTAATGTGTAATGAGAATTTATCAGAAGCCTTTAACTTTGTATTTATATTTGTCCATAAATTGGCATAATACCACATTAGCCTCTGTATTTTTCGTTTTCTTATCGAGCTTCTATTTTTATTTTTATGTGAAAAGTTATAATCGTGATAATTTGATTCGTACTTCATGTGTAATTATTGTTTTAAACTATTCATATTTTTTTATTTTTAATTTGTTTGATTTTTTTTTAAGATAATGGAACAATATTATAAAAAAATATTACACACTGTAAAGTTATCATTTTTATTAATCAATGCACTTATTGTTGTTGTATAATCATTAAAGCAAAATAATATAGAGATTGATTTAGAAAATCTTTCTAGTACATAATAAACTATCTACTTAAAAAGTGTTTAAAATTTTTTTTAGGTATCAAAAAAATAGATTTAAATTTTTTTAATTTAATTAATTAATTTTTTATAAATTATTTCTTCAAACTTGCTTGTAGAAAAAATATCTAATTTTATCTGTTTTTTTTTTAAAAACAGTTTTTAAAATTTAAAAAATTAAAAGTAAAATTTGTTTTTTTCAGAAATATTTTTTCTAAAGTTAATACCAATTAGACCCTTAATTGAATAGGTTGACAGAGTAAAGGACCATTTCAACCACGTAAACATCATTTTCCTCAAAAAAAAAAAAGGAAATTGAAAACGCAAATTTGTTGCATCTTGGTTCGCATCTAATTGAATCCACTAGATAAAATTTTTGGCTAGTTTAATGGTTTTTTCGAAAAATAAAAATCGAATTGGTTAAATATGTGACTTTGTCCACTCATCTTTCCCGCAACAAATCCTCAGAGAAAAATCAGATTCCTAATGTAAAATTCGCAGAGTTTTAAAGCGAGTATCGGAACCAAAACTACTATCAATTCCTATTGTTCCAATCCGTTAACTCATCAACAACCAAACATGGCCTCATCAGCAGAACCATTGCACAACCACCGCCAGCCGCCCTCTAACTTCTTCCACTCAGCCACTGCCGCTCTATCTTCTCTTATCTCCGGCCCTAAAACGTCACCGTCTTCAACTACCCCGCTATCTCCTTCCAAAATTTGCGTCCCTTTCCCATTTGCTGACTCCTCTTATGCTTTCACTCAATCCATCCGTTCACCCTTTGAGTCGTCCCAGCAGGACTCGGTTTCGCCAAAATCAGCCGCCGTGAAGGGCTTGTCCTCAGCTGAATCCAGCTCGGGCTTTCCATCGACGGTCAGGATTGCTGGCCTCAATTCTAACGGAAAGGGCGGTGGACCTGCTTTCGTGGGTCAGGTTTTCAGTATGTGCGATCTTTCAGGGACTGGGCTCATGGCTGTCTCTACTCATTTTGATATTCCCTTCATATCCAAAAGGTATCTGTTGAAATTTAGGAAATTTTGAGTAGTTTTAATGGGAATGGATTTGAGCATTGAGTTTCACTGTTTCTGCTTCTTATCAAAACCATTTAGGAAAACATAATTGCTTTGCGAAATAGATTATGTTTCACTTAAAAACTGTTTATGGTACAATACATTAATCTCATTTGGTTTTCTAGTTGAATGGGGCATGAGAAACCATTTATGGACAAGATTTTGCTTTATTGATAAAGCTCAACCTTTATGTTTGGAATTTTATGGGATTATTATACATTCTTGAATCTCCATGAGTAAAATAATGCATTTTATATTATGACCAAAAGGCTTAGGGGGCTTCTGCTGTTCAAATTTAACATCGTAAAATAAAAATGGAAATGAAATTACTGTAATTTTTGAATAGTTAAATGCGGCATATAACTTGAAAGCTCTTTTTATTATATTTCATTCCCACCTACAATCAATTGGTGAAACTTAAAATTTTCATAAAAGATTTGGATTATTTGAATTCCAAACAATGAATGGAGTTTTATTCAGAGAACTTTCCATTTTTATTCTGGAGCAAAACTAGTGAGGTCTTATCTTATCTTTAAACTGATACATGTAAGTTTGATATTGAAATGTTATATCACATCTTCATCAAAAGTCATTATACACATATTGAGCCTCTTTTTTTATAATATATTTGATTTCTGAAGATCTTTGATCTATAGAACACCTGAGTGGCTTAAGAAGATATTTGCAACAGTAACTAAGAGTGAGAGGAATGGTCCTGTGTTCCGTTTCTTTATGGATTTAGGTGATGCAGGTATGTTCTGGTGATTTTAGTTCAGTCATCATCTCCTGGTTTCAAGCTTCTCCTTCCCCTCCCTCTTATATATATATATATATATATATATATCTTCTTACAATTGCTATGTACAGTCTGATAAAATGTCTTTCAGAAAATAATTAACACACATATGAGGATATATGTTTTTCAGTTACATATGTTAAACGGCTAAATATTCCAAGTGGCGTGGTCGGTGCTTGTCGTCTTGATTTAGCATATGAACATTTCAAGGTATTACTAACTGGACTACATGTGCACTCTCTGTATGTTATATAAGATTGGTAGAGTTGGGATAATGAATTCAAGCTGATATCTAGTAGTTCCTTTTCTTTGTTTTCTATTCCTCTGTTTTGTTCCTACATGTTAATTTTTGAAGTACATTAGCTTAATTTCTTCACAGGCGCAGTTTATGTCATGAAGTTTGCTAGTGTTGTCCTCTTGATTAAAGCAGCTTTTAAAATTCAAACAGAAAGAGAAGAAAATGCAAAGAGAAGCATGACAAGAAAAATTGTTAGAGCAATATGTAGTTACTATGCACATGTGGATAGTGTAGTGTAGTGTAGTGTATGTATTAATTTTAGCTCTTTTACATTCTACATTTATATAATTATATCACTGTAAATAATTCTTTTCCATTATGGCTATACCTAACGTTCTCCCAGAGTTTTGTTGATTTTCTTCTGCTTTCTGTAGTTTTTTTTTTTTTGGTATATATTGGTGAATGTGCAAACTATCCCTTGCATTGGAGATATTTCAATTTTTCTTTTGTGTTTAAGTGAATTTCCATTTTTTTATCACCTAAGATGGACTAATATAATTGTCAACTCTTTTATGCGATTTCTGCAGGAAAAACCTCACCTTTTTCAGTTTGTCCCAAATGAGAAACAGGTGCTATCAAATCAGCTCCTTTGACATTTACACCAGTTATTAATTTTATTGTACTTCTTTAATTATATTCATAGCTATTCAATTCTCACAGGTCAGGGCAGCAAACCAACTTCTCAAGATCATCCCTCAGAGTGATGGGAAGAAGAAGATTGAAGGAGTTCCGGTTTTCACAGCTCAAAATTTAGATATTGCGATAGCTACTGCAGATGGGATTAAGTGGTATGTTGTAATACAATTGTGTGATTAAACAGTTGCACTGCATATATTGAAATAATATGTTCTTGGAAGGAGAATAGGTAGTCTCTGTTTACAATAATGCGAACTTAAGCTGCTAATTAGAGATTTTCGTTATTTAGTATGGGAAGTCAAGATACATTTTCCTTTTGCTCACTAGCCCAAGTGAATATTATTGCATCAAGGTAGAAATATCTTGCAACATAATCATCAGCATAACAGGTCAACAAAATACTGCCAGAAAACCAAGTCAAGATACATTTCTACTTTCATACTTTAATTGTATCCTAAGTTTTTGTTCTCATTCTTATCATTAAGATGAGAAGCATCATTTAATGATACTTATCTTCCTTTTTATAAAGGATCTTTTAAGAAATCAAATTAGGAAAGCACAATCCTTGGGAAAGGAGTTCTGCTTTAATTGTTGTTGCCTCACTCGTGTTTTCACATGTTTCATCTTGTACTTGAAAGGATGTTTTTTTATATGCAAATACATATATTGCTTATTCTGTTACTTTCCTTTGACTAGGTATACTCCATACTTTTTCGATAAAAGCATGCTAGATAACATTCTTGAAGAATCTGTTGATCAGCATTTCCATTCTTTAATTCAAACTCGGCACATGCAGCGCCGGCGTGATGTGATCGATGACAGCTTGGCAGCAGAAGTGATTGAAGAAATGGGAGATAGCTTGTTGGAGCCACCAGAGGTATAACTGTGTTACATGCTGTGAAAGTATTGAGCTGGTCATATCCATAATTCATGTTGAAACTTGACAGTGGTTTGGTGATTGTGTAAGCTGCTGGTTTTCATGCTCTTTTGTTCAGTGGCCATTTTAAATTGATTTGTTGATTTTCAGATTATTTTGTACCATAGTGGCTGTGAATGCTCAATTGCATGCATACTTGAATAAATTGTAAAAGGGTCGAATAGAAATTTGAGTGCATCTGTGCCCTTATCTGGTGAAAATGGGGTTGTTATTTTCGTTGACTGCGAATGTATTTTTTTTACAGGTTCAGGAAATGATGGATGAAATAGGCCATCAAGGAATACCTTTCAGTGTCATTTCAAAGGCTGCTGAAATTCAGCTGCTATATGCTGTTGACAGAGTACTATTGGGTAATCGTTGGTTGAGAAAAGCAACTGGAATTCAACCAAAGTTTCCATACATGGTTGACTCATTTGAGAAAAGGTACATAATGTTTCTCTTTGGATATTTTATTTGTTGTAGATTAAATGTGTAGTTTGTTATATCTCCATTTCCCAACTTTTACAAGTCTTCATTACTAGTGGAGTCGATAGGATATGAAGATTTTATTAGTCTATATGCCTGTTGAAGACAACACTGACGCCTGTAGAGAGGATGGTTTAATTAGGTGAAACCTTATTTTCCTCATTGTATTATTTTGTGTGCTGAGCTAGATATGAAAGAATTTTCCGGCATTGGGTCTACTTTCTGTGACCTGTCATGTCATGAATTTAATTTGTCATGGATCTTCACCCATTTGCTGTCAGGCAGCCCTATATATATATGGCTTTCTGAATGCATTTGTGCTGGACTTCCCAAGACTTAGTATAAGTTGATGAGCAAAACTTTTCTTTGTATTAGGGATGGATGGAATATTTTTTAGAAGAGTTGGATCGAATTGTTTCTGGATTAAGCTTGTTGATAAGTGTGGATACATTACCTCTTGCTAGTTGGTATAGTTGATTTTGAAAGAGATATGGCTTTACAGGGTGGGCTTTCTTCAATTAATGCATACTGTTAGTGTGGGATAATTGCTGGAAGATTTGAATGCAGTTTAGGAAGGCATTGTTGTGCGAATTTGATAAGATTCACATTATACTGCCTTTTTGTAAGGCTTTTCAACTGAATTGGTCTCCAGAATTTAGTGACTAGTGCTTATCCTAATCCTTTTTGTATTTTCTAGAAACGAATGGGTTATTGCTGTTACAACATGACAAGTTTTTGATGCAGAAGTGCATTTTCTTTTCGGAGAGCTTCTGAACCAACCAGCTATCTTACCAGCACTAGAACAGATGATGCCACTTCAAAGCTTAAATTAGAAGACAATGCTCAGGCCAATCATCAACGGAGAACAGATCTACGACTCCCATTTGGAAATTGGTTCAGAAATCCTTGGTTGGAACAACAAAGAAAACCTGATAGTGGATCAGAAATAAGGTTGCACTCATTGTTGATCTATTTGATATAATTTTGTAAAATCCTTGCAGTATTGTTGCTCCTTACCTTCTCCTCTGTTGCAGATCACAGAGCTCATCAAGTGAATATGCAACACAAAAGTTAGAGCCGAATCCTTTTCTTCCAAAGATTACAATGGTTGGTATCTCAACTGGAGATTCAGGACAAATGAGCAAAGCTAGTTTAAAGAAGATAATGGAGGATCTAACAAGAGAGTTGGAGCAGACAGACAGGGAAAATGCCCTTGGTAGTAGTAATAATAGTAATGAGTTCGAATTTGAGGATAGGGATCCACTATTTGTGGCTAATGTGGGTGATTACTATGCTGGAATGTCAAGGGCAAGTTCACCTCGGTGGGTCCGTGGTGGAACCAACTGAAGAGCATCCTTAAGAAAATGAAGAGCTTTGCAGACACGAGTTACGTAATTTTATTTAACAGAAGGAAATGTAAAGTTGATAATGCAATGTTTAACAGGTCATATTTTCTTGGCTGTGACACCAGGTTTTTGCAGGTGCATTAATGTGAATGCGTAGATGTGCATTTACATTATGCTATCACAGTGTTGTAAAATATAATCTAATTAGATTTCAGTTGAGCTGGTGTCGATGATGTGGCTTGTAATTTTGATGAACAATTTGCATTCTATCTTCTTCTTGTTGCAATCCCTGGAAAGAATTAATGAATGTCCGATTTTCAAGGATGAATTATGTCATGTGATGAATATATAGGATAAAAGAATGAAAAATAAGTGATTCCATGAATTTAAGAAAGGTTCTCCAATCCTGGTAATAAATAATGAATGTTATAATGGACAAGCACAAACGAAGGCTGAAAATGTCCTGACAATTAAAGCTTGCCCCAAGTTAAAATAGAAAATAATATGTCATTTGGCCTCTGAAATTATCGCATAATGTGATTAATCGATCGCATCTCTATCTCTATCTTGTTCTAGTGAATTTATAAATAATTATTTTTATTCTATTGAGTTCTTAAATAATTATTTTCAGAAATAATTAGAACAAGAAAAATAGTAGAATAATGGCAACAAATTACCAAATTATGCGTTTTTCCTAAAATAAATTAAAAAACGAAGTGATTGAGCCATAGTCATGGTCGCTTGTCTGATCAGTAAGAAGAAAAGGGAAATGCTTAATTTGTGAAGATGCTCTTAATGTGCGGCACTTACCTCTCTTCACGCTACAAAGTGGTGGGTAGTGTCGTAGTGACACCGCCGCACCCCCACCCCTCTTCCTTCATCTCTCTCTCGTAATTGCACATAAGGTTTGATTGAACTAACACAAGTTAAAAAGTTGGTAGTGGAATGAAATTACAAAATCTTTGCCTTTTGATAAGATGCTTTCTATATATACATTTCATTATCTCTACATGACTATCACTACAAAGGCACAAACACATATCCATCAACTCCCTCATCAATGCCCTCTCTTCCTCTCATTCTCCTTTCACAAGTTGCCAAACCCATGTCTTAATAACCCCAAATGCATTTCTTACAAAATCCCATAACTTCATAACAATCACTTCATTAATTTAAGACCGCATTTAAGTCATAAAGCTATATATGTCTTTGGAATTATCATTAACCAAAGGAAGAGAAGAGTGTTTGTCCTAAAATGTATCAATTTTGACGAGTAAAACAGGGTCAGCAAGCAGCAAAATTTTGCATCTCACAGAATCAATCAACTCCAAGCTAAAAAAAGGAGAGGAAAATGTCAATCCCCTGACCAATAGAATTATATGGACCTTACTAGCTACATAAAAAGGGCGATGGTAGTAATAATAATAATAATAATAATAATAATAATAATAATAATAATAATAATGGTGGTCCCAAATTATGAAATTTTAATGGTGAACCTCTCATAAAGTACCTAACTTTGCTCATCTGCAGCGTCATCATCAAAGAATTCTATGCATGAAAATTGCATTTTTTGGTCTTTGAAATTATTAAAATTGTTCAATTGAACACTCCAATTGAATATTTGTCTTATTGAGCTTTAAACTTCTAATTTTCATTCTATCAAGCAATTGAGTTTTTGGTTTTGCGATTTAGGACTCACTAATTTAGTGAAAAATGTTAATTTGTATGTATTGCAAGCGTGTCAATTATGCGCGAAGCCTAAAAAATGTATATCTTCAGAAATTCAATAAAAACAAAAATTAAAAGCTAAGATTTAGTGGAACAAAAATTAAGGGGTTTGATGGTCTAGGGACTGAAATATGTTTTTTTTTTAAAAAAAAATCTTTTATTTGAAGTTGCATACTAAAAAAAAATATTAATTTACTTCTTTGTAAAATAATAAAAATATCAGTTAGAGGACCCAATAGAATAATTTTAAAAGTTGAGGGGAAAAATGCATTTTTCCTTATTCTTATTATAAGGCATCCCCACCGCCAATCGATACAATTCTCACAATCATCAATATGTCAATTCCAACATGGCCAATTCATTGTACATTCACCAAAATTAAATTAAATAAAAATATATTTATCTTTTTAACTAGAATATTCAACTTTTGGTGGGTAGACAACAAATTTCCCCAATTTTCCATCAAAGATTTTCACTATTCTTTTTCCATTTTTTTTGTCTTATATGTGTGTGTGTATATATATATATATATATATATATATATATATATATATATATATATATATTTTTTTTTTTTTTTTCTTTTAATATCCCAATACAAAGAAGAAGAAAAAAGGATATCTGTACGGATATTTGTTATGTTTCTAGAAGCATATGTTCTCTTTTTGTTTCTTATATTATTCTCTTAATTATTTAATGTGGATCCCCTCTTTGCTTTTATTATTTTTAGTTATTTTCTTTTGATAATTTCTTATTATTCGAACAGACAAACAGTTAGGTCATATATAATGATTAATCTTCACTTGTTATAACTTTTAACATCGATCAGTCATGTGAATCAGCTATAATATATAATCTCGTGACTATATATTAATGATATATTAATATATTATATATACTATAATAAACTAGATGCCCTTCATACCTAACAATTGTTTATATATATATAATTTGTGATTCATCCTCATCTTCTTTTAACACTTTTCATCATAATATATTCATGAAAGTGAGAAAAATATGATGCAAATATTATATGAGAAGGAATAAATTTAAGGGTCTTCTATTTTTTTTCCTTTTAATTTATTTTTTTCTTACCCTACATAATTTTAGTATCTGAATGAATATATATTAATGCATAACTATTGACATTTTTAAGTTGGAATAAAATTCAGAAAAGAGTTTTATTGTGTTTTAAATACTTTATGTATACATACAGTATTACTTGTATAATTAAACGTATATAATGGGAAATGTAAAATTTATTTTTTATAATAAAAAATTTTCTTAGCAGGATATACGTACGGGTTCATATGCATCTAAATTGAGTTGAATTCATATAATTCTATAAAATTTAAATATAATTCTTAATTAATTAGTTAATATGGATAATTGTTTTTAACAGGAAAGTACATATGGCTTTAATTAATAGTTATACAGTAAAGTTTATTAACTGCATGCCATTAAATTAAAGAAAATGAAAAAAGAAATGGTGTGCAGGGTGGCTAGTTCACTACTTTTTTTTTTAAATCTCAGTGGCATCTCATATTGCACCAATTCTCTTGTCTCAAACAAGCTTTGTTATGCAATTGCATCCCATCGTTTTCATACAAATTTGTAACTTACTTAGAAGCTATTGCTTTTTTTTTTAATGTTTTTAAATTATTTCCAGTCTCTAAGTTCATTATTTAGCCCAATGGAGACCCTAATTCCATAGTGCATTCTTACTAAGATTAGGTCTATATATATACATTTAATTCATTCCTATACTGATTCAATTTCTAATACTACTACTACTAATACTAATACTAATAAAGACATAATTGCAACATGCGACTACACTAATTGGGATTACCACATTATCACATAGATGTTTTTATCATGTCATGTATGATTAAATAATTAATTTAGGAGCCATGTTGACTCTTGAAACACTCTCCTATTTTAGATTTTCATTCGCAAATACAGATTTTGTTAGATATAATGTTATGAAAGAAATAAATTACAACTTCATTTGCTTTTTTTTTTTTTAAATTACCATTTGTATAACAAGTCAATTTTAATTTTTATTCTATTTAAAAATCAATTGTTCATATTATACTCTAATAAACTTCCATTACGATGGACAAAATTATAAATTTGTATCTGGAGAGGCCGAAATTAAATACTATAAATAAAAATATTCGTAGAAATATAAGAATTATATATATATATATATATATATATATATATATATATATATATATATATTATAGCTTGTGAAATTAAAATGTAAAACAGAATTTACCGATTCAGTCGCAAAAAATTACCGACCGTTAAAAATGGGAAGATTCCCAATTTCCCATATATGAAAGCATCAAAATCAAATGGGAAACAGAAAAACGAACCCATTTTGAACGGCCCAATATTATTCACTTAAATATTTGGTATATGAGGCAGCCAACATCGGACATCTCTTCTTTTTTTTTTCTTGTCTATACGTGATGTTGAAATGGAGCCCACTTAATCACATTAACATTCTGCACGTAGCTTTCATCTGACGGTCAATATTGTTTCATCGCCACGCTTACGCTGTCCAGATGCAGCGTGCCATACAGGCAAACAGCTTTCTTCCGCATTTAAGGGGAAGGATTTCTTCTGATCTGTGGGCCAATTCCATTTTTTACACCCTTTTTTATTGTGCACCTGGCTGCAGCATATAAGAGTTCCTTTATAAGAAAGAGATGGACACGTTTACGCTCCAAAATGGAGCGTGCACTCTAATACATGTTGCTCGCTGTTTGGTTTTTTGGGGCATACGTTTTCATTAATTAAGTAATTATGTTTAATAATAGCTATGCTAAAAAAAAAAACTGAAAAAGTAAAAACCGAGCCATGTAGGACTCACCCAAAATGCAGTCAGAATTTATTATACAAAAAGCCTATTTTTATTAACATAAATAATCCTAATGTGAAAGTTCAAAAAGGATTATTCATTTATTTGAATTGTCTAATTGAATTATTATTATTATGAAAAACCTTATTTTCTTTCATTGAAAATAAGAAAAAACTATGGGAAATCTTGTATGATAAATTCATTTGTTTTTAAGCTATTATTTGGTCTATAAATTTATTGCCTCGAGATTTTATTTGATATTGAGAAAAGTATTGATATAATTTAAAACTTTAACAATGGTTTTTTGAAATAAAAACTACAAGATTGGTTATGGATAAATTAAATATTGTTTTGATAGTTTTTCACAATGGTATATATATTTTCTAATTGTATATTTAAATCCAATAGATCAAAATAAAATTTCTTAAATGATTATCGACATAGATAACTTATTTAAAAATATTCCCTGACCAATAAATAAGATTAAATCTAAATTTTTTTAATGCATAAATTTGTTACTTTAAAATTTTCGTACTTAATTTTAAAATATTAAATTATTACGTGTTGGTATTAATTAAAGGATGATCACCACTATACCTTTATTCAAGATTCAAGAATTTTCTCACTTAATCAAAAGATTAATGAAGAATCCATCAAATGATGACTGACAAAACCGTTAATCAAACTTTTCATATTTAATAGAAAAAAAATATATGAAAAAGGATCTTTTTTTTTTTCTTATACAATCGAGTGGATAACCATTACACTACACCCGCATAGCATAGCCCGAGGGAAAGGTATTCCTGTAATGTCTTTCATCCATGCTGCGAACCATGCCAACAATATAGTAACCACGCAGAAACTTGAAAGCAGAATTCGCAAAGTCAATCAGCAGCACAATTCCCTCTTCTGAAAATATGTTGAATACACACATTCCAATAAAAGATCATTTAATTTAAAACTTTTTGTATTTAATAAAAAAGATCAAATAATAATCTATTAAATAATAATCGATATGTCGTTATTTATTATAACTTTTTATATTTAATGGAAACAAAAACGAATTACAATGAAATATTAAAAACTTCTTGAAGTATTTATTTATATTTTGGTACTAATAATGAAATCATTTTTTTAAGAAAAAAATATGAAAAAATATTTAATAATAAAAAATATTTAATAATAATAATAAAATAGTTAATAATAATAAAATAGTTAATACTATAAACCCAAGTCCTGAAAGGAAAATAAAAACAAGGAACATTATTTGAAAGGATAAATTAATTTTCATCACATAATTACCTATATAGTTTAGTACTTGAATTCAAGTAATAATAATAATAAAAAGAAAAATTTATGTGGTTGGGTGGGTTTTGCACCATTCTAATAACATAGTGGGGTTAAGATCTCATTGAATTAATTATTCCTAGGCCTTTCTCCTTTAATTATTCCAACTGCTGAGTACTGAGTGGTAAATAGTTATAGCCCCACTCTAAACAGAAAGGCCCTGAACATGGAATGTGTTGTAAGACATGCGAAGCCAACATAACCCAAGTGTATAATCGACTGCCTTTCACGAGCTCAGGTTGCGCGTCCAAAAATAACTTTTTTGCAGACCACATCCAACCGGATTTCGAGTAGCAGAAGAATATAGTAATGCTTGTAGGCAATTTTTCAAGCATAGAAATATTTTTTTTAAACTAATTGCTAGGCCCCTCTTTTGACAAACTCTCAAAGTCAAAGAAAAAGCATAGCTGGTTTCCCTTTTGTCTTCTAGTTCTATCTCTAAAAGGGCAAAAAATAAAATAAAAGTTATGAAAACCACTCTTGTCATTGTGAAATGCAGTACCCATCTCTCTTTTAGGGCCCCTTTTTTTTTAGTATAAATAATTAACAAATACCAAGTCAGTGCTCCACCATCGTTCCTTCTCTCTCTTCTTACTCTTTCTCCGCCTGTGTATGCATCTTCTCTGTTTCTCTCTCTCATACTATATTTTTTTCCTCTGTCCCACCCAAAAACCCAAAAGTCAGCGCCGTCCTTCTGCTCACTCTCTTTCCTTACCCATTTGCCCTTTTCCTGAAAGGAAATAAGTTAGCTAGATTGGTTTATAATTTCTAGGTAGATTGGGTGCTCAATGGCTGAGGGCTGGGATCTGTCTGCAGTAGTGAGGAGTTGTACTGCCTCTGCTGTCAATAATATCTCAAATTCAAACGATGACACCAACACCAACATCAACACCAACACCCATGCTGCTCCCATTCGAAATGGTAAATTTGATGACCCTTTTGATTATTTGGCTGCTTTGACTAATTTCGAAAATGAAGAGAATCCATTTTCCTTCCCCGATCTTGTGCTGCCTTCAGACAATGGGTTGCAAGAATTGCAAGATTCTTTACTGCCCTTTTTTCCCAGAACCAGGAGCCAAGCTAATATTCCTGGCTCCTCCATTTCTGATTTTGGGGCACCTAGTGGCCAAAATCAGCCACCACTTGGGCAGCAGCAACTATATCATCAACAACACCCACCACCACCACCACCACCACCACCACCACCTCCACCACAACCACCCACTAGCATCCCCTTTAGTCTCCCCTTCAATAATAGCCAGCAACTACCGCAACAGTCACAACAAATTCAACGGCGACAATTGCACCAGCAGGTTTCTCGTATGCCGGAGGCAGGTGCAAATGTCTTTCCAAGAGCCTCACAACCATCGGCCTCGAGATCAAGAAAGAAGTAAGTGTTATTTTTTTTTTTCCTGTGTTCGCTTGCTGTATCTTTCAGTAATATTAATGGCTAAATTTGACCGATTCCATTGCTTCAAAGAAAGAGCAATCAGAAGAGACTGGTAATGCATGTAGCAGCTGAGAATCTCGGCAACGATGTGTGGGCTTGGCGTAAGTACGGACAGAAACCCATCAAAGGTTCTCCTTATCCAAGGTTATATTTTATCCATTTATCAGTTTTTCCTCCAAAGATTTGTGCTTTATGTCCTAAAGACCGAATTTTTAATTTTGAAAATTTGAATTCTACAGAAACTATTATAGATGCAGCAGCTCAAAAGGCTGTTCTGCGAGGAAGCAAGTTGAGAGGAACCATGCCGATCCAACCATGTACATCGTCAGCTATACCGGCGATCACACCCACCCTCGTCCCACCCACCGGAATTCCCTCGCCGGTAGCACAAGAAACAAGATTCCCACGCACCAAAAGCTTGTAATCAAAGAATCCGAGGCCCCAAGTGTTGAAAAGGCGCCGTGCTCGTCTCCACTTTCGGGGACAAGTCTTTCTCCAACAACCCCACTCTCAGCTTCTATGGACCACGAGGCAGCAAATGAGAGCATGAAGACAGAGGCTGGAAACATGGATGAAGCTGACATGGAGGGTCACGGCATCGAAAGCGACGTCGCTGGTGATGGTGAAGATGATGGGAGTGAGGATGATGAAAATATTTTGATTCCTAATATGACCTTCAATGAGGATTTAATCAAGGACTTGCAGCAGCTGAATCGTGCTGGTGATGGTGCTCTCAATGTTGGTAGTAGTAGTAGTAGTAGTCGTCACGGCTTTGGTCGTAGCCCGGATTTTGGTGACAACTTCACTAATTGGGTCAGGGGTAACTCTGCCGCCGCTGCCGGAGCCACCGGGGGCGGGGGCCGCTAAACCTCTGAAAAAGCTGGTAATTTTATAAGGAAAAAAAAGTATAGGTTGAAGTTCAACCCTTTTAGGAAGTTGATTTTCTTTTCTTTTTCTTTTTTCCTCTAAAAAAAGTCTATATTAATTTGTAGGCAATACATAAAGATAAATCATAGGATTGGATGTAAAACTTTAATTTCTCGACCAATACAGATGTAAAAAGTGATAGAAAGAATCTTTACCTTGTCTACCTATGGTTCTTTTCCTCCTTTGAGCCTTTTCCTTACCTCTTTTACCTCATTTTCTTTTAATTTTTTTTAACGTTTATTTTATATAAGATATAGTTATGTTATTTTCAATTCAAAACAAGTCCTTATTTCATTAATGTTTAAATCTAAGCTATTTTGTTATTTTCGTCATAATATGTCAACAACTTCATTCCATTTAAACAATTATCCTTAATTTTGCTAAAATCTTTAACGGCAATAATTTAAAAAAATTGGGCAAAACCCGACAAGATGGACACAGTTTAAGATTGTTATTTGCATACAAACGAAATTACGAAAATATAATTTAACTTGATGGATAAATAGTTTAATAATTGATTTTATGTAGAAAAACATATATCCTTGGGATGAATATTCAAAAATTATAGTTAAAAAATAAAAGAATAGACAAAAATTTAGTTATCTACTAATTATTTTTCTGTGTTGACTTATTATGTTTGATTCAAACACATCTATAATTCTTAAGAACTTAACACTACTTTTTTTTCGGAGGGTTTTAAGAACTTTAACACTTTTTTTTTGGGGTTCAAAGAACTTAACACTTTTTAAAAATACTGTAGTAATAGGCTTTTAATATTTAATTTATTTGTCAGTTTACAGTTCTGAACAATATTCAAATCTCACCAGTATATAAATATATAAAAAAAAACCTCTCAATTCTTTTTTTTAAAAAAAAGGTATTTAGAAATGGAATAATATCCTTAATTATCAAATATAAATTCATCTGATAAACGTAATCAACTACTATATTTTCGGCAATTTTGTTCCTTTTTTACTCAAACGAAAATTGAATTTACTAATCCACTCAGTAAATTACTTCATTGACAATTTGACATTAGGAAAGTTAAACAGTGGCTTTGAAAAGAGGTGTAGGAATCTTATACTATATTATATATGTATAATAAGAAACGAATAATTACATTTGGAAAAATAAATTAAGCTAATTGAATATGTATTTCAATCGAAATTTTCTTTATATTTAATTAGGTTTATGAATTCATTTATAAACAATTAAGTTATATATATATATATATATATATATATATATATATATATATATATATATATATATATATATATATATATATATATATATATATATATATATATATATATATATATATATATATATATATATATATATATATATATATATATATATATGCATTAAAAAAATAATTTTTGTTAAAGAATATAAAAAAGAAGTATAAAACGTATTTTACTAACATGGGAATTGGCAGTAAAAACGTGAAGGCTTACTTAAGAATTCAAATTCACCTGTTTTGACATGAAGTAAAATGATTTGATGAGTTGAAAAGGAAACTGTAAACTAAGAAAAGGAAGAATCTAAGTAACATCTTATTCTTCTTAGACCAATATAATTAACAGGTAATATATACTCCTGCTTACATTATGATTATCATATGCATGGATAATCATTGAGTTTATTTGATTTTTTTTTCACCTTTTGATTGAATTTGGCATAATGTTATGATGAAACCACCGCTAATGATGATCTACTGTGATGAAAGGGAATATTGTTACTACGTTGCTTTCTAAATAATTATAACACCGAATTATTACTAATTAATGATAATTATTTATTTATATATATGTGTGTGTGAAACATAGTAATTAATAAATGTATTGTGAATCATCATATGCGTGTGCCAGTGTGCCTTTTTTTTATTTTGAGAATGGCGATTCATCATTTTGTTTGTGATTAGTGTAAAATATACATGCAACCAACCTTTAATTCCATAATGTGTGTATATATATATATATATATATATATATTAATTCCATAATTTTTATATATATATATGTTAATTCCATAATGTGTATATATATATTCCTCGCATTTTTTAATTTCTTAGTCACTTTTTTTTTTGTCAAATATGGTGACCTATTGTGTCATTTTATTTTCATTTCTATACCTATTAATTAAATATACTATTAATTAAATATAGTGTGGCTGTAAACATATAATAAATAAACCAATTAATGACATAATTTACCGTGATAATAACCAACGAATATAAATAATTGTTCCCTAAGAAATATCAATAATAAATTTTGCATGATTTGAAAAGAAAATTGAGTCTTAATTTCTTAATAAAAAAATCACTATAGTACGGTTGCATATATAAAAAGGAATCAAATACTTTCCTCTTTGCTGCTTGCTACACCTAGCAATTTTGATTTATGAAAAAAAAATAAAAGAAATAATTAACCTTTTTTTTGACTCGATAAATATTTATTAAATTATTATAAAAAAAAAGATTTACATAACAAATATACAAAATTTTACTAAGCTGAAAGCGGTTTATGACAGTTGTCGGATCAGTGTATGAAAGGGCAGAGACTGTCACGACTCACGAGACGGACAAGCGATCCTTTTTTTCTTTTTTCTTTTTTTTTGTCTGTTCACGCTTTGACACTGAGCACTCCCTTCATGGTCAAATATATATATATATATATATATATATATATATATATATATATATTTTTTTTTTTTTTTGGTAGAACATGGTCAAATATTTTTTATTCTTGGATAGCAGAGTCGGTCAAAATATTTTTTTTCTATTTGCCTAATTGCCTTAAATACGATATATAAAATAAAAGTAAATCCAAGTAATTGCGCAAAATATAATAAAAAATATATATATCTGTTGGGCCACCTTAAAAAAAATAAAATTCCTTATCATCGATGAGGTCGTTGAGGAATCTCATGATGTTAAATTAGTGATGCAAGTTGTTCTGCCCCATCTTATCTTATATATATATATATATTGCCTGTGGGCTCTTTTTGAAGAAGCTTCTTTGTCAGAAAATCATTTAATTATATGTAAAAAATAAAAATAAAAATAAAAATAAAACCAATAATTTAATTGTTAAGCTTAAGCATGATAGGAGGATTTTATTTTTACCAGACTGGCTGCAACTATAATATTGAAAGGTGGCAATTTCATACTCATTACTCGTTAGAATTATCTTATTCAAATATGACAAAAAGTTCTTGAATTAGGTATGAATATAATATATAAACCCATTTAATTGAAAAATAATAAGATGTGGCTTAACTTTATTAAAAAAAATTATCATGGATAATTTAACTTTATGTGGCAAAGAAAATGATATAAGAAATAAATGCATGAAAAGAAAATTAGAGTAGATGGAATAAAGAGAAAATTAATTAGAGATATATTCTATGGTTTGGAGTTGTCACTAATCTAATTAGGGTGCTGATCTATGTATTAGACTCTTAATTTAGAGCAATTTATTTAGTTTGGCAGATATAATTCTTGGAAACATATATAACTGATTCTCCTGACAAAGCTCTAACGAAAGCCTAAACTACTAATTGCTCAAACACATATTAGAATGACAATCCAGTTCCACATATTAAGGCAAAATAACTCATTTTTGTCATATGTGACTCGGCCTGACGTCCAATCCAATAAGCCTAGTTTTTTTAATAAATCATTTGGTGGGTCGACTGTGGTGTGAACTCGAGATTGATTAGTCTAATTATAGGCTGCATGCGATCCTAATCGTGGTTTAAATATATTAAGTAAGTTCTCCAAACGCCTCGCTTGTATGGAGTGCTGCACATTAATGCAATGTACACCATGGGGCGTATATGGGTATTCGCTCAAACTTCCAGGAACAGTTTTAGCCAATACGTACGTAGCTAGTTAGTTTCTTTAATAAGATTGAGAGCGAGCTATAGCACGTTGCATGAATGCCAGAAGATAGTCCGCTATCCTCAACAAATTAGGTGTCTTCAAACCCTTACTAATTTTGTCGAAAGAGTACAATTGCTTGAGCATAATGAAAATATGCAATAATAAAGTTATTGTGATGAATATCTCTTATAAAGACTCAAGTTTTACATAAAAATAATTTTTTCTTTTTCTTTTTCTTTTTGAGTGTTGTTTAATGCTTAGAAAGTGTTATAACTTCCTCCTTTTTTTCTTTTTTTTTTTTATTTTTTTTAATATTTTAACACAAAATGGTAGAGGTCCTATATCGGAAATGATCCATATTTACCGATAACATATATTGCTAGTATAATAGTATATGCTTTTTCCCCCCAGTACAATAGGGTATGCTTTGAAAATTGAAATGCATATTTAATTTCGAAGTATGATTTGAAATGTAGGAATATAACCTATTTTTTAGACTTTAAGATTTAATTTTTCATAAAAAAATATAAATATTCACCTATATATATTCAAAGTAAATATTACAAAAACATATATATTAAGAGATGATTCGATTTCAATCCAACAAATTGAACTTATTTTGTAATACCCCACGTTCTCTTTTTTTTTTAATTAATCAACAAAATTATTTTTTTTTCTCTTATAATTACCCTCTACTGCCCATCTACCCAACACATGCCACGATGAAGAATTGTTGCACATGATTATCTTCTCCAATCTGAAAATCCTTCCTCAAATATGCAATATGCAATGTCCACTTGTTATATAGTCTTATTAATTACTGACTTAACATTTAATCTCATACTTAATTATTGACCATGACTCAACTCTTATTGACTCTGACGCTTTTCTTTATAAATTGCAAGTGGAAATTAGATCTTAGATTCAAATACAGCCAATCAATACCCCCAATCGAATCTCATTCATATTATTCTTGGATTATGTTGAATATCTTATCAAATTGTTATATTATATTTTTTGGGTAGTTTAAGATTCTTGCTAGTATTAATAATTATATATATTAGGGCACTTATAAATTAGTGCAAACAAATTTAATATCTAAAATTATGTGACAAAGCTGCACTCAAAACAAGAAATTTTGTGGATAAGAAAGCAATTGGATAAATTTTACTCACCCTCTCCCAACTTGTTATTTATATATATTAATATTTCTCATTTCTAATTTGTAACATAAAAATACCTTAATTTTTATTGATGTAACGAAAAAATATTTCTAAACTCTATAGGAGATTTACAGGTTAAAACATTGATTAAGCACTAAATAATGCCTTTTCTTTTAATAATAATAATAACAGAACAAATATATATATATATATATATATTTAATTTAGTGTCTGTCTATATAATTATCAATTATTTAGCTTTTTCAGTTGGCTCAATATTATACTGTGTTATTGATTTCTGCAATTTAAAGTTGATGTTATTTAGTAAAAAATAAACAGATTTATTGATTTTACTTATTGAAGATTTCAAGTTAAAATGCCTGAATTAAAAATAAAAAATATATCTGTTTCTAAAAATAAATTTTGTTCTACTTTATGGCCAATTCCATTAATTAAAATAGTACAAAACTTGTCTTGTATTATTATTATTATTATTATTATTATTATTATTATTATTATTATTATTATTATTATTATTATTATTATTATTAAGAAAAAATGTCATAATAACATATAGTCAGTATTTCAACCTGTAAAAAATGTCACTGCAGGTTAGAGGGACTTTTTTGATACATCAATGAAAGTTAAAAGATTTTTGCGTTATAAATTAAAGATTAGGAATATTAATATGTATATAAGTGATAAGTTGAGTTGAAATTTACCCGAAAAGACTAAAGGATAAAAGTTTTATATACTTGAACATCAAAGTTCACTTAGTTGAATGGTGGATGAGAACAAGATTTCAATCTCTGAAATGAGATTTACAAATATTTTCTATACAACCATATAAATGGATACAAATTGAAAATTCAAAGTTTTAACACCCATACCAGTGAAATAAAGAGACAAGGAGTTAGTGGAAAATTCAAAAAAAAAAAAATTATCATCATGATTATATATATATATATATCATGTCACGTTATATTACAAACTAGTTAAAATATAACAGACTTATAACAATTAAGTACGTGATATGAATTTAATATTTTTTGTTTAATTTTGAATTTTGTAAAAGAAAAAACTCGACTTTAATTTAATTTTTATAATTTATTAAAATCAAAAAAATAATTTATCACAATTATTATATGAATAATAGTTTTTTTTTGCTCTTAATTAATCCAAATCCAATGGGCTAAATTAGACGTGATATATTGGTTTCCGATTTCCATCAAAACGATGGGCTAATATGTCATAAGGCCTCCTATTCCATTCATTTTTTTTATATAATTTATTAAAATCAGAAAATAATTTGTCACAATTATCACACAATTCTTATATCATATAAATTCAGATTTATATTACAGTCTAACATGCTTCACAAGTGTAAAATACTTTTATTTTTTTATATATTTTAAAAAATAAAATTATTCATTTAAATAAATATCACATTACGAACTCAATAATATAATTTTCGATTATTACATATAAAATAGTTATATTTTTATGCTCTTAATGTCCAAGTCCAATGGGCTAAATTGGACTATATATATTAGTTTCCAATTTCCATCAAAATGATGGGCAAATATGTCATAAGGCCTCCATTCCACAAGAGCATAACCCACCTTGAGCCCAATACCAATATGATCCTGAGCCCAATAAACCATAGTCCATATCATTTTTTATTTAAGTATGTAGATCTTCATCGTTGATTCACGGGACCCCTCTGAAGCCCAGGTAGATAGACGGTTTAGATTTTTATCCAGCCTACAATTGCAGTTCCAGACAATACCAACCAAATCAACACTCCCCCATTTCTCTGCAGGCTGAAAGAACACAGTGTGAGAGCAAGATCGAAAAGTTAGTGATCTAGAGGTGTATCGGCGGTAGAATTAGCGATGTTCCTCCGTGTTATCGGACGGCCATTGATGGCCAAGGTAAAGCAGACGACGGGGATCGTGGGTCTCGAAATTGTCCCAAATGCAAGGGAGTTATTGATCAATCTTTACAACAAAACCCTGAAGGAGATTCAGACAGTCCCTGAGGATGAAGGGTATCGTAAGGCTGTGGAGAGCTTCACTAGGCATAGGCTGAAAGTATGCCAAGAGGAAGAGGATTGGGAAATGATCGAGAAAAGGCTCGGTTGCGGTCAGGTTGAGGAGCTCATCGAGGAGGCTCAAGACGAGCTCAAGCTTATCGAGAAAATGATCGGTCTGCGCATTTTATACCGCCATTCTCCTTAATTGTCTATAATTTGATTCTAAATTTGCAAAATTTTTTTGCCATGCGTAGAAATAGAGAAAATTTCTGGCTGAAATTTAAAACAAAAAAAAAGGGAAAAAAAATTCATATCATGTTCAACCGCTTAATGTTAGCTTGGTAAGCTCGGGTTTATAGACGTTCTTATTCCAATTACGTTTCTTATTGTTGTGATTAATGTCCAGTAGTTAGGATAAAAGTCTAGCAATAGAAAAGATTCCTACCAGCGAAATTGGTTATTTCGCTGCTGGGGTAAAGCTCATTCCTAGTTGACCCGGCTCTTCCCTTTCAAATTATATGTACTTTTGCAATTTGTTAGCCTCCTAGTTTAGGCTGAGTGAAGAAGGACTGAGATAAATTCATATGCTTGTTGGAGGAAATCTGTTCTGTTATTTTTAGGTGTAGGACCTGCGTTTCCCACTATGTGGAACGTTTCTTAACACTTGCTCGGTTTAGTAAGGGCTAAGGGGCAAGTTTTTAGCTTAAAAGTCTGTCATTTTTGTATTTAGCTGTAATAAGAACATAACTTACTGTAATCCCGAAGTCTGTCATTCTTGAATTCAGCCATAATAACTATAAGAGCATCATAGAAGGCTATTGATTTATCATTCATTTGCTGACTAGTCAGCTTGGAAAATTATGATGGGTATTATATACTTAGGCTCTGTGATACAGTTGTTGAGCTTGCCTTAGGTGTCTGGATGAAGAAACAAGCCTCTGTTCTGAGGAAGCAGAATCAATTTGATATTTTATTCTAACTATCATAACTGCATTAAAGTTTTCCTGTTCTATCATATCTAATTGCATTCCGAATTTGAACTTAGATTTATGAGAACAGATTACTTGGAAAAATTATGTTCCACTATTGTCCTTTATGACATTGACATTTAGAGGAGAGTTAGTTTTAAGTGAAGTCTTGATTGCAAAAAAAAAAAAAAAAAAGTTTAGTGAAGGCAGAGTCACCACATGTGTATGTTTTTGTGAATTTTACTCTTCGAAGTTAATTAATTTACAATGTGGTATTAGATGTCATAATTCAAGCATATATTGATTCTCCCATATATCATGGGATGTGCATGGGCATCCTTCCAACTTTCATTTTGAAGCAAATGTTAATCAGTTGGTGACACACTTCTGTAAGATGTCAAAAACTTGCAATTTGTTCTCTACATACCAACACATATAAGTTCATTTACAATACTTCATATTTTTAGCCAGGCATGCTGCATTATGCATCCATTATGGTTCATTCTTCAACTAACATGTAAAAAATTGATAATAACTTTGTAGTGACTGTCTTTTTTATCGTGCTATATTTCAGAGTGGGATCCTTGGGGTGTTCCTGATGATTATGAGGTTGAAATTATTGAAAATGATGCTCCAGTTCCAAAGCATATTCCTTTGCATCGACCAGGTCCTCTTCCCGAGGAGTTCTACAATACGCTTGAGGCTGTGCAGTTAAAGTCCAAGAATGACACTCCTGCAATTACCTCTAGTCAGTCCGAGTCAAAGGAGTAACTTTCTGTCGACACTTAACTTGAGGAACATTGAGATTCAGAGTTCAATCTTTCTCTTTTTCCTAGTTTACTTTTGTGTTTGTTCTCTCGTTATTCCTGTTTACTGGATTGAATAGGTTTTTCATTAAAGATCTGTCATTCAATGAATAATCCTGACAGAGTGGATGCTAAATGAAGTTGTTTGATCAGTTCCAGTTCATGCTTTCTTGTCAAAAAATTACATCATAATCTCTATAAATCACCATGTATTTTGCGTAACGCCCAGAACTTTATTGGGCAGGAAAACAGTAGTCCTTCAATGGGCTTTGCCTTATGGCACTCAGTTGATTCTTTGAATTTGAAGATGGTGATGATAGCAGTGGGGTTTTACCAGTCTGATGATAGGAGAGCAGGATGCTAAGGGATTAAAATTCCTGCTGCAATTTGAGGCTGATCTAACCTCAAATTTTCTTTCAAACTTCAGCTGAATACCAAATATGCGGAAAAATGACAATTGAAAAATATGCGAAAGGCTTTAAGAAAGAAAGGTAAAGCATGTGTTTCAAGGATCAATGGATCAATCTCCGTAAATTCATAAAATCGAGGACCTTCGTACCCTCACAACTCGATTTTGTTGCTTGGTTGGCACTTGGCAGCGAGTGTCCAAGGCTTTAAGAACGATGTCTTGTTTGCAACTAAAATCTCGAAAATTCACTTTTTGGTGAAGAAATGGATTTGTTTCATTTCCGAATTCTCTATCAACATATCATTGAAATCTCTACTAATGTTCCTTTAGGAGCCTTTGATATCATATGTTGTAAATTTCATTCCACATTTATGTTCTCTGTGGCGAAGCAAATCTAAATTGCTCTGATCTCTAAGCTTCGAATAAATGATATAATTATCTCATGAATCAGGGAATTGATCTATCTCCTGCATGGAAGAGAGGAAGCATTGTCCTTACCTCCTCCAACCTTAAGTTTCGGCCAACATTCTGTTTTTCATTGCCATGCGAGTCTTTTCACCCAAATCAAACCGCCCACAATCATCATCCAAGTTCGCAAGCAGCACATGGAATTAATGTAGGATCCGATGGATCTAGCTCGAGAGCCTGCCTTGCCACGTCTTCTCCAAAAGGCAAATTCCTATGAACTCTGCAGGCAGCCAGCAATGTTTTGTATATCAAAGCATCGGGCTTAAAAGGCATAGTTTCTAAGACATTCCTTGCGTTCTCCAAACTGCCAGCTCGGCCAAGGATATCAACTAAGCAAACATAGTGATCCAATTGTGGTTCTACTGGAGGCGGACATACATGGGGCTGCTGGGGCCACAGCCCCCCCTAATTTTTTTTTCAGTCCCTATTTTAATTCAATTTTTTTAGTTACACCCTTAAAAAATAAAAATTATATATGTTTATTTTGGTCAATAGCTCTTTAATTTTTTACTTTTTTATTTTTGTTTTCTTTATATTTAGATATAATAAATTTATTATATAAATTTATTGGATAATATAATTTTAAAAATATATTGTCCCCCTAACTTAAAAAATAGAGATTAGAACTCCTTATTGCCCAACTAATTTGAAATTCTGGGTCCGCCACTGTTATACATTGTGCACATCTCTCATAGGGTAGAAATATTGGAGACATAGGTCCACTAATTCTCCACGATTGCAAGTGAAATGCAGTGACAAGAATGCAACATAATCAGATTTAACTCTTGTCAACGTCGTAATTTTAAACAACGTATGAATTAATTTTTGATATTAACTTATATGGTATGAATTTATATGGTAAATATCAAAAATTAAGAGAAGAAGTTAATTTATAAGGTAAATATATATTAAATGTTAATTTAAACAAGGTATGAATTATTACATAATTTATTTAAGAAAATATCAAAAATTAATGATTTAGTATCATTTTAATGATATTTTCCGGTTGAAGTGATTGAGATCATCTAGTTATTTAGATCTACTGTTTTATTACCCTTTTTTGTGGCTTTTAAGGTTCTAACTAATTTTAACTCAACAAACTCAGCGCTGTAAAATATATAATAATTTTAACATTCATCTTAATTTCAACTAGCTTTTTAATTAAGTGAATTAAGTTTAAATTTCATTTAAACACAAATGATAAACTATAATTAATGGTACTGATTAGTCCTATTATACAAAAAAATTAGAAAATAAGTATTGAAAATTATGTAAGTTCAATATGCATTAATGTATATAGTAATTTTAGTTAAATTAAACTTTTTAGTCATTTTATTTGAGAAATTATATCATCCATGAATTATTTATTGAAAATGTACATTAATTTAGTTTTTGAGGTAAGTTATATTTTATGTTCACTTTCAATCGTGGTATTAGAGTTCATAATCTTGTAATGTATAATAGAAGTAGAATTTTAATTATACTATTTATATACTTTAAATTTCTCATAAGAGTTCGATCCGACTTGAGAAAATTAATTGTATTAGGCTATCTCACATATAATAATTTTAACATTCATATTAATTTGAACTTGCCTTTTTAAGTGAATTAGGTTTAAATTTCATTTAAACAATGAAAGGTAAACTATAATCAATGGTACCAATTAGTCCTATTATATAGAAATTTTAGAGAATAGACATTGAAAATTATGTAAAATCAATATGCATTGATGTATATGGTAATCTATTATTTTAGTTAAATTCTTAGTAATGATTATATTAGTACTGATATAGAAATTCTAAAATATAAAATTCTTTTTTTTTGTAAAATTTAGTATTGCAAATATATATATTTTTAAAAAGAATACAGAAATCCCATATTGAAATTATATTACAGAAGTTACAACTAAAAATATAAATGATCAAATAAAAATATAAAGGATTACAAATTTGAAACTTTTAAATTCAACGGTTTTATATATATATGAAAATTAACCAAAGACAGGGTTGATTGAAGTCCACTTGATAAATATACATATGGCATTTCCAATAATAATGGTAAATGTTGCATTGCACTTAATAAATATACATTGCCTATAAATATGAATGGGGTAAATCATATTGTAGTTTAACTTTTTTAAAAATATTAACATATTTAATAAGTTATCAGTCATTTAATTTAATGGGTAGAATTAAAAATGAGTGATATAAGTGATATAAACTCTATAGTTAATCTATAAATATGATGCAATCGTAGAAGGACTTATTCTTTAAACATTCTCAACCCATCTTCTACCGTGCAAGAACATTTCATATACATATCAACAAGTGCATTTTCAAAGGGAACGTCATCATCCAAGCCAGTCTTGATGACCCCGGAGTGGATCTGCCTTCCCAAATCCATTTATAGAATCAATTCACAAGCACTCAGTATACTCAAATACGTGAAATTATCTGGCAATATTCCAGAAATCGCCGTCTCATGAAATCCAGCAATAGCATCCTTGAACTTCAAGTTCTGAACCAACCCAGAGATGATAGCAGTCCATAATAGTACATCATATTCAGGAGTCAGCTTTGACACCTTAATACCATCTTCCAGTATCTGGCATCTTAAATACAATCAACAAGTGCTGTCTTGACTACCAAATTCAGCTCAACTTCCAAAACAATCACATGGGCATGAACCAATTTCCCATAGTTCAAACCAAGAAAACCAGACGCCATTAAAAGTTTTAACAAAAGTGAATTCGTTAGGAGAAATCTCTGCCTCTATCATATATATCCTTATAAACGCTCAAAGTTTGAATCCCCTTCCCAGCAATTGCACAGAAGAAGAAATCATCGTAGTTCATGAAACAGTATCACCACCACCCATCAAGCGAAAAACTTTGGAGGCGGCGTCGTTAGAATCAAACTTCTTTCTTTTTGTCATCTCGAAAACAAAATAACAATTTTGCAATAGAATAAAACAGAACACGTGTTGCAATTTTGTTTTTGGTTTTTCTATCTAATAATTTCTTGTTGACTGTCTTACTTTTTTTCTTAATTTTCTCTATTTTAAGTATACAGTGACAAAAATCTCGACCAAGGAATATTACTAAATGTACCTTAACATTTATAAAAAAAAACGACAAATCCCTTGTAATTTAGAGTTAATTTATTAATTTCAATTTTTTTATATAAAATTTAAATGTTAATTATATATAAATTTGATTGCGTGTAAAAATCAACCATAAGAATAATGAATTATTCTTTTTGAGAAATAATATTAATATTTGATTTTTTTTAGTTAGTCAATTGGAATAAAAATTAAAAATCCCAATCTTCAGTAATTAAAAATTTATTTTTCAATTTTTATTTAAAAATATTTATTATTTGGAAAAAAATATTTCTTAAATTTATTTTTTTTACAAAAGTTCTGACAAATATCCGTACTATTACCATTAAACTCAATTATATTGGTATTATTTTTATTTTTTAATTTTTATACTTTATACTTCTTGCCAGACTTGGTTTAAGTCTGCGCCTCCTCCCTTGAACTGTTGAACAGTTGTATTTTATCTTATAAGCCCATCTAGTCAATCATAGTCCTTACCAGTAGTATTGCTAATCGAAGAGTTTATTGAGCTTCTCTCTTTGTTTCTAGAGACTTCTTCTTCCTACCTCTTTGCTCTCTCCAATGGCGTCCGATCTGGAAAGGAATGCAAAAGAAGCGTTTGTCGACGAGAACTTTGAGCTCGCCGCCGAACTCTTAACGCAGGCCATCGATTTAAACCCTAACAGCGCTGAGCTTTATGCTGACCGTGCCCAGGCCAACATCAAACTCCAGAATCTACCTGGTATTCTCCTTTTTGATTCTCTCCTTAGTTCTACTGTTTTTGTTTTGAAAATTTTTGGTATTTAACTTACTAGTTTAACTGTTATGCTCTTCAAATTGAAATTTTTTCGAGAGAATTTTGTTTATTGGTGGGGAAATTTTCCTGCTTCGGTTTATAATTTAGATTGAGATTCACGTTGGATATAGTTCTTTTTTTTTCGTTTTCCTTCTGTTTTACAGTGTTACAATGAACTACAGATAGGGATTTCTAATTTATCTGTATGATGTTCAGAGGCTGTTGCAGACGCAAATAGAGCGATTGAGTTGGACCGTTCAATGGCTAAAGCTTACTTGCGGAAAGGGTTAGCAGATATTTTTTTTGGAGAATGTGTTTTTTTCCATCCAGTTTGTGAATATGAACGTTGGTTCTGTTCTTTGACTTCACAGTTAAATTAAGATGATATTGATGATCTTCGGACTAAAAGTTCTATGAACTAGGAAATAACAGTGATGGCTCTGCCAAATTTTATTTTAGTATTAATAATTTATGGCATAAGGATTTTGTTGGTTCTCGCACAATGATGATGAACGAATGCAGAGGCATTGTAAAAAGAATGTTATTCTTTCCTAATACTCACCTATAAGAAATACCTTTTTAACCTCTATCACCACCATGACCTCAACTTCTGCGCCTCTGCGGTTGCTCTTCTTCCACCAGCCTTACAATTATCCAACCATCATTTCCTACTCAATAGTTTCTGTAAGTTAATATTATTCATATGGCAACTACAGTAACACCCTTGATATCCCTATTGCCACAACTCTTTCACTGTTTATTAATTGCCTTATTTTTGAGGCATCTTTTGAACTGTTTTATATTGGAATATAACATGCATGAAATGTTAGATCCTGTTGATTCTCTAACTAGCCAACTGAATTGGACAAATGAATCCTGAAATGCATCTCAGCGCTATCTTTGTCATGTCGTGGTCCTAACCTCAGTTCAGCTTCTATCATACTGGAGCAAATATTAGATGCTAGATGTATGACAGTTAGTCAGTTACCAGACAGAGAACTGGTTCTGAATGGATTCTACATATTCTAGGTTATAGTGTGGGCTAAGCACATCATTAATATTTGGCAGAACATTCATTCGAATTCTGAATAGGTTTAATTGTGACACAAGCTGCTCTATGCTTCTAAACCTTTTCAATTGCTCTCTCTTCCCACTCCTCTTCCTCTTCCTCCCCCATCTTCAACTTCCTTTCTTGACTAGCGTAATATGGCACAGCATGTCTGCGTGCCTCTCATGCATGATTTCTGATTTTGACTACGATCTTTGCCAGTTGATTGTACTTTTGCTTAATTTTCTGGTTGCAGAACTGCATGCATAAAGCTCAAAGAATATCAGACGGCTAAGGCAGCCTTAGAGATTGGTGCTTCTCTAGCCCCAGGGGACTCTAGATTCTCTAATTTTATGGAAGAATGTGAGGAAGGTATTGCGGCTGAGGCTTCTAATCTGCCAAAGCAAGCATCAGAAGCTCCAGCAAATGTTGTCCCTATGGAAGGTGTTCAGCCAACAAATGATCTTCCCAGCCAGGCACCAATAGTAACAGCAGCCAAACTGAAATACAGGTGTGCTGTTCTTTGCCCTTAGGTCTCTGTTAATATTTTTTTTAACCAAACTCATCAATCACATCTTCTGTTCTCTAGTATTTTGTCTTCCGAAATTTATGTGAGGCCTTCATTTTCCACTGTCTTTCATGCATAATATCTTGTTCTGCGTAGTGACAGTCACAGGCATATGATTGATGTGAATTTTGTAGGCATGAATTTTTTCAGAAGCCTGAAGAGGTGGTTGTGACTATATTTGCAAAGGGCTTGCCAGCCAGTAGTGTTGCTGTTGACTTTGGTGAACAAATAGTAATACACATCCTTTAATTGCCTTCAGTGACTGTTCCTCTTTCTGTAAATTCTACTAACTTCTTACTGTTGCTGATTCTGTTGCAGCTAAGTGTCAGCATCAATGTTGATGGAGAAGATGCATACCATTTTCAACCTCGCTTATTTGGGAAGGTATTTTATGAATATCGTGTGGGTGAGAAAACCATGTTCTTTTAGAATTGGCTGTAGCCATTTGATATTTAGCATTTACTTGTGCTTTTTGTGGTGTTGGAAAATATTAGTAATTCATAACTTTATTAGAAATTAGAATTGTGGACCTGGGGTATATTTGTAAAAAAAAAATGGTTCTTCTTCTACTATGAATAGTGATTTTTAGACCTGTTTTTACTTTTAAATTTTTGAACTTCTGTTGGCACTGAAGACTCAATTAATTCTTGCCACATATTTTGTGTCCTTTTGTGGAAACAGATAATACCAGCCAATTGTAGGTATAATGTGCTATCTACAAAGGTTGAAATCCGCCTTGCGAAGGCTGATCCTATACACTGGACATCTCTTGAGTACAGTAAGGACACAACAGCTGTACGAAAAGTCAATGTATCCTCAGGTATGTAAATATGCTAGTGACAATTTTTTTATTTAACTGAACTGGAGGTTAAATTTAGCATGGAATTGATTCTCCAATACCTCTTTAATTCCCAATCCACCCTTTCGTCAGAATAAACTAAACTAAAATTAAAAACAAATGCACTGCTCAGGCCATTTGTGGGGGAAATGATCAGTTTGGTGTCGGTGAAAAAACAATTTACAAATTTAGGGTCAAAATTATAAAAAATCTAGCTTTAGTTTTGTTGAGAAAACTATTTCCAAGTTTAAAGGTTGTTTTGGTGTCATGTCGGTGGTGTGGCAAGACAAAGTCCAGTGCGTTACCTGAATTGGTGCACAGGGAGCAGTGCGCCACTTCAGCTCGCCTTTTTTTTAAAAATATTGAAATAAGCCTTTTTTAAATATTGAAAATTGCAAATGAGTGCAAAAAAGAAAAAGGTGAAGACAGTGAAAAAAGAGGAAAACAATAAAGCATGCAACTTTTCTGCACAAGTAGTTGACTTTTTCTTCCAACATTCATGAGCATACTTTCTCTTATCTCTACGCACTTTCTATTTTGTAATATTTTTCCTTTTACTAATTTGTGGGTCTAAGTTACTGCAGATTTTAATAATTTCCCCGATTTATTGCAGATTTTTTCTTTTACAAATTAATATCTCTGTCACTCTTCTGTCTCTTTATTGTTCTTTATTGTTTTGTTCCTTTGCCTTCTCATTCCCTCCATTCTCTTTTTCTTCTCACAAATCATTAACAAAATATTGAAATTTAAAAAAAATAATAAAAGAAGGCTGTGGACCACTTGAACTGGCCCACAGACTCTGCGTGCTAGTGCTAGTTCAAATGGCACACAGCCATTATAGTGGTCAATCTGTCAAAAAAAACGTTCCTAAACTGAGAAATTTTCTAAAATCTACCCTAAAGTTGTATGTGGACCACTTGAACTGGCCCACAGACTCTGCGTGCTAGTGCTAGTTCAAATGGCACACAGCCATTATAGTGGTCAATCTGTCAAAAAAAACGTTCCTAAACTGAGAAATTTTCTAAAATCTACCCTAAAGTTGTAAATTGTTTTTTAGATTATAATAATCTTCGTGTTAACATTTGCATCATTTCTCAATTGTTTATGGATCTCACATGTCCTGAACCAAACCAAAGGCAGTCGGCTGATGTTTGTTCAAGTATAGCTATTTTTTTTTTTACAATGTGAGTGGATTGTGTAATTTTGTTCAAGTATAGCTGTTTTTTTTACAATTCGAGTGGATTGTGTAATTTGTTGCCCCTTATCAAGTGATCAACATATTCTTCCAGGGCAATTCCTATGATTGATTGTGGAATATTTCCTGATGATTTACCTATGAATTTTCTCAGGGTTGATGGCTTTTATAGGACAAGATTGAGTCTAGAAATGTGGTTGGTAGTGGAATGGGCTATTTCGAAAAAAGTCGCTCAAGTCTTGTGTCTGCTCAATTATCTGGCTAACATCATATTTTCCAAGTTAAACTTTCTTGCTATGGTGAAATTTTTAGGTACTGGGTCTCATAGACCTTCATATCCATCATCAAAACCGAAAGCAGTAGATTGGGACAAACTCGAAGCTCAAGTAAAGAAGGAGGTACTCTCTGTTGCTTTATCTTTAAAATAAAAATTGCTGTGTCTGTTCTAGGGGTGTGCAAACCATTAAATTTCGGTAACCGATTATACCGAAAAAAAATTTCAGTACAGTATTGGTAATGAGATTTTAGCTATTTCGGTTATTTAGTAATTTACAATGGTAATTACTGAATTTCAAAATGTTGTCGATTTGAAGATATATATATATACACAAAAAAAACCTCAAGTAATTGGTGGTATAATTGAGAAATGTATGAGAGAGTGAGGAATTGATAAAGTTTTATCTATCACGGTCGATAATGCTAATTCAAATGATGTTACAATAAATGGTTTGAAAAGAAAAATGTTCAATTGGGAATCTTGTGTTATGAAGGGAGAACATCTTCATATGAGGTGCGGTACTCATATTTTGAATTTAATTGTTCAATAATGAAATTGCTTACCGCCAATTGATTTTGAGACATAGCAATAATGTATTGTGTGACATATTTGTAAATTTTATTATGATATTTTTATACATATGTAGTATTTTTATTATAATTAAATAAGTTAATAAATTTGATAAATTTAAGTAAAGTTTAAAAAATTTGGTAAAATTTTCAGCTATTCATGAAATTACCGAAAATTTGAATTTGGTAATCGGTAACAGATTTTTTTATTCTGTTCTGTAATCAGTAAAACATTTTTGAAGAATTCGGTATTCGGTTACGGAAATTTTTTTTGATTCGGTAACCAAATTACCAAATGCTCATCCTAGTTTGTTCTTTCTTCAAAATCTTGAAGAAAGTTGAAGAGATAGAAATTAAATGTCAATTTCAGGAGAAGGATGAAAAGCTAGATGGCGATGCAGCTTTAAATAAATTTTTCCGGGACATATACCAAGATGCTGATGAAGACATAAGAAGGGCAATGAAAAAATCTTTTGTAAGACGTTTGGCATTATTATTGTCTTTTTCTATTTATTGCTTCTTTTTTCAAGTCGTCTTCAAACCCGAGATGGGTTGTAAGACCGAAAAGTTAAGGAAATGGTCGAATGACTTTTCCTGCATTTTTGTCGTGTTTGTTAACTTAGCGAGGTGTTATGCAATCTAATGATTAACAAATACCACACAAAAGCATATTAGCCGATGGAAGGTGTGGTACTGGTTTGACTTGCATCCTGATTTTTTGGCTCCATGTTTTTATAGGTGGAGTCAAATGGGACGGTGCTGTCCACAAACTGGAAAGAAGTGGGTTCTAAGAAGGTTGAAGGAAGTCCTCCGGATGGTATGGAGATGAAGCAATGGGAATACTGAGCTTTTGGGATTATATATTATAATCCCAAATTGGGGTTGTTTTCCTTTTTGTCAAGTATCTGTTACTTAAACTTTAAACTGAACATTGTCTCCTTTGTTTCATTAATATATGTGCTCTTTTAAGTTTAACCATGGACATATGGCTTCGATTGTGACATGTATTTCTGAAAACTTGGTTGCCATGACGGGCCAGCTCTTGTTTTCTTTGATGTATATGTACCTCAGTTCAGTGTGAAATAAACTGCCTTTATTTCTTCCTTATTATTGCACGTATCCATGTGTCATCTGTAAAGCATGCACAACCTCCTGCATTAATGTTTGATATTCAGATCAGATATTAATATCAACATAATTGTAAGAAAAGTTAGATCTGCTAGAAAACTATAAGAATTTCTGAGTTGAAATTGTAATTGAATCATGAAAAGTTGATCTTAAAGGTTTTTATTATTACTTGAGTTTTTATTATTTTGAATATGCTAGACGCAGTTCTTGACATTTTGTTAAATGCATTACATTTTGGTACATGTTATGAAAATATAAATAATTTTTTTTTTAACACTTTGCTCGCTCACGTTTTAAATTAGGGAAAATAACAAAAAAAAAATTCTAAAATTTGCAAAATTTCACAATTATATCTAATTCTTAAATAATTCTATTTAAATTATATTATATGGAGTTTTATTTTTGAAATAAATCTAGCTTCGGTATTGCAGAATCTGTTTCCGAGCTTTAGTTAATACTTTATGTAGATTGGTGTAAAATTTGACCGAATAGAAAGTGAGAGCAGATAAAGAAAAAATAATAATGAACATATTTTTAATGGAACTTTCATGTGTCAATTTATAATAAATTGAATGCATTTAATTCGGTTAGCATATATGAATGATACATTTAATTCATGTCATTCCTAAGTTACTCCAATCGATTAATGTACGGAAACACTAATTAAGTTTAAAGATTAATTATTTGCTACTGAAACTAAATTTGTTTTAAAAATGAAAGTTTATGTAATTTAAATAGAATATTTTAGATTTTGATATAATTGTGAAATCTTAGAGAATTTTTTTTGCTATTCACCCTTTAAATTATACCATAATTATCTGAAGTATTGAAATTCAATTATATTATAATATTTGTTTATTATATTCATAGTTGTTGTTGATGGAGAATCTCGAGTTTGAGTTTTTAAATGAGAAAAAATCTGTATTGAAAGAGTTTTACACTGTAATAATTCAATCCTATTGGAACGGGATTTAGTCAAAATTTTACAGTCCAATCCGGCTTGAACGAAATTTAGTCAGGCTCAATGTGTTTTTGGATACAAGTGGTTTAGATTAAAATAATAATAATAATTTAGAGACGCATCACATTTTCTATTCTAATCAAACCCAAAATAGAACGCGACTTCAGCGTCATTCTGTAAATTAGATAAACGACGCCGTTTCAATTTCGACCTGCTGGCTGCTACTACCCCCCTCCGTTCTTCCCTCCTCCTTTCTGTCTTTAGCTCTCCCGACTGCAGGTATGTCTTTCTATCCTTCTCCTTATTCCTTCTCTGTTACTAAGATTATGTTCTATGCAACTATACTGAAAACTCAATGATGGAAACTTCTAAATCTTACTCCAACGAATTGAATTATAGTTAGATTAGAAGCTTATGATCTTTATCTTCTCGGCGAACCGAATTACAGTTAGATTAGAGGCTTAATCAATCGAACATCAGAGTTGTGATGGGATTATGTAAACGGATAGATCTCTAATCCTAATTATGATTTTCTAGGCTAGTGTTATACATTTTCGAACCTCTATTTGATTGGGGGAAAAATATGCAATTCTTTGGAGGATCAGACATCAGTCCGTCGCCTCCGGTACCGACCGCATCTGGTAAAAATGCGCACATGATGTATGTATTCAAGAGGAATGGGGTGTGCTTGCTCTACAGGGAGTGGAATCGCCCACTTCACACCCTCAATGCACAGCAGGATCATAAGCTCATGTTCGGTCTGCTTTTCTCACTCAAGTCCTTAACTGCCAAGATGGATCCCGCCAGGTTTATTTTCTATTTATGCTCTTGTTTAATTTTTCAAATTTGTTTTCAATGTAAAGAAAAATGAATGTTTCATTTTCATTTAAAGTTCAAATGCTCGCTTATTACTGGCTTGCTGCTTCATTTTGAATTTGCGTGTTAATTGAATATGATCCCATTGTCAAGCTGGTAAATGGGAGATCTTGATTAAATTCCTGTAGTTCATTTCGTACATACTTGCTGTCTTTGAGATTTAATTATAATAAGTGTTTTCACTGGGGGCCTTTGGTTGTATTGTGTAAGTTTTTCTATGTCATTTGGATTATTTATCCTTTGTTATTTCAATTTTCTGGAGTGTATTTTTGGGTGCAGTGCGGAGAAAGGAAACCTTGGCATGCCTCAATTGCCGGGCCAAGGTTGTTCATTCCACAGTTTTTGTACAAATACATACAAACTTAGTTTCATGGAGACTCCTTCTGGGATAAAGGTCAAGTCATGTTCATCATATACTTTGTTGTTGCTCAGATCGCCAACATTTATATAAATTGACGCTTTGATAATGAGATTTTAAGTTGTCCTGTGTATTGACCACATTGATCTGAGCCAAATTGTATTTACAAAATGAGGATTATGACTTCATTGCTTTTCAAATCATATCAGTTTTGTCACATTTGAGGCAAAGGCACCTTGTCACGCCTCCTTTTTCTCCCTTTCTTGAGATTAAAGCACTTTAGTGTCAAGGAAGCAATTGACATGAAATTAAAGGGTCAACCTCCTATTCCTGCCTGCAATCCACTCCCCTCCCTCCCAGCATGCACACTTTTTCTTTTGTTTCTTTGAGTTCAAAGTTATATACTGTGCTTGTGAGGCATCTTAAGGTCTTAATTGCACTGCAACAATGTCTATTTGGTTTGATATTTCACAAGCGACCTAACCTGGCTAACCCTTAAAGATTGCAATTTTGCCATGTGTTTACTTTCTCAGACATCTTACACTCTCAATTAGACTTAAATTTTGTTTCTTTGGTTAGATATTTGACATGTGACTAAATCCTGAAAATTTTGCAATCCTGCCAAGTGTTTTACTCCTTCATACAGTAATCGTCTGGAATGTCAATTTAATTGACTGGTAAGTTAGATTCTGAATTGCTGGATTCTAATTATGATGTCTTGTTTGAGCAATTCCTTTAAGGGAAATGGATTAAATATTACAATATAATAGTTCTTCTATGAATTGAATTCGTCTCAAATATATACAAGTGTTTCACTTTTTTTTTTTTGAATTCATTGAAAAAATTCCTTTCTTATGTTTCTTTTTTATTTATTCTTAAAAATATTTGGCTCACATGTGAAATTAATTTGAAAGCTCCCTAGGTAAATGTTCAGAGCGGAGGGTTTGAAATCCAAATCAATGCATTATGGTCCTGTGTGGAAAATAATGCTGGGAAGATTATCTTGTATTTTAACAACTTTAAAGAGCATATTGCTATTATTATCTTGCAGTCAACCATTTATTAGGTAGAAATAAGTTAGCACAAGAAAACAGGAGAATGTGTTTAAATGATTTAGATTAAGCTCTTGAATATCTAATTTTGATTTGTTTTGTAGTAATGCTGGCTTGTAGTAGTTGAAGATTTTATGTGGTGAGATACTCCCAATTTCTTGAAAGCTGAAATCATTGTGCAAAAATTGTCATTATATGAGGTCCAGTGGACATGCTGTAATATCCTTCTATGGCCAAACACCATAGTACTTCCAAAACTTGTAGATATCATTAGAGTTATAATTTTGAAGCATTATCTAGTATTTAGATTCTGTTTTAATCCGACGCCAATAGCATGTAACATTTCTGTAGGTGAATGAACTTCTTTGTATTGCTATGTGGAGTCATGTTATCTGTTTATTTATTTTTTATGCAGATTATCTTGGTTACTCATCCCAAGACCAGTGATCTACGGGAATCCCTGAAATATATTTACAACTTGTATGTTGAACATGTTGTCAAAAACCCTCTCTATGCTCCTGGAACTCCTATCAGGTAACAAATTTAGTATTTATTATTTTGAACTAAATAATATTAACCAAGTATACAATGAAGATCTGATCTCTGGGCGGGGGGTGGTGTGGTATCTGGTCAACTTGAAAAAGCAAAATTGAATAGGTTCTCTCTCTCTCTCTTCCTTTTTTTATGCATTTCTGGGATGTTGCCTAGTTTGTTAGTGATAGTTCCAACTTTCAATAAGAGTTCACAGTTTGATAGTTAAGTGCAGCCACTTCATGCAAAAATGTTAGCAAGAAAAATTTCTCAAGAACTGACTTTAGTGGGGTACCAACTAATGGCCTATATCTTTCATAGATCCTAGATTTGATTTCCCGGCCCCCTCCCCCTTTTTATTTATATGCATAGAATGTTTGTTTATACTAAATCCCACAAAAGGACTTTTCCTAAATCCAAACAAAGTAGTCTAATTGATTTGGTTATTTTATGAATTTTGGCTCAGTAAGACTGGAGTATCCTCAGACTGGTGTGAATATTTTCTCTGACACTCATGCTGACCTGAAATAAACTTATGAACACTCCTTTTGGCTGCTGCATCCATACATCTTAGGTTTTTGTTCAGTATGTTAAGAATTATGAAATTACACATTGTTAGGAATCTAGAATTGCACACTTCTAAGACTTCAAGACTAACCATTGCCCAGCCAAAACTTTAGCTTGTTTGAGAAGTTCTTAGTAGGCATTGGTGGATTGGGCAATGATAATTTGTTAGACTAACAATACAAGATCAGCCACATGAGAGGTGTTATGTGTTTTTATCATATTGCATCAACAGCACCTTTTATTTTGTATTAGTGATGTGTGTATTTTAGAATCTGACTACAACTCATCCTTTTAAGCTGCAATTAGCAAATAAGAAAGTACGAAGGAATGAGCAATACGTTCTTGCTGGCTTTAAGAGATTTTGTTACTTCTTAATCTTTGTCCCCTTTTATATGGTTCAGAAAATTTCATAGTGACTCATGAACTGATATATCTATAGTCTTGGCACATCTAAACAAATAAAATTGTCATTCTCTGCCATTTCCCTTTTGTTCTTTTTTGTTCAGGCCAAATTTTATTGTATCTTATACCAGCGTAGTTTTACTTTTAGGATTTATTGTATCTGCTTTGTGTAGGTGTGAGTTGTTCAATACTTCGCTTGACCAATATGTGAGGAGCATAGCATAATGCCTCGAGTTGAACAAAATTATCATCTGTCAATCTACTGGTTTTGGTTCTTGAAGGAGGAAATTAGTGAGAGGACTTGTATCAAGCTGATCATTGTCCAATCTTGGCCGCTGTGCACCTGCAGATCTGGTGCTGAAGGTCAGTGGAATTACCTATTTTGTGGATTCATTGTGCCCGTACAACTTAGAAAGTAATACAAGTGCAATTGCCTTTTCTTTCCATTTGTGAATTTATGGCATATACTACCTACTTTTTGATATATAGTCCTAGTATAATTTCAAAATGCCACAACTGAATGGTTTATCCTTTTTGTTCTGTGATGAAGTCATGTATTTCCAGTATTCACCATCATTAGGAATTCATATCTGTGACCTTCCATTTGGATGGATATGTTTAGTAATTAAAATCATATATATAAAAATTTAAGTTCACGAGTTGTGTGGAATGGAAATACCTATGAAAAATGTCTGATGCAGGATAATTGATTAAAGAAATTTGAGGACTACATATTCCAGTAAGTTCAGAAATAAGTTTATTTCTTTGTTTGATTTGGATATTGGGATTGTCGACTCTGGGTCGTATCTTGATAGGCCGAGACTGTGTAAAGGGATAAAACGAAGAGATGAGACCCATTTGACCCTATGAAAGCCCAAGGAAAGATAATCAATTCTTATAATGGACTCAATCTATAAGTGTAAAAATATTTTTATATATTTAAAAAAAATAAAATTTTTATAATTTGCGAAAGATAATAGTCATTATGAGGGAAGAATCTTCTTCCATGTGACCAGCAAGGCGGGAAGAGAAATGAGAAAAGGACCGCATATCAAGAAGAAAAAGGGACCACAGAAACAGAGGATAAGCTTCTGATGATATATATATATATATATATATATATATATATATTCCTTTTTGGAAGAAACCCAGTTAACTTTGATATTGATTTTAAGTGATAGAGAGTATAAATCTATCATATAAACTCGTTACATCCGCACACTGCGCCAAGATATTTATTTATTTTAGCTCCACACGCAAACCCATCTTCATTTTTTTTTTTCTAATTTCCAATTATTTTTATATTATCATTGAGAAAAATATTTATATCGTTCGGGTTAGAAAGGTATAAGGTAGACTCACAGCAGCTTGCATAAATGCTCTCCAAATTGTTTTTCATTAATCAACTGTTTTTATAAGACTGAACTTATTAAATTAACCTAAAAAAAAAAAATACTGATTCGTCAACCATTTAAGCGATGCACACCCTATGCAGTTGCAGATAACAATGGGCAAACGGTTACCAACTTTGGTTTAACTGCTCCGCTTTTGTCCACACTCAATCTCTTCCAGAAATGTAAAAGTATAAATTTTATGATAACATTTTCGAAAATTTTGATTTCATTAAGTTAAAGCCTTTGAATATTACCTAAATAATTGTCGACTTGCTACCAACTTGATACTAATTGGTACTGCTGAGTGTTGACATAGCGTGTAAAACACCGATCTACTGTATACTATTCCCAACCGAAATAAACATCTCCACGTACTTAGAAACTTAGCTGGAATCTCATCAGCATCCGCTGAAGGGCACGAAACTAAACTTTTGAGCAAATTGGATTGAAAGTGATAATTTGATAGTCATGTAGAGTTTATACAATAGAATACAAGAAGCAACTGAACTGCCAAATGAGATGCCATTACTTCAAGCAGTAAAAGCTGAATCTCTAATAATGTGCATAATCATCGACCATGTTGCTAAATCAACTTGCTGGTCTGCCGTATCCAGCCGCAGGTGTTGGTGTTGAGGCAATACACATGAACCATCAATTAAAATTCTAACTTACGGAGAACCAAGGATGTCTCTTCAATCAAACTCTGCACTTTTCACGTGCTGCTATCTTCGGTTAGAACAATATCGCAGCGCAGCCACATGTTAACTCTTTGTTTTCTTCTGGGCTAGCGCTCCTACTAATGTACTTAACAGCCTACAACCACATGATGATTTGATCATCTGTACACTAAGAGCATGCTTATGTCATCGGTGTTTTAAATTTATGTTTACTTAGTTTTCTATGATATTTTTATAATTTATGAACTTATTTTGTTGTATTCATATCATATATATATATATATATATATATATATATATATATATATATATATATATATATAGATAGATAGATAGATAGATAGATTAAGTTTGAATTTTTATTTGATTAGGAGGGTTTATATTACTACTTTATTTATTTATTTTTTATATTTTTCTTTATATTTTGAGATAACAAAATAATATTAAACAGAGTAATTATAAAAATATAAATAATATATGATAAAAAGAAATTGGAATTTAAAGGAGCAACTTAGTGGGAAAATTCTTAGTTTAGTGTAAATGGAAAAAAAATAACAATTTAGGTATTTTTTCATAAAATTCTGATTTTGGGTAGTTTTAAGGTTTAAATAAACAAAAGATAAGTATATCATTTTAGAGTATTTGTACACTAATTGAACTGCACATATGACTGAATACTCTAACTGGAGCACAGTCTGCCTCTTTTATTAATTCAGTAAAATCATTATAAAATAAAAAATTGTTTTATAAAATATCTTAAGAATTTTATGAAATTTTAGATAAGATTTTTTTTCTAATTTATACCAAACTAATAATTTTTCCCAACTTAATGCTAAAGATATTTGAAAGTAAATGTGTATATCTACCTACTAATAATACCGTCAGTCTAACTCTAATATGTGTCAACTAATAAATAGACATTAATGACATTTAAAGTGAAATAAAAAGAAATTTCAAAGTGGACCGAATTAATTTATTACCATATAACCAAGCACCTTGTCATATAGCATTTATTTATACTTCAATGATAACTATTATTGATGGAGTAATTAATAAATCTAGTAAAGATTAATGTATAATAATAATATTATCGATTTACGTTACCAGCATGGCTGACGCAGTCGCAGACATATTCAAATGCTTGGCAGCCAATCTCTGCAGTCTTAGTTATAAAAATGAGGAATGCTATTGAGGAATGTCATTAGAGAGGGCAGCTATGGCGGAGGCGTTAGTTCTGTTCCCATCACCGGCGATAGGTCACCTCATATCGATGGTGGAGCTTGGCAAACTTATTCACTCCTTTCAACCTTCCCTTTCCATTCACATACTTATCGTAGCCGCACCTTACAGCGCCGGCGAAACCTCAGCTTATATAGATACCGTGGCGACCACCATTCCTTCTATTCATTTCCACCGTCCTCCCACAATCACCCTGCCTTCTACAACCGCCGTAAACCACGAAACCCTCACCTTTGAGGTCCTCCGTCTCAGCCAACCTCACCTCCACCAAACTCTCCTTTCCATCTCCGAAACTTACACCATTAACGCCATGATTATGGACTTCTTCTGTTTTGTCTCTCTATCTGTCGCAACTGAGCTTAAAATCCCTGCTTATTTCTTCTTTACTTCTCCTGCTTCTTGTCTTGCTCTTTTTCTTTATCTTCCGACCATTCATCGGAACACAACGAAGAGTTTCAAAGATCGTCACGGCGTCCTTCTTGATGTTCCTGGTGTCCCCCCTCTGCTGGCCACTGACATGCCGAAGCCAATTCTTGATCGCTTGGATAAGGCCTATGAATATTTTATAGAAATCGCCGACAGCGCTACAAAATCGTGTGGAATTATCGTAAACACCTTTGAATCGCTTGAGGCCAGAGCTGTGAAAGCGATATCAGATGGACTATGTATACCCAATAGTGCCACACCACCAATTTACTGCCTGGGGCCCTTAATAGTAGACCATAACAGTAGTGAGGGTGTTGAGTACTGTTTAACCTGGCTCGACTCGCAGCCGAGTCGAAGCGTTGTGTTTTTGTGTTTCGGTAGCTTGGGTCTGTTCTCAAAGGAACAGTTGAGGGAAATAGCCATTGGGTTGGAGAGAAGCGGGCAAAGGTTCTTGTGGGTGGTGCGTAATCCTCCATTGGTTGACAAAGGGTTAGCCATTTCTGCACAGCCAGACCCTGATTTGGAGTTGTTGCTTCCCGATGGTTTCTTGGATCGAACCAAAGGAACAGGATTCGTGGTGAAGTCATGGGCTCCTCAGGTTGCTGTGTTGAATCACAACTCAGTGGGTGGGTTCGTGACTCACTGTGGGTGGAACTCGGTTCTTGAAGCAGTGTGTGCGGGTGTGCCCATGGTGGCTTGGCCTCTGTACGCGGAACAAAGATTGAATAGGATTGTTTTGGTACAAGAAATGAAAATTGCATTGTCAATGAACGAGTCTGACGACGGGTTTGTAACTGCATTAGAGGTGGAGAAGAGAGTTGGTGAATTGATGGACTCGGAGGCAGGTAAATCTGTTAGAAACCATACCGTTGCTATGAAAAACGCAGCCAAGGCAGCGCTGATTGAGGCTGGTTCGTCTCGCCTGGCCTTGTGTAAACTCACCGAGTCGTGGAAACGTCAATGAGAGGGAGATGTTTCTTGGCCTGGTTTCCTTGATTTGTCCAAGATATTTGCCTATTGATTACACCAAAGTCGCGGGGTCATGTGCCCCAGGGGCATTAGGAGCTTTGCTCCCCCTCCCCCCTCCCCTAGCCTAGGTCCGCTATAAGAACCCAAAAAAAAAAAAAAAATTACACCGAAGTCAATGTTTGATAGTCCGTCCGTCCGTCCGTCCAAGTCTTAAGGAATTAGACAATGTCGTTTTGTTGTGTTAAGTGCCATAAAAAAAACTAATTATATATTTTATATTTGGATTATATTTACCATTTTTATCTTTTCAACGATATACTCTTCTAGAAAAATGGCTAACGTAATTATTTATGATTTACTTATTTTTAATTTTTTAAGACCTTGTCTATGAAAAAAATTTATTTAAATATGTCATATATATCAAATAATATCTATATGTTTTAAAACATAATATATATATATATATATATATATGCTATTTGGTCCATATTTATTTTTATAAAACTAATCTAGATTAAATTTTGTCCTTAGGCAACAAAAATTGCTGACGATATTAACAAGAATAGAATATTTTCAGAGAACTTCTTAGAGAGGAGAAAAAAATATTATGAACTAAACCCATCACAATGAATTATTATATGTAAAATAGTTATAGTATTTTATATTTATAATACTATGTAATTTGATTGGCCTAAGAAAAAAAAATTATAGACTAGAATCACACAAGAATTTCACAAATTTTAGGGAGAAATTATTTATATGAGATAACCAATCAAAATTAAATGTCTATAACTTTTTGCTAATTTTTTCAAAATTGCTTATATGTAACATATATATAAACTTGCAAAACGAAATTAATCTTGAAGACTTCAGATACAAATAGAAGTGCACGTGCCATGAAATATGTTTTTTTAGGTTTTAATGATCCAATTTTTTTATGTTTTTTTCTAAATAATTTAAATTAACTTGTATAAGTGTATGTTGGAAATTTGTAGTTAATGAATCATTTTAAAAATAATATTCGGATAGATATCATAACTCCGTTTTGAGATGATAATTTGGATATGTGTTCTTTGATATAAGGAATATAAATTATGATATTCATGTACTCAAATCGTAAATGTGTAAATAAAAAATTGAAACTCAAAATAAGTTCATTGCTTAAAAAAAAGAAATTTAAATGCAAAGAATCTCATATAAAAAAATAGAAAGTTGGAAAAATATTTATATATAAAAACTTATATTTCCATTGTTAAGTGAGTTACACAGAAAGCTCTCTATAGCGTGCACAGGTGCAGAGGGGTGCAAATTCATGGACTGAACCTAAGCCAATGTGTGGGCGCACATTTCATTTTGTTATCTTCTTCAATTGTTCTTGTTTCCTTACACTGGATTAACAACCTATATCACCATACTATATTTCTAACAATCTTAAGACAAATTGACTTGTTGATCTCAATATTTGCTTTTGCTAAAATATAATATTTCATATATTCTTTTCAGAAATAGAAAACATAGTAATTGCTATGGTTCCCAAGGACCATTTACTACTGCTGCATGAGTTATCTCTCATGTTATACCTATCACGGTGCCTGTGAATCATGGGAAGAAATAAAAAAAAATCAATTGTTTGAATTTTAAAATGTGGCAATAAAAGATGTTTTATTTGACCACCTTGAACTTTGCACAGTTTTTTACTATTAATGCTCATACTCTAAAAGAGAATAAGCAAGATGTCCAAGTGAGGATGACTTTTGATAGTTGACATTATTTTGATTTTCTATGTCAGAATTATATCATGAATGGTATGCATGATTTGTTGTACAATGTGTATAGTGGAATTAAGACTACAAAACAATTATGAAAATCTTTGGACGAAAATATAAATCTGCGGACGTCGGTGCCAAAAAGTTTATAATGAGACATTTTCTTGACTATGAAATAGTGGATTCCAAAATTGTGGTGAGTCAAATGCAAGAGTTTCAAGTTATCCTTCATGATATTCATGCGGAAATGATGAATTTGAGTGAGACTTTTCAAGTGATTGCTATTATTGAAAAATTACCTTATGGCTTGAAAAATTTTAAAAATTACCTTAAGCATAAGCGAAAGGAAATGAATATTGAAAAACTAATTGTTAAACTTCGAATTAAAGAAGAAAACAAAAGCTCTGAAATAGATAATAGGGGGTTGAACCCTATATAATAGTATTTAATATTTAAGTGTATATTTAAGTATTTAAGTCTATTTAAGTAGAAGGTATAATAATATTATATTTAAGTAATAATAATATTTTATTTAAGTAGAGGTATTGACGGCGATTCTCAAATATCACAGAACAGAATGTGATATGATGAGATAGAATGCAATAGAAAGAAAGACACAGGGAACAGGTTACCTACTCTTAACGGTCAAAGCAAATCCTTTCATTCCGAATTAAAGACCGAATTAAAGAATTCGGAATGAATCAAATCTCCCCAAGTAGGATTCGAACCTACGACCAGTCAGTTAACAGGCGACCGCTCTACCATTGAGCTACTGAGGAACAACAGGAGATTAAATCTCATAGAGTTCAATTTCCGTTCTCAACCCATGACCAATATGAGCTTGAAGTTTCCTTTGTAACTCCCGAAAATTCTTCGTAGTTCCATGCCTCATTTCATAAGGAACCTCAAAGTGGCTTTATTTCATTACATTCCATCCATATCCCAATTCCATTCATTTAATATCCTCTTTCCTTTCTTCTGAGGTAAAGACGAACATTGTCGAATATAGAAAAAGTTCCAAGATGAAGAAAACCAAGATTTAAAGACGAGACTCAAAGGTGGAGTTTCTAAAAAGAAATTCCAAAGCAAGTGCTTCAATTGTGACAAAAATGGGTCAAAGGCTTCTAATTGTAGGCTCCCAAAGAAAAGAAGAACAATAAAGCTAATCTATTGCCAAATATTACTCAAAAAGTCTCTGATATTAATATTACTATTATCATATCATAGGTGAAATTAGTTGGGTCTAACCCAAAAGAATGGTGGATTGATACTGGTGCCACAAGACATATTTACTCAGAATGTGAGATGCTTTCTACCTTCAAACCGAAGAGAGAAAAGTTGTATATGGAAAATTATGCCACTTTTGAAGCTCTTGGTGAATGATAAGTGGTGTTGAAGATGACTTCTAAAAAGAAGTTAACTTTGAAGAATTTCTTGTTTGTATCTGTTATTAGCCATAATTTGGTATCAGGTTCACTGCTAAATAAACACATATTTCGAATAGTTTTTAAGTCAGACAAAATTGTTTTATCTAAGGATGAAATGTATAGGGGAAGAATGTATGTTTTTGATAGATTTTTTAAGCTTAATGTAATTGTTGTGAAACATATGAATGAAAGTATATTTTTTACTTATTTGTTTGAGTCTTATAATTTATGATATGGTAGATTAGAACATGTTAATTATAATGTCTTGAAAAGACTAATTAAGATATGTTAATTATAATGTCTTGAGAAAACTAATTAACTTATACCATATACCTAATTTCTATATAGATTCAAAACATATATGGGAAATTTGCATTGAGGCAAAATTAATACAGTAATCTTTTCAAATGATTGAAATAAAAATTGAACCACTTGATCTAATATATAGTGATGTATGTAATTTAAAATTTGTTCAAACAAAAAGTGGTAACACATATTTTATCACATATGTTGATGATTACACAAAATATTGTTATATGTATTTGCTTAAAAGCAAGGATAAAACTATAGCGAAATTTAAACTCTATAAAATTGAAGTTGAAAATCAAGGAAAATTAAAGTATAGAGAAGTGATCGTGATGGTGAGTATGAATGACCATTTAGAAAATGTTGTGTACAACATGGAATTATACACGAAACCACAGTACCTTATTCTCTTTAGTCAAACGGTGTGGCTTAAATGAATAACCGTACCTTGAAAGAAATGATGAATGCAATACCAATAAGTCTTAGGATGCCTCAAAACATGTGGAGAAAATTTGTTTCGTCTGCTAATTACCTTTTAAATAAAGTACCTCGTAGTAAGTAAGATAAAACCCCTAATAAATTATAGAAATGGAGAAAGTCTTTCTATAAATATTTGCGAGTATGAGGGAATTTTGGTAAAGTGGTTGTGTCATTACTAAAGAAAATAAAAATAGGTCTAAAATTAGTTGATTGTATTTTTATTGTTTATGCACATAACAATAGTATTTATCAATTTCTTATGCATAAATTGGAAATTTCTGACATACACAAGAACATGATAATGGAATCAAAGAATGAGTCGTTCTTTGAATATTTATTTCCTTGTAAAGCTTTAAATATCCCAACAAGCTTTTAAGATTATTACTAAAAATGATCAACATAAGTTTAAGAAGAAGAATTAGATTTTGGAGTTGAGCTAGCTGAAATAGAGTTTCAACATAGTAAAAAAGCAAGAATAGAAAAATCTTTAGACCAAATTTTATGATTTACATTATAAAGGCAAAACCTCAAACTTATTTAAAGGTTGTAAATTCTTCAGAAGATTTTTTGTGGAAAAAGGCTATTAAGAGTGAGGTAAACTCTATAATACAAAATCATACTTGAAAACTAGTGGATTTACCTTTAGAATGTAAACTGCTAGAATCTAAGTAGATTTTTAAAATAAAGATGAAAATAGATGGTTCAATTGATAAATATAAAGTTAAGCTTATGATTGAAGGTTACAGATAAAGAGAAGATCTATATTATTTTAATTTATATTCTCTTGTAACCTGAATAAATTTTATTAGAATGATTATTACGATTGTTGCATTATGCAATCTTGAAATACATCAAATAAAAAAGATAGTTTTCCTAAATGGAGATTTAAATAAAAAAATATACATGATATAAGCTGAAGGCTTTATTATCCCAATACAAGAAATATATGATTTATAGATTGGTTAAATCTTTATATGGATTGCAACAAGCGCCAAAGCAGTGACATAAAAAGTTTGATAATGCAATATTGTCTAATGGTTTTAAAATCAATGAGTGTGACAAATATATTTATATCAAATACACTACTGATGATTATGTCATATTGTATTTGTATATTGATGATGTGCTTATTATTGGTAGTAACGACAAAATAATCAAGTCTACCAAGGATATATTAAACTTAAGGTTTCATATGAAATAGATGAGACTAACATATGTGATTTTATGAATAAAAATCTCAAGAAGATCAAATGAACTTATATCGAGTCAAACACATTATATGGATAAAATACTTGGTAAATTCAAGAAGAATGATACAGGTATTGCTAGAATCGCATTAGATTTGCGTCTCCATCTATCTAAGAACAAAGAAGAAAATGTTTCTCAAATAGAATATGTGTGAGTAATAGACATTCTTATGTACTTAATGAGTTATACAATACCAGATATTACTTGTGCAGTAAAAAAATTGAGTTGATATACGAGTAATCTGGGAAATGATCCCTAGAAAGGAATTGTAAAAATACTGAGGTACTTGAGATATACTTATGATAATGCACTGCATTATACCATATATCTAGTTGTCTTAAAAGGATATGGTGATGCAAACTTGATTTATAATATAAAAGATTTGAAATCTATTTATATGTTCACACTAGCTGGTGCAGTTATGGTTTAGAAATCTTTTAAACAAATTGTTATAGTTAGATCCACAATATAATCTAAATTTATTGCATTAGATAAATATGTTGAAAAAGTTCAATGGTTTCGCCATTTTTTAAAAGATATTCCGAAATTGAAGTCTTATGCCTCCAATTTGCATATATTGTGATAGTCAATCTGCAATTGGAATGACACAAAGTAACATGTATAATGGTAAGTCTAGACATATTTATCATAGATATAATACCATAAGGTAATTACTATTAACTAGGATTATCGCTGTTGAATATGTAAAATTAAAGGATAATAAAGAGTTAGCTAATAAATCATCGAGAGAAATGGAACTTAAACTAGTAAGATAATAATAAGTCAATACAAAGAAAAATCTAACTTATTTAATTGGAGATCCCAATATCTAGGTTCAATGAAATAACCTAATTGTAAAAATATGGTGAGATCACTATAAGGGGTTAAACTAATGATGTTGATGGAAATATTAAGCTATGCTTTTAATAATACTTATGAGTAAGATATCACCTATGTCAGAGAGAAATGGAGCCGTTTCAAAGGTGAATTGTGTAAAGCTCAATTCTCTAAAACTTTCACAAAACCAGATAGATGTTAGAGCCAAAATGAATATATCAATGAGAACTGAATTGTGTCAAGAGAGATATATGTGTGGAGTATATTATTATTTACTCAAATAGTTGAGCAGTTCAATAACATCATGTCAACTAGTTAGCAAGTAAATAAATATATTTTCATAAAGGAATGATCAAAGGGTAACACCTACATATCATATGCAGGTTTTGATCGTCAAACTCTATCACATAGTAAAGTTTTGTTAGTTTTACTTTTTATCCAATTTTATTCGTATGGGATATTGTTTGAAAATTGTGGTTAATGAGCTATTTTGATAGTGATATTTGGATAGATATCATAACTTGGTTTTGGAAGAATGATCCAAATATGTGTTCTTTGATATAAGGACTATGAATTATGATATTCATATGTTCAAATGGTGAATGTGTAAATAAGTGATTGAAACTCAAAGCAAACCTCTTTGCAAAGGAGAAAAAAATTCAAATGTGGAGAATCATATAAAAAAAATAGAAAATTGGGGTAGGCTATCTCTCGTACACACAGACGCAAGGGAGTGTAAATCTATGAACTAAATCAAGGCCAATGAATGAGAGTGTAACCTGCGCACACGAATATTAAGCCGAAAAACCATGGTCGTGACAAGTAAGCTGTCACAGCCGTGATGTTTGGTCATACTCATGACAAGAGGTTATATGTCACTGTCGGGCTCGTGATAGTGAATTGTAAAATTATATTGCGTGTGCGATAGTGAGACCACTACATATATTTTCAGAAATTTGTCTTTGAGTTTTTGTTGTTATATAAGTTACATAAATTATATAACTGTTGTTCTATATTTAATTTTAATTAAATTACAGTCATAATGGAGATTAAAACTACAATTATTTTTTATCTCTTTTTTCTTGTATAAATAGATGTATTAGTTATTTTAAAGTGTTGCTTTTGGAAAATATTCTTCTCCTCCTCTTTCCTTTCTGATATATGATAGAGTAGTTTTTCATATTCAGTTCGTTAAGCATTTGTTGTGATGTTTAGCTTTTGCTTTAATTTATTGTATGCTGGGAGAAAAATGTCATTCATCCTTAAATACCTATGATAAAAGCGGATTTATTTTAAAAACATTATGTAAAACATTTATTTTAAATTTTACTTTATTATTTTCTTCATTTGTTCTTATTTTCTGGATTAACAACCTATTTACCATACTATATTCCTAACAGTTTATTCATGATAAAAATTACCCTTTGATCAATTTGCCATTACTTATTTTGATAATAGGATTTATCCGTCGCTAGCAAATTGGATGAACAAGGCTTGCAACTTCAATAGGTAAAAGAATTATTTTGCTTTGCTCACGTCATGATGTATTTAATTTGGAATATATTCTTGTAGTTTCGTGCATCATTTTGCTTCATCATTTCGGAGAATCAATTGCCATCTATTTTTTTGCCTAATGCCCTTTTAAGCCATAAACGAATCAATTATTGTACAATTTAACATGTGAGAAATTATAGATTTAGTATATTATATAATCCATACTCTAATTAAATCAGAAATATATTTAATTATTTTATTTATATTAATTGATATAAATGAAATAATTAATAAATATATATATATATATATTATTATGTGATTGAATTAATCTAATAAATTAGATTTGTTTAAAAATTTCTCAATCAAGATTTATCTGCTTGGCATGATTTTGTGGCAATGTGTTTTGACAAACTTGTGTTCCCTACCTTTGTCGTTGATCTAAATTAATAATCACTAAATACAAAAATATTAATTATTAAAAATAATTAAAAAATATTATTTAATTAATTCTACATTTAAAAATAGATTATATATAAGACCTTCAATATTTTTATGTTAAAAAAATAATTTAATAGTTATGCTAAACATCCAATTAATATCAATGCGTATTGCAAATTTTATAACAGACATATATAAGTTAACACATATTAAGGTTAAGCTAATTCACATCTTATGAAGTTTAATTGATACGAATGAATGAATAAACAATCAAACTCTCCATGTTGATATGCTTGACGTTCACGTGTGAAATTTCAATAATTTGATTAAAAAATTAGAAAATAATTAAGAAATTAGCGCCACAAAAATGGTCGGCCATTAATAAATTAAATAATTAAACACAGCGATTGTGATTGGAACATATACCAATAATTCCTTGTTAGTTTAACCGGAAGTTCCAACTACTAGTCATGGGTTGATAGTAACAGCAATTAATTGACTTTGATCTCATCATCTCTCCTTCCCCGTGGACTGTTGATTGATGAAACATGGAGGACACCATTGTTCTTTATCCATCACCAGGAAGAGGGCACTTTGTTCCCATGGTGGAATTGGGTAAACAGATACTCACCCATCATCCTTATTTCTCTATCACCATAATAATCTCGCACCCACCATTTGAAGCTGCCTCAATTGCTTCTTACATAGACACGGTCTCCGCCGCCACCTCTTCCATCCACTTTTTCCACCTCCCTTCTGTCCTTCTTCCTCCGGATGCTCCCAAAGACAACCCTACCCTCACTTTTGAGTTCACTCGCCTCAATAACCCAAATCTCCGTCGAGCCCTATTGGGTTTATCTCAGTCTTCAAAGATCATCAAAGCTTTTGTCATCGACTTCTTTTGCAATGCAGCTTTTGAAGTCTCTGCCAGCCTTAACATCCCCACCTACTATTTCATCCCTTGTGGTGCCAATGGCCTCGCTGCTTTTCTTTACTCACCCACCATTCGTGACCATTACTCTATGAGTTTGAAAGATCTCGATGTCTTGATTCATGTCCCTGGTTTACCCCCCATACCTGCTTATCAAATGCCAATGCTCATGCTGGATCGGAATCGTAAAGTTTATCAATATTTCAACGATACTGCAACCCAGATGCCCAAATCTGCTGGACTCGTCGTTAATACTTTTGAAGCTTTGGAGCATAAGGCTATCAAAGCAATACTTGATGGTCAATGCACACCAGGCCAGTCTGTACCATATCTATATTGTATAGGCCCATTAATTACAGGAGCCAGCACTGAAACTCCAAATGTAGAAGAAAGACACGCTTGCCTGAGCTGGCTCGACTCGCAACCGAGTCGAAGCGTCGTGTTTCTGAGCTTTGGTAGCATGGGAAAGTTCCGTGCTAACCAGTTGAACGAAATGGCTATTGGTTTAGAGACTAGCGGCGTTCGATTCTTATGGGTAGTCCGGCCGCCGCCACAGGATGATCAGACCCAGGTCACCGTGGGATCAGATGAGTCAAGGTTAGAGTCATATTTACCGGGTGGTTTCTTAGAGAGAACGAGAGATAGGGGGATGGTGGTGAAGTCATGGGCTCCACAGGTTCAAGTCCTGAACCATGACTCAGTGGGTGGGTTCGTAACTCACTGTGGGTGGAATTCGATACTAGAAGCAATATGTGGTGGTGTGCCCATGTTGGCTTGGCCACTTTTTGCAGAGCAAAAAGTGAATAGAGCGTTTTTGGTGGAGGAAATAAAGGTGGCTCTACCTGTGGGCGAGTCGAGAGATGGGTCTGTGAGTGGTGCTGAATTGAAGGAGCGAATGATCGAGTTGATGGACTCGGAGCAAGGGAAAGTGATGAGAGAGCGAGTTATGAAAATGAGAGACCATGCGGTGGCTGCTCGAAGAGATGATGGGCCTTCTCTTTCAGCGTTGGCTCAATTGGCCCAATCATTCAAGCACGTTTGAGCCTGTGTCTTTATGAAACTCCGAATAGCCTAGTTTGTGACGTAATCGGTTAATTTTTTTATTTTAATACCCAATTAATCATAATGTATTTGAATTTTTAGCAAACTGAGAAAATAAATTTTATTATTATCATATATATGTGCATTGTGCAACATGTTTAAGGATGCCAAAATTATTGAGTAGTTTGATTAATTACCTTAAAATTATGAACTTTTAATATATGTCAAAATTTGAGCTAGCAATTTTTTATCGGAACTCTGATCTAATGCAAAAGAAATTTAACATAATTCTTTTTAAATCAAACAAAAATAAATTCATTAAGATACTCAACAACAAATAATGGTATGAGTATATATCCTAGAAAACAAAATTGTATTAAAGAATGAAACCTTGGGGACAGGGTCCTAATGACAGTGTTAGACTGTTGGCTCAACTACTTCTTCCCTTTTTTTTTTTTTTTTTGATAGTATGTCTACCACTCCAATAAATTATTAGTGTATTTGGTCACATAATACACTTCAATAAATTATTAGTGTATTTTGCATTGTTTAGTTGAAAACTTGTCAGTGAACGTTAGGTGTGGGCAAGTTTAAAATCGGATTTAATTTTCATATTCCTCAATTTAATGATTTATCATACACCTTCAATGCACGCGTCCTAAAAAACTTACCAATTTCATTACATCGATCATCTGATCTCTCTATCCCTGAGTGTCTGCAGTCCAGAAATATACATGGAAGACACCATTGTTCTGTACCCAGCGCCTGGAATATCCCACATCATTCCCTTGGTAGAATTGGGCAAACGAATACTCACTCATCACCCTTTCTACTCTATCACCTTAATAATCTCACACCCACCATTTGAAGATGTCTCTACTGCTTATTTAGAAACCGTTTCCGCCGCCAACTCTTCCATCCACATCCTCCATCTCCCTCCTATCCTCCCTCCTCTGGATGCCCCAGAAGACAAACCTACCCTTTTTTATGAATTCGCTCGCCTTTATAACCCTCATCTCCGCCAAGCCCTATTGGCTCTATCTGAATCTTCGAAGTTCCTCAAAGCTTTTGTTACGGACTTCTACTGCGATGCAGCTTCTGAAGTCACTGCCAGCCTTAAAATCCCCACTTACTATTTCCTCCCCGGTGGTGCTAATGGCCTTGCCGTTTTTCTTTATTCGCCTACCCTTCATAAACATTACACTGCGAGTTTGAAAGATCTCGACGAGTTTATTCAAGTCCCTGGTTCACCCCCCATACCTGCTTATCACATGCCAGCGCTCTTGCTGGATCGGGGTCGTAAAATTTTTCAGTACTTCATCGATACTGCAATCCAGATGGCTAAATCTGCTGGAGTCATCATTAATACGTTTGAAGCCTTGGAGCAAAGGGCTATTGAAGCAATACTTGATGGCCGATGCACGCCGGGCCAGTCTCCACCTCCTCTATATTGTTTAGGCCCACTAGTTATTGGAGCCATAGATGAAATTCACAGTATAAAAGAAAGACACGCCTGCCTGAGTTGGCTCGACTCTCAACCGAGTCGAAGCGTCGTGTTTTTGAGTTTCGGTAGCAGGGGAAATTTTGGTGTTAGGCAGTTGGAAGAAATAGCTATTGGTTTAGAGAGCAGCGGTGTTCGATTTTTATGGGTAGTGCGGGCACCGCCACCAGATGATCCGACACAGGGCACCTTAGAATTTGAATCAGATGAGTCAAGGCTGGAGCAATTTTTACCTGATGGTTTCTTAGAGAGAACCAAAGTGAGAGGGATGGTGGTGTGGTCATGGGCTCCACAGGTTGCAGTACTGAACCATGACTCAGTGGGTGCGTTCGTAACTCACTGTGGGATGAGTTCGATAAATGAAGCAATACGTGCGGGTGTGCCCATGTTGGCTTGGCCACTTGAGGCAGAGCAAAAAGTAAATAGGGCGTTTTTGGTGGAGGAAATAAAGATGGCTCTTTCTGTGGGGGAGTCAAGAGATGGGTGGGTGAGTGCTGCTGAGTTGAGGGAGCGATTGACTGAATTGATCGACTCGGAGCATGGAAAAGAGATTAGAGAGCGAGTGATGAAAATGAGAGACCACGCGTTGGCTACTTGGAAAGAAAATGGAGCTTCTCTTGTAGCGTTGGCCAAATGGGTCCAATCCTTCAATCACATTTGAGCCTCTCTCTTTATGACAGATGCATAATAAATTAGTCCATATATATATAGGACTTTATTTAGCAGAATTTTATGAATCTGTAGTTTGGAAGGTGTGGTCGAAGGTCTGTTAATTATGAGTCATATATATGTTTTGTCCTGTATTATATTTCATGTTAGAAATAACATCAACATAATCTCTAAATTAGCATGTACCAGTTATATTAAATGATTCACAAGAACATATCATCCATTAAACACGGGCGTAGCCAGAATTTTTTATTTTGTGTAGAGGGTGCACCCAGGTACCATTAAATTAAAGTCATAGATTATTATATATAAAAGTGTTTTATTTTATTAAACATTATATTCATTATTACAAATCAAGAAAAAATAGTTGGCCCATCATTGATTAAATTTAGACAAGAAAAATCCAACATATATGTAAGAGTTTATTTCCACGAAATTGAAATATATATATACACATAATTATTTTCCTTGATTTTATTGAATTTGATGTTTAATAAAATTAAACAATAAGTAGTTAATAACCTAATATATCAGTAAATCATCAGATATATATTAAATATATATACACTGAAGTTAGGCTATTAAAATTAAATATCTATACACTGAAGTTAAGCTATTAACTGTTTCGTTGAAATACTGTATGAGTCCCAGCAGTGCTATCTTTTGTAGGCCACTGGTTTAAGTTTAGTTAGTATATGATGGTGGTGGTGGTGGTTATAAACTTATAATGGCAACGATGATCATGGTTGTATTTTATTCTTGATAAGGAAGTGGTGTGATGGTTTTGTAACTTTTGTTGCTTAATTACTGTGAGTATTGAGTTGTTTGTGATCAAGCTATGAAATTCCCATTAAAGGAGAAGAAAAGAAACTGCCAAACTGAAATTGGAAATTTATTTTGATATATAACTGCAAATTTAAGTACAGAAGAAAACAACTCAAGTGTTCATATAACTTTTAAGGAAGTTATTTAATTAAAAAGATAGTTAAATTACATATTACTTATTGATAATAAATTTATTATTTTTGTAATTTTAAATTATAAAAATTATTTACTAATAAATAAACAATTAATAAAAAAAGTATGTTCCATGTCATCACACAAGACAATTGGATGACAAAAATCATATTATACTTATATATTTGATAAAAAAAATATTTTTCTTTTAAGTGTTAAAACACGAAATCACATCATACTCTTATAAATTTTATCCAATAATATATTATAACATATAAAAAAATTAATTTATACTACCAAATATAAAAATAATTATTATATTTTAATTAGTATTACGTTGATAACTTTTAACTAATTCCATAAATAAATATATGTGAATTATAAGCTACGTAAGAAATTAAGGTTTGGTGGTTTGCTAAATATATGGACAATCCAATAATGCAAAACTGCTTTTATTCATTAGAAACCATGGCCACTTTAATTTGTTCGATAATAATTATTAATTAAAAATCTGGATGGCTAAATCTGCTGCGATCATCGCAAATACCTTTGCTGGAATTAACTACGGCGAAGGCAACAGTAGAAGGGAATTGCATTCCCAAGGGGCCCCTTCCCTTCCTCCGTTATATTGCGTAGGACCACTTAATTACAAAAACCGGGGATAGCAAGCCTAACATGGCTAGACTCACAACCGGCTCGTAGTGTTGTTTTTCTTTGCTTCGGTAGCATGGGAGTGTTCTCTGCAGCTCAATTGAAGGATATGGCTATTGGGTTGGAGAAAAGTGAGGTTAGGTTCTTGTGGGTGGTCCGCAATCCTCCAGCAGATGGTGAAACCAAAGGGACGGGGAATTTGTTTGAGCTTCATGACCTTGAACTTCTCCTCCCAGAAGGATTCCTGGATAGAACAAAAGACAGGGGATTAGTGCTGAAAATGTGGGCACCACAGATTAAGGTACTCAATCATAAGTCAGTGGGTGGGTTCGTGACTCACTGTGGGTGGAACATCATCCTCGAATCGGTGTGTGCTTGTGTACCTATGCTGGCATGGCCTCTTTATACAGAGCAGAAAATAAATAGGGCTGCATCTATTCGGGAAATAAAAATGGCTTTAACAGTGACCGAGTCTGAAGACGGGTTTGTGACTGGGTCAGAGTTCGAGCAACGACTGAGTGAGTTGATGAACTAGGAGAAAGGAAAAGAGATTCGAGAGCGAGTTACAGCCATGAAAGCTGCTGCGGTGGAAGCTATGAGGGATGATGGGTCATCCCGCGTAGCCCTGGCCCAACTACTACACTCATTTTACTTCTTGAAGTCCTAAAAGGTAAACTTATCGGTTAGTCCAACCAGTAAGTCCACTGATCAGCAGTGGTGCTATTGACAAATGTCAGGTTCCTTTCTCTTTCGAGATGTTTAAACATATTTTATTATATTTATAAAAATAATAATTACTTTATGCACACCATATAATATAATTAAATTCTATTTAAATAAATAAAAAAAATTCCAACATTTTTCCCTTCTTAATCATTATGTAGGCCTTAATTTCTCAGAATTTAGACTATCAGTGAATAAATTTATTTACTGATTCAATAAAAGCATGCTTTATTATATGAACCGAGTCCTTGATGAGTAAAGCTAATCATAGAGTGAAACTTAATGAAGCAATTTTCATAGTTATCAGATTAGGTGGCAGTCAAGTCAAGTCAATTAATAAATTCTTACATTTTGATTTACATAGCGAGGCAGTCCTCGCTAATGGTGTAGCGAGGGAATGTTTTCCATATCTCAAGCTTATATATATGAGTGAATCACAATTAGTCCGCTAATTTAGCAAGGTCTCTAATATCGCTAAATTATGTGCATGCTTTTTGATTCACAATTAGCGAGGGTCGAGGGATGCAAAATTTGGAAAGTAAAGAGCAAATGGGCGTCGCAGTGCAACTTAGGGACAATGATTAGTTTACGGTAGTTGCTGGAATCTCTGGAATAATCGAAGTAATTTTGTCTTTAGTGAGAGTTGCAGCTCGGTTCTTCAACAGGCAAGGAATACTCTTCGAGATGCTAAACCAACTCTGACGCCGGTAAGGTGCTTTTGGGTGCTGTTACCCATGTTCTAAGGCCACCTGTGTTTATCAATTAGATCTGTCCTCCCGAGGGTTTTTTGAAGTTAAATTCTTACGCTTCCCTTGTTATAGAGGTGGTAGAGCTTTCACTGGAGGTTTGATTAGGGATAGTATAGGTCAGTGGGTTATGGGTTTTGTTTCGAATCTGGGTTGTTGTCCTATTTTTAATTGCTGGGCCGGTCCTCCAAGGTGTTAGGCTAAGGAGCAGGGTATCACTCATCTGCTTGTGGAATGTGATAACATGGTGGCTATTGGTATGCTAACGGGGAATTTTGAATGCCGCTAGTTTCTCTATTGTCAACTCTATTCGTCATCTTCAGCAGCAGTTTTCTTCCATTGTGTTTCATCATATCCATCAAGAGGCTGATTTTTCTGTGACTGTTTATCTCACTTGGCTTATGATTTCTCTCCTGGTTTGCATGTTTTACAAGTTAATCCTTAGTTGCTTCACGATATTGTTGGAGAGACATATTTTAGATAGCTTCTTTGTTTTGCTCCATGGATTTTAACCCACCTTCCTTCACCAAAATACATATATATAAAAAAATAAAAACAAACAATTTACAAATTTAGGGTATAATTTAACACTACAAAAAAAACAACAGATAGATACCATATTAAACAACTTTAATAACCACGTAACGATCACAAAAACTCAGTTGCTAAGTGAATTTAACAACTGCATTTTGCTTTTAGCCTCTATATTAGACGTACATTTGCAGCTTTAACCTAACCTAATTCATAATGTGATTCGCCTATATTATTTCTGCTTCTGCTATGGGACCAATGCATTTTCAAATTGCAATATATGTTGGTAAATTGTCATTGATTTCTTGGAAAGAAAACTCACCGAAATGATATTTATTTATTCCAAAAGCAATATATCTATAAAATTATTCTTTATCAAAATGCAGTTTCTTTTTTATTTAAAAAAGAAGAAGAAAAGGACCCTACAGTATACTAACAATTAGAAGCCACATTAATTTTAGGGGAAGGAGAAGCCATCTGAAAACACCAGTAGAGAAATGCTCCATGGATGGTCTGTAACAAAAAGATCAATATATAAGCCACAACTACTGTCTTCGTCTGAGAATAAAAAACCATGGCAGAGGACACCATTGTTTTATACCCTTCTCTAGGAAGAGGACTCAATGTCTCCATGATAGAATTAACCGAGCTTATAACCAAACACCACCCTTCTCCCTCAATTACCATCATAATCCTCACTCCACCTAATCAAACTCTCTCCATTAATTCCTATGCCGCCAACGCCGACCCCCCATCCATCCATCAATTTTATTCATCTCCCCGCCGTCGTCCCCTCCTCCTTTAGAGACACCGTAGCTTCTTTCTACGAATTCCCTGAGCTCAACAATCCTATTCTCCATCAGGCCCTCATTGCTCTGTCCAGCTCCATCAATCTTAGAGCTTTGGTCATTGATTTCTTCTGCAACGCCGCCACCCATGTCTCCTCTGCCCTTAACATACCCACATACTATTTCTACACCGCGAATGCTACCGTTCTCTGCTATTTACTTTTTTGGCCAACAATCCATAACATCACTGAGAGCTTGAAAGATGTAGATATTCTCACCGATGTCCTAGATGCACCGAGCCTTCCATCCAAAGATATGTCATTGGAAATGCTTGACAGGTCTCACAGAGTTTACCAGTATTTCATTGATACAGCGAATCAGATGGCTAAATCTGCTGGGCTCATCATAAATTCGTTTGAATCTTTAGAATCCAGAGCTGTCAAGGCCTTAGTAGAAGGGAAGTGTACTCCTGATGTGCCTGTTCCGCCAATATTTTGCATAGTTCCTCTTGTATCAAGTATCGAAGAGGAAGAAGAGCATGAACGCCTAATTTGGTTCGACTCACAACCAAGTCTATGGGAGTCCTCGCTGCAACTCAGTTAAAGGAAATGGCTATTGGGTTGGAGAAAAGTGGGGTTAGGTTTTTGTGGGTGGTGCGTAATCCGTCGGCAGATGGTGAAAACGAAAACAGAGGCAGCCTCGAATCTTTCTTGCCGGAAGGGTTATTGAAGAGAACCAAAAACAGGGGATTTGTAGCGAATTCGTGGGTGCCGCAGGTTGTCGTGCTCAATCAAGACTCGGTGGGTGTGTTTGTGACTCACTGAGGGTGGAATTCGATTCTCGAATCGATTTGGGCTGGGGTGCCGATGCTGGCATGGCCTCTTTATGCAGAGCAGAAGATGAAGAGAAAATTCTTGGCGGAGGATATGAAAGTGGCTTTATCAGTGACAGAGTCTGAAGACGGGTCTGTGCACGGAGTTAGAGCAGCGGCCATTGTTGGGACGCAAATTGTGTATAGTAAGAAGCTAATAACAAAGTTGTCGCCAAATTTAGGTCACTAATGAACCTATTTGTAGTTGCGACAATACGAAAGTGCGTCCTAATCAATGTCAAGGTTGTCATCATATGCAACATAGCTTTACCAATTGAAAGAAAGCGTCACTATTTAGGAAGCGATACAAATCCTACATTATCAGATCACAGTGACAGGCGACAGCACTTCCAGCGACGCCCGAGACGCGTCGTTAAATTTGAGAGCAAAATGCCGTCGTTTAAATGTAAATATATAAGTGTGGACTGTGGACATCTCTGCATTTTTTTTTACCTAATACATAAGGAGGCACTCCAACTTAGCAATATTGATCATTTGGTCGTCTCAATTTTGCAAAGTACCACTTAGACACCACCCAACTAAAAAATTGGAGTGTTTAAAAAGAGCAAATTTTTTTAGTTATAGTGTTCAAGCCACGCTTCACAAAATTGATGTGTCAAAATGACCAATTAATATTACTAAGTTGAAATATCTCCTTATATATTAAGTCTTTTTTTAAAATAAAAATTCCTCTTCGAAGGTACAAAAGTCATAATCAAATTCAATCTAAGATTTTATCCAAAATAGTGTAAATAAATTGATACAGAACTTTTCCAGATTAACTGAAATTTTCAAATTTGAGTTCTGAGTATATAGATATCTTAAAACTTTTGAGGAGTTGTTTTGTTGTCCTATGGGATCCTACTTAGTACAAATATAATTAGTTTCAATCTGTTGACACTGAGAATATCTACAGTTTTGTATAAAAAAAATTCAATTTTAGATTTTAGGTTTGAAAATAAAAGGGAAATTATATATATTATGCGTCAATAATGGATGAGTAGGGACATGGATTGAATGATATGTACAACTGAAATCCAAGAATACAAAGAAATTAATATTTCTTTCAAGAAATGTCTATGCCGTTCAAGTGCAGGCATGCGAATTCTTTTTATATTTTTGCAGATATATATATTCATGAATCTCAATTTTATTTTTGGTATTCAACTAAATCAACTAATATTAATATATTATGAATAATATTAATTGATAGACAAATTTTAATATACAATTAAAACAGATTAATTAAGGTCACTGTTCTCGTAAGAAATTTTTTTTCTTGTTTACTCTTGTAAAAAAATTACAATAAATAGCAATGACTAACTATAATGTCGTTTAAATACACTGGCAACCAAATACATTAGAAATAGAATATTTAATATTTGCATACTAAAAAAAAATGAAAAAAATTATTGCATAAGACATGCAAGATTTGAGGCACCACACCTGGTAAATTTTAGGTACCGTCACTAAATTTAATGTCCTTCAACTTTAATTTCTAACACTAATATTTTATAATTTTAATTTATATAAAGAAAATATCTTTTTGTTGTTTTTATAGATTTACAGGTAATTTTTTTTAATGACTAAAGATTATATTTCCGTTTACATGAAATACAATTAATTATTAGATGTCATATTACACCCGACATAAAATATATAATTTTTTAAAGAATTAATATTTTTATTTTTTATTTCAGTGATTTAGATAGAAAAATATTATGATAATCATACAATACAGTGAATTTTAAAAAAAAAATCATCTAAGCACAATGATCTATAAGCAAAAAATATATATTTAAGCACTTTTTTTAAAAAAAAATTGTAAATCCCATGTAGGCAAGGGCGAAACTTAGTGAGGTCATGGGAGGAATGTGGTCTCCCAAAATTTTGAAATTTTCTTTTATATGTATAATATAATTAAAAATTATAAGAAACACTTTTTGTGTATTTTATTTGTTAATTTATTAGTTATCCATGCATTTTATTTGCTAATTTATAACTTGTCTATGATTTTTTTTTGCTTTTTTTTGTTGAATTTAGTTAATGACAATTAAAGATAATGTTGTTTTGTTTAGTATTTTTTTATTGAAAATTGTTACTATTTAGATATTTTTAGTTTGACATCCAAAATATTTGGAGTCAATCTCCGCCACTGTAGGTAGATAATAATATGATACATAGTTATTAAGTATATTTCATATAAATGATGACGTGATGTTTAATCATTAAAGATAATCTATAAATTTATTAACACAGATAAGTATAATATTTTTATTATATGAATTAAAAGATGAGAATATTAATATTGCAAATTAAAATTAAGAGATATTATTATACATTAGTACTAAATTGGAGTACGATACGAGAAATTTACCGTTTAGGCACATGCAAGTATAAGATAATTTAGGGAATTGATGAAATTTAATATCGATAGGAAAATACCCTAATGTTAATTATCTTATAAGTAATTTGCCACGTCAGCTTATGTTTTGATCTCGTCCTACTCTTCTAGGTAATTGATCCTTCTTTTTCCCTTTTTTTTTTCAGATTGTATGTAATTTATGAGGGATCAAGTTAATAGCATAATAATATACTTACTAAATAAAAATAAAAATAACAATTCAAAATACGAAAAGTTAATGTATTTTTAAATTATTAATTAACTATTTTGTATTTTGTTTCATGAATAATGTTATAAATTTCAAAAAATATATCTAAAGTATGCCTAATAATTACTGTGAAAGGGAGTTCAAAGATGAATTGTAACTTTGGAATTGGAAATTTGGAAGGCTATGCCCATCCCATGCTATTATCATTTTTTATTACCGTAATTGTAGATCCCAGTTAGGAATTATGTAGGTAAAATGTCTCATATTCCAACCTAATGGGCCCCCAATTTTGGATTCAATTGGGTATATTTTTGGGTAAGCCTTGTTAGCTTCCATTCTTCTACTGTCTCGGACTCTCGGTGTTTCCCTTCATTCGTATGGTCTTTGGACCTTGGTGGATAAGAATGACCGAAACATCAGTACAGAATTATAACGAGAGAGAGAGACCGAAACATCAGTACAGAATTATAACGAGAGAGAGAGAGAGAGTTAAGGTGGCCCGTGAACCTGAAACATTGATTCAAAGAGGAAGGATACAAAAGAAGACACAGATCACAGATGGGACAAAAGCATATCAACAAAAGGAGCATGCGATGAGGCTGACATCTTCTTTTGTATGATTCCCTAATTACAAAATAATATTATAGATAGAGACCCGTGACACTTTCTTCACTTTATTAAATTTATGTCTATGTGGGCTCACCTTTTGTTTATATTATATCATCTTTGCATCCCTATTTAAGTAATCTTCGATGCCAATCCAACCATCATTCGGTTCTGTGTACAGTGGTGGCCCCAGTATTCAATCCATTATTCACGTAAAATTATTACAAGTGGGAAGTTTGTCATTGAATTTATTCGAGTTATATAAATGTTTTTCGTAATAATTTTATATTTTATCGTATGCAAATATTCTAACATGTGAATGCATTAGAATTATTTCGAAAAATAAGTTAGACCTTATTTGAGTAATGGATGTTTAACTGTTAACACATAAATTTGGTAATCTTCGGAAAATAATAAGAATGTTATACGTTAATTAATTTTATTTAAATTGGATTCATAAATTTATTGATTAATCAAATTAATGCATATTGATACGATAGGTCAGAGAATATTAATATATTTGAAGTGCCGCTTAGATAAAATATATATAGACGAGATTTGATATATATATATATATATATTAAAAAAAGAAGAAGTTTCCTAAGTTAAGTTTGCATATTTGCTGCCGTCCATTTTGTATCATTTGCCTCATATTATGCAAAGATTTTACATTAAGGAATTTAAAAACTGTAAATAACTAAATAATTAAAACAATAAATTAGAACTATAAAAACTTAAAAGTAAATAATGTTTTTTTTTAAGAACAAGCTAAATAATGTTGTGTACTAGAAAATTAACGAATTCCACCTAAAATAAAGGAAAATTAACGAATTAATGCAAGTGTAATATTGCACTTGATATTTATTTAAACTCTAGAATTAGGATTCTCTCAATTTAATCACAATATAATTTAGTATTTAGCTAAAGCAACACAGGCTCAACAAATTAAGAGTAAAAACCGATGAGGATTAACACAGAAAATCTAATTCTTGAAACAGAAATTGCTTTGTTATTTATGGTAATCTCAAATAATTTTCCTTCTGGAACTAAATGAGGCCCATGAAGCCATTACAGGAGCTTCGTTTTGCAGCAAAAAGAAAAGAAACGGGAAAAAAGAATATATACATAAACGAAAATTATGCATTTCTCAAACAATTTTCACTTTTTGGAAGTAGAAACTCTTCTGATCAATACGAGCAAACAAAGAAGACGATAGAAGACGAAGAATCCAATCAAAATATAGATATTGCTCCACCTATGGCTTAGATGGAGGCCTTTCTTCTGCAAAACATCAGCTCCAGTGACCATGCAAGCATTGGCCTCTCCATACCACAGGAAACACTTTGTTAAAAGGCAAGAATACTCATTGATGAGAAGGGCATCGAGCGCATACTTATACATGGACAAAAAATGCATAAAGAGCCAGAATTTGGGCATGCTCTCCTGTGATATGAAGTACCCAGAGAAGAGAAAGAAAGCACCCAGAAGAATTGTCACAAGCGAAGTTCCTGCTATATAATTTGGAGCAAGAGAACTCAAGAACATAACAAATGAGTTTGCCATTAAAACAATGACCCAAATCACCAGCACAAAGTAAGCAAAAGCTTCCCAGGATGAGCACAGACCTACTAAGAAATAAACGGAGATTGAGTATATGATAGCGATTGCTAGCAAATATGGCAAGAAGACAAGTGTATTTGCTATTATATATGATGAGAGTCTATAAATCCCACTTGAAGTTTCTCTTAGTATAATTGGCCTTTCATTGATGAATATTGGTAGTGTTTCGGTGGTTGAAGAGAGAAGGAACGTAAGAGTGAAGGCGAAAAGACCAAACCTTTTTACGATTCCTTCTTTGTTATATCCAATGTTGATGTAGATTGTTCCTAAAACAAGACCCACAATTAGAGCTTCTAATGAATTCGTTAATAAAAGCTGTCTTGTTCTGTAAATTATCATCCAAAATCTATTATAAAGAACAGAGATCTCATGGAGTCTTGAGCTTCTGTAGCTGATATGTCTTCCTTTATTATCAGATTGAGGACTCGTTGAATTATTCTCATACGATGATGGAGGAAGAGGGGGTGTTGTAGGTGGTTTACTCTCCTGGAGCTGATTCAAAATTTCCATGGCGTATTCAAGAGCATTGAGCTGTGGAGGGACAGTGAAGCCATTGGAGAGCAGAAAACTTTGCAAGGAAGAAAGAATTCCATGGTGAATCACGGATCCTTTTGATAACAAAAGTATATTATCAATGGTAGAAAGAATCTTGAAGCTTGGTTGATGAATGGACAGAATGACAGTTCTTTGACGCGAAGTAGCAACGGATTTTAACGTCTGCATCACATTAAGAGCTGACTTACTGTCAAGGCCTGAAGTGGGTTCATCAAGAAGTAAGACAGCAGGGTCATGGAGGAGGCTCAGCCCTATTGAAACCCGTCGACGTTCACCGCCTGATAGGCCGTGAGCTAGGCGGACTTTAGCCAAGTGTGTTAAGCTAAGCTCATCGAGAAGAGACTCAACAATGGCAGAAATTTCTGATGATTCAGGATGGAGAAGACGAGCAGCGAAGATAAAAGTTTCAGAAACAGTAAGCAGAGGAAGGCAAGTATCATGTTGAGGGACATAAACAGAAATCTTGCGAAACGAAGAAGGATTGATAGGAGAAGAGTTGAGGAGAAGACTGCCATTAGTAGGGGAAGTTCTTGCAGCTAAAATGTCAAGAAGAGAAGATTTACCAGCTCCACTAGGGCCAACAATGGCCAAGATTTGAGATGGATAGGCTGTGAAGGACACATCCCTAAGGATATAAGTTGGCGGGTTGGTAGTACAAGGTTTGAAGAGGAATAATTCTGCAATACTGTTAGTTATGTTGGTAGATTTAACATAGGAGATCGATGAGGCTGTTAATTTATATGTTTTAAGTGAGGACGGTGGGGGTGGTGGGGATTGCGGCTGTAGAGACGGAGAAGGTGGAGATTGGACTTCCATCATGGAGGAGGAAGATGAGGATATAGAAGGTGAAAGGTAAGGATTTGAGGAGATGAAAGAAAGATATAGAGAGATGTGTTGATGAAAATTGCCATTGAGTTTTTATTTTTTATTTATTTTAGTATAATGTTTGCGGCTGGCGGATATGGAGGTGACAGAACTAAGAAGTTTAGGCTTCCTCCTCTTAGCATAGAGTAATATCAAAATATTGGATTTTTATTATGTAAAATTAATGTAATATCTCCGCCACCATCTTTAATTCAACAACATTGGAATTATTTTTCAAATTATAAAGAGGTAATGAGCTAAATCAGTTTAGAATTTCTAAGAATTTTTCTAATTATACTTTAACATATATGTAAAATAATAATTTATTTATTTATATTTCAAAATATAACAGAATTATTTTATAATGAATATGATATAGATAAATATTATTAAAAAATAAATGTTGATATTGTTACATTTTTCTTATTTTGGAGAGAAATTCCGAAACGGACGAACGGAAAAATAAACTCAATAAACACAAATCGTATCAGAAAGTTGTTAGAATATTGGACAGCTGATTGGTGAAAAAGGAATCATGTGATCATAATCAGCAATATTTTAAACATTAAATAACAAATCAGGTAAGGAAAAAAAAAACACCAACAAATAATTGGTGGTTAGTGAGTGGATTTTGCTGTAGAAGGAAAAAAAAAAACATAACTTTAATTTGTTTGTAAGTTGGAGAAGTTCACGAGTTCACTGTAGAATTAATTTGGATCTGGACATGATGCTCTTGAAAGAATTAGAACAAATCCACACTTGCCGACGAGTTTTGCATTTATTAGAGAAATGGCATCCTGTGATCCCTTGGCCCACATAAATTCACTATCTAAAATTTCTAATATTACTATGAAACTGAAATTAGATGATTGAGTATTGAATGATCTGAGAATATTAAGGACTAATTAAGCACTATTCATTTTTTTTCCATATATTATTCAAATTATATTGAGACTGACGTAATGATCTATTTCTTTTATCTCAGAAAAAAAAAATATATTTAGGTCAATAGCATAATTTCTTTTCAATAGAATTTTACGATCTTGAATGAATGGATTGATTTATGATTCATAAGATTATGTCAAATGCTTAGAAAAATTAGAAGATGAAAAAGAAGAATTATACATATAAAGCCAGAGCTCATAATTAATGTAAAATTGTATATGTCTTGATTTACATATACAAGTTTCTTGCCGGCTCTCGGATCAAACTTTTTTAAATAAGTTATCTTATTTGTATAATAAATTTTTTTTTATTGATTTCTTAGATAAATATTTATTTATGAATTAATTAATCGACCCAATAATATTATATATATATATAAGAGGAGCTCAGTTTCATATTAATAAAAAATATTTTTTAATATGATAATGTATTATAAGCTCTGAGTTATAAATGAGTAGGTTTAATTTATCTTAATAAAAAGTTTAGTAAAATTAATTGGGAAAATTAATACTCCAATGAGCCATTATATAATTAGGTCGGAGCTTTATCCACTATCCATGTCCAAAAATCCCAACAGTAGCCCACAATTATTTTGATCTTTGATTGGGTTCAAGCTCAGCCCAGTTATGTATAGCAAGCAAATGCTATCTTCTTCTTCTTCTTCTCTCTTTTTTTTTTTCAATACCATGCAATATTTTCTTTCTTGCAGTGGACGGCAACACTATCTTTTAATATAAAAGTTTTTCCATATAAAGAGATTTAAATAATTTTAACATTATTGAATTAAATTTCATTAGATAGAAATTTAATAATTTGATTTTCCATGTTGTTATTTTTTTATATATGAAAAACAAAATTGTTTAAACAGGAAAGGGTTAAATTTTCACCTCTATGTTTATTCAGACACAACGAAGTGGCCAAGTAATAAGGGGCACTGAAACAAGTTAAAACTAGGAATTTATGGAAAGTTAGGTAAAGAAAAAAATAAAGTTCTAAGAATGCTCAAATTGTCAATTTTACTTGACCCAAAAGGGACAAAGTAATTTTCAACACATAAAAATTATTCATTACAGGTGATACTAAATTAAGGCAAAGCCTATGTCATGCAATTGTTTAGTTAATTTAAGTATATATTGTTATTTATAAATAGAATTAATAATTTATTATTATTAATAAAAATTATATAAAATAACAATTAATTTTTATATACCAATTTTGCAATTGTCCATAATTTAAAAATGGAGATATATGAGCAGTTTACTCAAGAAATTTCCCAAAGTAATTTTGTCATCGGTGTATGTCATCCCGCAATATAAGGTTCTACTCTTGTAATTATTTCAAGACTTAAAGAGCATTATAATTCAAGCATCGAAGTCAACTGTCAAAGTCTCTCAACGCGTCTAATGCAAACAGAAAACAGAACAATTATCCCATGTTTTGTAAATATCCCAGGAATCAAAGTGTTGTTCAATGTCTCAACCTATATACATAATAATCCTTTTGCATCTTCACCTATAAATACCTTCCATGCTTCTCTGGTTTTAAAATACCCATCAAAATGGCAGAGAAAGAGCAAGCACCAAGTCCCTTGGTACCCAATGGCCAAATCCGTAGCGACGAAGAAACAGCCACAGCCACAGCCACAACACAATCGAAAAAGCTAACCAAAAAGAGACGCATAAAATGCATAGCATTTATTGTGGCTTTTACAATTTTCCAAACTGGAATCTTGTTGCTATTTATATTTTTTGTTATGCGTTTCAAGAGCCCCAAATTTCGAATACGTTCTGCCTCTTTTGCTGCCTTTGAAATGGGCACAGATTCCTTCAACTTGACGATGAACACTCAGTTTGGAGTGAAGAACACAAACTTTGGTCACTTTAAGTATGTAATGAGCAATGTCACATTTCAATACAGAGGCACAGTTGTTGGTTTCGTCACTGTTGATAAGGCTCGGGCCAGGGCAAGATCCACTAGAATTTTTGATGCCATGGTGGTGCTGAAGACCGATAAAATATTGCCTGAAAATGGTTTACAACTAAGTAGAGATATAAAATCAGGGAGGGTGGCACTTACTAGCTCCTCTAGATTGAATGGGAAGATTCAGTTGATGAAACTGATTAAGAAGAAGAAATCTGCACAAATGAATTGCACCATGAATGTTCATATTCAGACAAGAACCCTCCAGGACATTGTCTGCAACTGATCTGCTTCTTAATTTGCTATAATTCATACTTTATGTTTTTTACATTTTTTTTAATGATTTTTTTCCCCTTCTGTTTTCAATTTCCATATCATTTATATCATTTGTCAGGGAATATTGAGTTCCATTGTTAAATCTGTTGGAGAATTTTGCTGAATTTTGCGGTTTAAGGTTTCTGTGATCCTCCTCCTTGAAAAATTTACTTAGTTACCTCTTGACATTTAGATAGCAGTGTAGGTGTTAAAGACAGATTAGTATCCCAATCCCAAAACCCATCGGCATTGTTGGGCATTGGTAATGGATTTTGTCTTCATCTGGGCCCTACGTCATATGTCTCCCTCTTTTGTAATATTTGCATGGAAAATACTTTTTTTTAAAATTAAAATTATAAATTAAATTATATTCCAAATTTCGATAAGTTAAATAGCAAAAATTATATGCTTTGACTGAAAATTTCAGGTTCATTTGAGAACTAATGGAACCAATCAACCACTCATAATCCAATAAACTTATATTATGCCGTTTATAATTTATTAAGTTAATATTTAATTTAAACAAATGATCACATCAGAATTAAAGGATTTCTTTTTCATAAATAAATTTTCATTTATTTTAAAATTTTGTGATATTCGATTTAGTAAAGAATTATATTTTGGCTTTCTAGTGCGTAAAAGTTAAAAACGGTTACCTCAAAAGAAATGCGGGTTCTGTTGATCCAATAAGATCTAAGAAACCTGTTCAAATCCAATGAATTAAATGGATTCTACTAAGTTTAACATTCTCTAATTATAATATTAATGTTGTAAAATAGGATCATAGATTAATTTACAATCAACTTCACCTTATTAGTAATATAAGAAATTTTTTTCATATATTTATTATGAACCGAACTAATAAAAAAAATTTGGCTCCTGTATTTAGCAAATTTTTAATTTAATTTTTAAAAATTTTATTTTATGCATTTACTACTATCTTTTTGAAAATTAACACAAATTCTGAAAAAAAAAATCAATTTTTTTTAGTTCAATTAAATATTTTAAAAAATTCATTTGACTTGAGATTTTATCGAGTTCTTTCCAAAATTAAGAATTCAAGAGTTAAAAATAAAAATAAAATTTTTAGAATTAAATTTTAAAAAATTGTAAATTACAAAAAACCAAATAATATCTTTTAATAATACATTATAATGCAAAAAAAAGTATATAGTTAATAAATATGAGATTGATTTTTAAATAATTTTTTTTATATAACAAGAAGTTATTATGTTGAAACATATCTAATTAAAAATATTTCTTAAGACATCAATCCAACGAAGGCTACTTATCTAGGAATGAATCCAGAAAATCAAGCTTTAGCATCCCAAGAATACTCCCAATTGTTACAACAAGGTTTGATTGATTTTACGGCATTTAATTAAACATGTCAAGCATTTTATGTCAATAAAAAATCATAATAAGTTTGAAGGGAAATGAGGCTTGTCATAGACTATAAATGATTGAATCATTTTCTCAAAGATGATAAATTTCTCTTATCTAAAATTTTATCATTATACTCATTTCTCAAGAATGCAAAGATATTTTCAAATTTTGATCTTAAGTCAGGATTTTAACAGTTTGGAATACATCCTGATGATCGTCCTAAAATAGCCTTTTGCAATACAATGGATGTGATGTCATTTGATTTTAAAGTAGCTCTATCATTCTTTCAATTGGTAGTCTCTTACTGAGGCTAAAGAAAGGTTAAGGGTTCGAATCTTGCCTCCAACAACCTGCCTCATTAAGGAGGAGATTGGTTGAAGGTATTGGGCCATGGACCCCGGCAGCCCGTTGGTCTCAGTGAGACGGCTGGTGGGCTCAAGTCTGTAGACTTTGGGTAGGGCCGATGCTTGGATGAGACCCAGCTGTTACAGCTAATTATATTAGAAATTTTTATTTATTACTTTACTAAAGTGGCTCATCAACTACGACAACTTTTGAAAAAGAATTATCCACCATGGTCAAGGGCACAAACAACAATTGTACAACAATATGTAATGATCTTTCCCTTTTACATACATCGACATATGGTAAAAGAATCTTGCAGACAAATGTAAATGATGAGTACAAGGGAGCTATTTTGTTAGAGAAAAAAAGGTAAATGATATATCTGTGCGTATGCAAGTGGACAGTTCAAAGACTTATAATGTCATTATCATTCCATATTCAAAGAAATTATTACATCATTGTATCAGATGCTCAAATAGTTCCAACATGTGTTCATATTTCCAAAGAAATTTTGAGGGCTGAACTTATAAAATTGTTACCTAAAATATGGGGTAACCAATTATGAAAAAAATCCAAAAATAACTCTTAGCCTGTCCAGTAGCAAGAATCCCAGTTCCTTAAAAAATCAAATGGAACGGTGGAAATAAAATTTATTCGATCTGTAGAACCAAGCTTCAGTATTTTTATATTTGCAACTCAATTCATGATTGAACCATGTGAAATAAAAGAAAATCTTTGTGTCACTGGTTTTGACTCATATAGGAAAAAGAAAATCACAAGGTCCTTGATATTGATATTGATTGTGATTGTGATAATTATAAGCATAATGCTTACTATGATTCCTATGATGAAGAAGAATCTTCATCCAGAAGGCGAAGGAAAAAGAAAAATTCTTCTGAAAATAAGATGAGGCGTAGATTTTATGATGATGATCCTTTTATTGGTTTATTAGGTCAGCCATCAGGGAAGTATGAGTATATTGTCAACTATTCAGTTCCCGAATCATTCAAATTGAAGATGTCTACTCCATCAGAACCCCAGTGGAATGAACCAATTCAAAAATACTCTTGAAAGCTAGAACCACTTTCATCTGCTCCTTTTCCAATTTACAACAAATGACTTAAGTGGATTAAGAAACATAAGCCATTGTGGATTATAAAATCCTGCTCTGCTCAAAATAACTATCAAATTCCTCAATTAACAGTAGTGTCAGAAAATCTGTATGTTCTAATCATAGGAACATAATTTTCCACCACTTCAAGAAACGATGGATCCAAATGCACAAATCAAGAAAACTCTTTGGATTTAATCTCCTGGTCCAGATACCCATGGACGACCAAGAGAAATTACAGTTAGAAAGTCTATTCTCAACTGACAAATTGACAATACTTTGGCACAAAATGTAGTCTTCAGAAGATCGATTCAAAGATGGATTAAGTTTCTTTAAAGGTGGACCAAAATAATATCAATAATAAACTCAACTTAAAACAAGAGGTTATGCTCAAACATCAAAGACAAATCGTGATGTTACATCAAAAGATTATGCAAATGATTCAAAATCATATTTGTGGACCATAATTCTTACAAAAACAAGAAGAGATCTCAATGTTGAAACATCAACTTTCTCATATTAAAAAAGATTTGCAGGAAAAAAACCTTTTTAAGCCTTTTGCCTTTATTAGTACTTAGCCTTTACCAAAACCTCTCATTCACAACCCATGCACCCAACTAGATAATGATCAAGTCCTCCTTCAATATGAAAATTTTCAAAAAAATGATGTGAGCTAAAACTATTTCTTAAAAGTTTCCAAAGACAAAACCAATTGTTTTTATTTCTGAAATAATTGTATCCTTTTTGGCCACCTTGTTACCTGAAATACAACCTATTCCCAAAAGACCTAATAAACAACCAATTTTAAACTCATTACAAGATTCTCCATATTCTTATTAATACATGGTTTAATCTTCTCTAAAGACAATTACAACTTTTCTCCAAATCTGCATGGATTAATCTCACGAGATTTATCAAGTTCATTTGCAATATGATTCTTCAGAAATCTCTTATGAAAATGAGTCTATAATCTCTTATGAAAACTGAAACTTCAATTTCATCTATTAAAATAGCTAGTCCAACAAAATCTACTGCACAATTTGGTCAAACGCAGTTATCACCTCTTGAGACAACCCCAATTGTTGAAAAACCACAAGATGAACAAATGAATCAATCTTCCTATAATCCAAAGGCTTGTAATGGTATTTAATTTACCATTGATGATATAATTCCTAATCGGAGAAGAATAAGACTTCTTGAAATGTATGCATGGATGAAAAGAAAAGTTCAAACAAGATTATCCATGTTAGAAGTTTTGCAAAAATTTACTACCAAATTTATTGGGAGTCTTAGAGAATGGTGGATAAGAGTTTCGAAGTATCAAAAGTTATAGTTCTATTAACTTCTAACAATTGTTGTTGTTTTATCATATATTAAAGTTCAATTCATTGGTATTTATGAAGATTCTATGAAACAGTTCAAAGTGAATTTTTCCAATTATTCCTTAAAAAGGAAATATTTGGATAAATATTATATGTGTCTAGTTCAATGATATTATCAAATTGATTTTTGTGATGTCAATTTTAACAATAATTTATCAATTATGTTCGAAAAGAATTAGGTGATTCAACCCTTAGATATTTTAGAAAGCAAAGAAAAACTCTCAAAGATTATTCTTTAGTATAAATACATTAGAAAATGTTGATTGTCCGTAAAGAATTATGCTCTCACATAACACAAATTAGAGAGGCATTAAAGTGGACTAACAATAAAAGTCTTGAGTTAGTCTGTCATTGGTCAAATCTATCTATCAATTGTTCAGATAAGAAAAATTGTGATTGCAAACAATGCAAAAAGGACAAATATTATAAAAAGTCACCTCATAAAGCCCTACAAGAAGAAGTTTAAATATTTCAAAATGAACCAGCGCAAATACAAAAGATCATATCACTGTCATTTTTGTAGAGAAAAAATGACATTATGCTAAGAAATGTCCATACATGCCCAAACAGATAGTTCAGTTAGTTCAACATCTTGAAGAACGATTCAATATTGATCTTAATGATACAAATATTGAATTATTATTCTCTGTTGATGATGAATTCATAGATGAAACGCTCATGCGAATTGAAACTTTAATATTATCTGAAAGCTCTAAAGATAAAAAAAATATTTTTTTATAAACCCAAAACCTGTTCTAATCCATGAAATAACCTAAATATCCAAAAAAACAAAATTGTACCATATTGTTAAGTCCAATTATTTATGAAAAATTATGCTAAGCCCATCAAAATCATAGCCTTCATTTCATTGATGTTGGTGCTCGCAAGACAATAGCTAACCCAAAAATCTTTTTAGACAACTTTCAGAAAATTTATAAGGAATTCTTTAAGGTAGCAAATGGTAAATATTTTTCAACAAATCTTATCACTAAAAACCCATAAAAATCCATTTTTCTACTAAATTGTACTGTTTGGATAAAAATTTTGGGCTCAAATATGCCAAAAAAAATGGTATTCTTATCGGCTCCTTCAATTGACAATTAGTGCAAATGGATTAAAGTTAAAAAAATAGTTTTTTCCTCATACTCCAACTTCAAATCTATTTCAGATATCTATGACTAGTCTATTTCATAATATATTCAGACTCAGATAATTCAAATAAGTTGTATAGATAATCATATGAAATTTATTTAGAAATATTCTAATTATTTTATGGACTCAGTCTAAATTTTACATATCTCTTATTTTCAAGTAAAATGAAGATGTCAATCCAATAAAATAAAGTGGTGCCGACCTATGTAGTATATTGTTTATGCAGTGTCTTTTGACGAAACTTGATTACTATAGAGATTTCATAAACCAATCAACATTTTTTAACTCTTATCATCTTGAATGGTTTAGTGCAATGAACCTATCCATGTTTTGGACATCCTTGTCTTGAAATTTTATCAACCCATTTGGGAACGAGAAGCTATGTCTTAGGAGCCAACATTTTACAATAGTAAACTCCTGTCCCGTTCCTTTGAAATCAAGCAAAATTTATGTAACCCATTACCTGGTGAAGAGGGGCGAGAGTGGGGGACCATGGTGTTTGCTGGTGAAGGATGAAAACTTGAAAACTTTAAATGGGTATGTGGGGGCTCTGTTTTTCCTGTCATTTTGGCATTTCTTGTCATTATGATGCTGCTTTGGAAATTCGGTTCCCGTTGCAGGGTGTTGGTCCTCTTCTCATTTATTTTGACCCAAAACTAGCAAATCTTTCGCTTCATTTCGCTCTCTTTAATGTCAACTATATATGCAATAAGAGACAATATTTGATTAAATTAAATTTCTTTTTAGTAACTTTCATAATTATTACATAGCATTCTATCGTTTCTTCACTCTTACAAATAAAACCATGAACTGGGTTATGAGGTTAATTTTGGTTGCTTTCCCGACATGGTTCATGTTATTCTCCGATTTGCCCGACAACCCATCAATGAAAAATACCCTCTTACTTCTTTAGCTAGAAGTTCTTCATTAAGGCAGTCAAAGCCTTCCATATTATTTTAGCAATTAAAAGGGGAGATTGCCATGAATAAAAGCATTTTACCTGTGCCACGTATTTATCAAATCATGCCATTTATAAAAAAAAATCTTTAAATACATAATAAAATATCATTAAATTTTACAAATATGATCTAGGTAAATATTATTATTCGTGAAGCGGATATTCGCTTCACACACAATTATATTAGTTCATAATAATATTTTCGCCAATAACAAATTATATTTTTTATTATTCTATATTTCATAAAATTATTGATTATTTTATTTGTAACAAATTTAGTTACTAATATGATCATCTATTTAATTTAGTAGTCACGTGAAACATATTAAATTATAATCATGTGCATGCACTAAAAAATCATTTATATTACTCAATTCAAAACCACCACATATTAAATATGACATTAACATACCTAAAATTATGAAAATAAAATATTCAAATTTCAGCTACAATAGTTTCAATAATGTCAATTGGTATCACAATTCTAAAAAAAGTAGTTTTATGATTTTAATTGATTTAACATTTACTTAATATTTTAAAAATTAAAATAGAAAAAGGATACATATAAATTAAGCAACCTTAAATTAAAATATAATTATCTTTAAAAAAATTGAACTAGAATTTTAAAATACAATTAATAGTGTTCACATGGCAAATACTCCCTCTTTTTTCCGAAACTGCACCACTTAATGCTATTAACAAAATAATTAGTTCACCAACTGACATACTAGAATTCAAATAGCTAATAATGGTGGAAATTTTATAATAGTAAGCAGTTTCCTAGCTGCTACCAGGGTACATTTTTGAATATTCATATGATTGTCTGCAGCTGGGATAGGTGAGAAATCAGTTAGATGGCTAGTTTAGCCATGTCTCTATTTAATGCAGTTGTTTTTCCTTCGTCAAGGTGTCTAATTTTAATCCAAAAAAAATAAATTTCAATCAAATTAGTTCAAAACTTTTTTCATCAATTTAATTCAAAATGTGACATAATTCTTTCTCTTAATAAATTTTCATGGAAGCAAGTAATCAAGTTGTAATTTCGTATGAGTTTTCAAATTGAGTAATGATCACATCTTTGATAAGAAGCACTAAAGCATATTTCCAAGTTTATGTTCCAAAAAAATGAAAAGAGTATATTTCCAAGTTGAAATGATGTAAAAACTGCCGAATACAAACAATATCAAACAGAGATTGAATAGATTAGATATACAAGAGATTCAATATCAGACTTACTTTCCAAGTTTGTCATGATGACCCATCATCTTTACAGACAAAAACAGGGGAACCCCAATGTCTTGCTTACCGTCATGTCTTTGGCCGCTTAGCTTGAAAAACTAACCTAGCTCGTAGCTCTTTTCGATTTTTTTTTTTTTCCATTTAAGTTCATTTTTCTTCTTTTCTTTACAAAGAAACAAAAACACAGATGCTATTCAATTTCTTTTCTTTGTGTAGCTCTCAATTTCATAAACTGCAAATTTCCCGCTTCTTCTTTCTTGAGACCAAAGAAATTGAGCCAGCAAATGCTTAATTAATTAATTCCAAACTCTTCAGGGGAAATTCTTGGCGAAACCATTGATTTCTCATGCACAGAATCACTTGCAAATCGTGATATAAGAGAAGAATCTGAAAAAATAAAATCAAAGTTATAGAAAGATTTTTTTTTTATCCATTGCAACAAGAAAAGAAAAGAAAAAGTGAAACAGAACAGATATGGCCAAATGTACCATTAGAAGTAGATGAGTTCAAAGATTTCTTGCAATGAAGTATGGCGCTCTGGATACCATCATGCTGCAAAAGCAGGGAATCATCTCTCCTAGCCACCGTTGACGGAAGAACTGTGGTTGCCGCAGATGCGGATTTACTCTTTCCAAGATGCTTACAAACCACCCGAATCCCAGCCGGTATACTCCCCTGTTTCTCTTTCTTTGGCGAACCAGAAGGCAGAGTCGCCGGGGAAGATGAAGGTGACGCCGCAGACAATTCCCATGGGAATTTCCGCTTCTCGCTTTGCTTTCGCGAGACTTTGATATACAGGGGCTTGATTAGCTTCAAATACTTCTGTATCACATCTTTGGAGAACAGCTTCGATGAATCATCAGATAAAGAATCATCTGAGGTCTGCCTTCTCAGACTGTTATCCCTGGTGAAAATTGGAACATTCGTAACTTCTTTCAGTTTGAATTTAACAGTAAAACGCTTGTTTTCTTGCTTCTTGATCTTTGGATTATCAACAAAAACGCCCTTGAGGTCTGTTTCCCCTGTTTTCCCTGTTTCATGAGCTGCCATTGACTTGGATTTCTTGAACATGAGGACTCTAAATCTTGGAGCTGATTTAAGGAGGGAGATTGGAGAAGGAGGCTTAGAAGAGGGTTCAATAGGAAGGATCTTGCGTTTAGAGACAAGATGATCAGTAGGAGACAGAGACAGGGATGGTGGTGGGAGTTTCTGCTGAGAATTGCCGGATGTGTTGGGTGAGTTGCGGAGATTTTGATCTTTGGAGTCAAATCTATTGCTGTCTGTGTCTAGTGACGTGTGGTTAAACTTGGTGCATTTATTGTTGTCAAAATCAGGCACAGTAAGCTCCAATTCAAAGAAAGAGTCATCTTCTTCATCAAACTCATAATCTGTGTCGACCACACTAGTTGCAATTTCGGTGGTGTCATTAATTCCTCTAGAGGGTAGGTGGTCGCTGTTAGTTGCGGTGGTGGGTCTCCAGAACTTGAGGAAGTAGAGAGCTGCCATGGGTGATTTTTAAATGAAAAGAGAGGAAGCTTTGAGACAGAGAGAAAGAGAGAGAGAGGAGAGTGTAAATATGGTTTGTTTAGGGTTTTTGAAAGGTCGGATTTTATAGTGAGTAAAAGAGAAGACCAAACGTGATGGGGGTATGAGATAAAGACAGCTTTTCCACTTCGTTTTAGGCTTTGTAGTATAGCATTAAAAAGAAGCAGAGAAGATGTACAAAAAAAAAAAAAAAAGCAGAGAATACTGAAGGGAAGCTTTTTCTTTTCTTTTTTTTGTTCATTCTTGATTTTGCAGTGGAGAGAAAGAAAGAAAGAAAGAAAAGGAGATAGAGACAGAGTGTGCTTTTGTACGTTTGGGTGTTTTTATTAAGATGGAGGTATTTACGTGGGTTCACAGTTTACAGTTTTTAGCAGTCTGACCATATGGGAGACTGTTTCTTAGAGAGAGAAAGAAAGCACAGTTCAAACTTCAAACCCCAACTGTTGTCATACAGCTACATTGCAGAATTCTTTCACAGCACTTTTGAATTTGTACAGTACTTTGTTAGACTTGGTCCATTTGCCAAGTAAATAGCAGATTGTAATTGTGGATCAATAAAAAAAACTAAAAAAACAATTTGACTGATTGTAGTTTAGCTGATTATGTAAATAATTTTCTCCAATATCATGCCTATAATAAAATTTATGAGCCAATCTAATTTTAATATTCATAAAAAATAATTATGTTATACACATGATATGGAAAATAGAATCATATTAAAATAGAATCATATTCTTATATTAGTATTTTAGAATTTCAATATTTTTTTTACTATATTTATATAGAAATTAAAATTTTATTTTTATGTTTAGTTTAATTTTGTTGAGGATACTTTTAAAAATATAAAATATTTATAGAAAAATTCGAATACTAATAAATTTAAAATATTAGAAATTTTTATAAAGTTATATTTTTAAATATTTTAACTACTAAATTCAAATATTTTTAAAATTAAGAATACATATTCTTAGGGTTGATGTATTAGCACACCATTTATTAAATTCAATTCTCATTATTTATTTACTTAGCAAATCAGAATTTTTTTTTAAATAAAAAATTTATTGACTCAATATCTACAATGTTTTATTCCATATATCCCTTTCCATGAATAATTAGTGCAAAATTAAAAAGGACCTCAAAGAGTTCAAATTTCGATTTTCTTTGGGGAAACGGTTGACTTATGAACGACTATAATCAAATCAATATTACAAGGAAACTCACAGAAATAGAAAATTTGCAACTCCTTTGGAATACTTAGAAAATAATTTCTTAAATGCAGCCATTAGATATTTGGATTGAAAATGTCTCAATTAAGGGTATTAATTATATTGTTGAAATCCTTTTGATGGGGTGATTTAGCCCAAAAACTTAACGTGCCAGAAATTAGGCAAATTAAGGGAAATGCTTATAAAGTGAAATTGAAAGGTATTTTAACCTTTTATCACAGGAGAAAGAGGAAGAGGAGGAGGAAGGTAGGAAACTTCCAAATAGAGAACAGAAAGCAAAAAGAAAAAGGAAAAAAAAAAGCCAAAAAGAAAAGACCTAATAAAACAGAAAATAGGAAAGGAAAGGTCATATTTTCACTAGGAGCGTAACATATATATTGCAGTGAGATGAGAAGAGAAGAGAAAAGAAAAAGAGGGTAACTTTAACTTTTGCAGAGAGAGTCTCTGAAAATGGGTTCTCTCACAAGGCAAAGGCCATTGGGACACGCATGTCCTGCTTTTCTAACCCACTCTTTAAAGAGACTCCAAACCCCAACTCCTCTTTTGGCTATATGACCAATATAAAGGTTTGACTTGTGAGCATAGCCTAGCCTAGCCTGGGTTTTGGATTGTATATATAATTTAGATAAATAAAGGAATAATGTACATCGAATGGTTTATTTCAATGTAGTGAGGCTGAAGCATATCATAATTTTAACTTATAAAAATGGCTACTGGGTTTGGTTCTTCTTGTCTTACAAGTTAGACCCACATGTATTTTCTGCCATAGCCCATGGATATATATGAGCCAATCATTATTGCTCCTTGTAGATTTTGTGTGATCAATTCTTTCTTTAACTATTGGAAACTTTGATTTTTTTCAAAACATTCATAGAATAGTCATGTCATGTTCCTGTAGAAGTTTCAGCCTTATATGATTGTTACCCTTTTTTTTCCTAAATATATACATATAGCTGATATATCTGAAATTCGTATTTTATTTAATGAGTTTCATATTTGAAATGTTTACAATTATTCAAATTCACTTAATTGAAGGAAGTGAATTATATAAAAAAATATAACTAAAATTAATCAAGTGCAATTTCTTCAAGGACTTCATTATTATTATTTTTGTTTCCTATGTTTGGTGGCATGCACGTCTTGCTTCAGACGACTCTTACCATGTTTCTTCTTCAACTGCCATAATTAATTAAATAAACTGACTATCTATTAAATAAATTTATGTTCTCACAGTCACATATATTAAGATTAGTAAATTTGACTAACAAAAACTAAAAAAAATAAAATTATTATATGCATATATTGTCTGGTCGAATGGGGCCTTATTCATAAGGCATGATTTATAAGATTCTGCACTCATAAATCATAACTCAAAACTTTGGCATTTCTTTTTGTTGTTGCTCTTTTTTAACAGTAGAGAAGGGTGCTGCCCACTTTCAACCTTTTCAATTTTTTTCCCCTTGGTTCTATTGTTTTCAATTTCATCTCAGGCAGATGATGCTAATTTCCCACTCTAACATTCATTTCTACTCAATTCCATACTCTGACTTTTCGTACTTTTCTTGTTAGCATTTTTTTTCTATAAAAAAATAAATTTAGAAGTGCCTCCTCTGAATATTCTTTTAAAAAATCATTCATTGATCGCTTGGTCAAATTCCCCGTCGAAGAATTCAAAAAATGTTAGGTTTTTTTTTTTAAATGAAAAATGTCATGTCTTTAACCTTAGAAACATTTCAAATATTTATTCAGTGATTTACAACATTTGTGCCAATTTCATTTAGAGAAAATTTTTATTTATTTATTATATTAATATTTTTTAAATTTTTAAAAATTATATGATTTACTATCTTTATTTTATCATATTTTATTAGTATATAATTTCGTTAAATTTTCTGTTAGAAAAATGTTAGATTGTAGTAAAATGATAAAACAATATTTATTAATATGTCTAAAAAATTCTAGAAAAATTTATTATTTATATTTGACTTATTGTACTAATACTTTTAATATTTTAATGTCTTTCTAAAAGAAAGACATAAAAGAAATGATAAAATAGAAGGAGCCGATATAATTTTTCAATTTTATATGATACTAATACAATATGTCAAATGGTAAATAATTATTTTCTTTTTCATTTATAACTTAGTATGAGATAGCTTATGTTTTATTTATATATTTATAGGGATCAAATAAATTATATTTTTATTTCAATCAACTAGTACATAATATATCCAAGTCAATTTAAGTAATAAAGTTAATAGAACTTAAACAGCTTACATTGTAGAATAAGTTCTGTGAAATTAATTATTTCCTTGCATAATATTGAAGAACAATAGTGAAAGTAACTTGTAAGAAGAAAAAATAAATACATGGAAGCAATAGAAAACCGAGTTTGAAAATTATCAAAATCATGTGAAAATTTAGAATCTGATAAAATTTTAATTGAATTTCTTTAAAGTTTAAACTATTTCTTGTAGCCAATTTGGAGGAGTTGGATTTAGAAAAGGAAAAAGGATAGTACCATCACATAATCACACGTGTGGATATTTTTAATAAAATTTATTTCTTAAATATAAAATTAGTATAAAAATATGAATCCATAATGGACAATGGTCCATATATCCTTTTTGGGCCTGAAATTACACCTTCACGGAGCCCAAAATGATTAAAAAACACCGAAGCTCAACAAAAGTGGAGAAATATGCCTTCACAAATGGGTCATGGGCTCATCGAGTAAGGCCCAGTGTGCTTAATCGTTTTCAGACTGCTCTATTAGTTTCCAAGAAAAATTAACACACACTGACTGCTAATTATTGATGCGTCAGCCAAAATCTTATAATTTTTAGGGATTTCCCCAACCCAATTAAGCACAAAGGCATACATATTCTCCAAAATGTTCGATTATTCCCATTAATATGAAAGTTCATCTGCAGCCGCCATGGAACCTATCCCATTTTTCGAACCCAAAAAAATGAAGAAAGAAGAAGAAGAAGGGTAACAAATCAAACAAAAGCAGCATTGCGAACTGATTCTTTGATCTTTCGGACACGAATTGCAGCATCACATCACTCCTTTCTCAAATCAAATTGGGTAACTCCACTTAATCTTTTTCATAATTTTATTGATTGATTCTTTGAAAAAGTTTTCATTTTATATTCATTTACGCAGTTCGTTTGCTTTCCATTTCTAATCATAGATAGTAGCATTGTTGTTCTCTCTCTCTCTCCCCCCTAATCTTGATATGGCCTTTGTTCTTTACAGTCCTGCGCTATACTGCTGGCCAATACATGTCCTAGTTGATTTAATGATTTTCCCTTTTTCTTTGAAATAATTCTTAAATTACCACTATTCTTTTGCACTAAAATTACTGATATTTTTTAATTCATATAATAAAAATGTTCTTTTACATTAAATACATTCTATGACTATATACCTCCTATATGAAATACATTATAGCAAATAAGGATAAACATGTACAATATAGCCTTTATGGAGAAAGGATTAAATGTTGCATTTTCGAAGTGACAGTTGTCGCGTATGATCCAAACATTATAGCAAGATTCCTTGTCTGAGCACCGCAAACATTTAGAGGAAACATAATGTTAAGCACTTTCAGAGTAGGAACAATAAATAAAATCGAGTTATTTATCAGTTTGGTATAAATAGAAAAAAAATTGTCCATTTAGTGTATTTTTTAATAAAATTTTTGCTTTGGAGGAATTTATTGATTAAATGAACTAGTCCAAAGTCAGCATCAGTTCAATTGATGTACAAAATTGAAAATTAACCCCTCACCAATTATATATAAAATAGTTTTTAAAAAATGGTGGACAAATAATAAAAAAATTAAAATTTGTGTGCTACTTCAAGAGGTACACAAAAAATAAAATAATTTTAAAAAAATTAGACTATGTGCTCTAGTCCAATTGATCGCACAGTATATTTTCGTATCAACTTAAAAAAATCATTATAAAATAAGAAATTTATTAATAAAATACTCTAAACCTATAACCGCTCGGGCATCGACCCAGAAAGAATCAATTCCAGACTTATTAATAATATTCAAATACTTATTAATAATATTCAAATATTAATAAAATAATCCACGATCAACTTCCTTTCGTAATACCCCACCCCTCTATCCCCAAAAAAGGACCGCTCGACTCCTTAATTATTTTTATTCCATTCTCTCGTTTCGTTAACGGTTCAAATTTCGTTATCTTTCTCATTTATTCGATTCTTTCACAAACATATTCGGGCTGGATTTCTTTTCACAAATCGACCAAACTAAGAATTTTCCCTATAAAATCTCACTCCAAATGAAATTTTAACAATTTCGGGTGAATAGGAATTTTCCACTATTTTTGCCAAAAACCATCAGTAACATCAGATGTTTAAGATTCTGTTAAAGAGGAGTATCTCTCATAAGTGCCACCCGATATCCACTCTTGACCATATACTCACCAATTTGGGCCCCAATTTGCCACCGTCAACCGCATCGTAATTACCTCCCTACCCGCTAAAACTTTTCAAGTATAACTCGGATTATTACCAATAGAAGGCTTCCATAAACTCAACCTCGGAAAAATATTTTATTTTTAAGGTCTTTTCGTATTGTATTTGTTAATAGTATTTTTTTAAAAAAATTTACTTTTAAATTTTTTAAATTTTAAAAAACTAATTTTGAAAATAAACATTTAAAATAAATACTTTTTTCTAAATAGATTTAAAAAAATTATTTATAAAAAATTAAAAAATTAAATTAAAAAAAATTCTAAAACCACTTTTTAAATAACTAAAACCAAAACCAACTTCAAATATATATGTACAGAGACTTTTATTAATGGAGCGTAACTTTTATGATTGTAAATTGTAAGCACTAACGGTCGTCGTCCAATCTAACTTCTATTTGTCCTCGACCAACGGAAGTATGATCTCATTAAAGTGACAGGTCGCCAATGTCACATACATCACAGTCAAGTTATTCCTTATTTTGCTCTAGGTAAGTAGGTATCTTATTTCTTTTTATGAGCAATATATTTTTAAATGTCGGTTATCCAAACTCCAAATTGAATCTAATAATAAAAAGTTTAAGAAATATTTTGACAGTAGAAATAAAATAAAACTCAAAGGAGAAGAAAATAAATCCTTTTGTTTGAGAGTAATATTTATAAAACAAAACATTCATTTTTTTTTAAATTACAGATATTCTTAGTCAATCAATTAAAATCATACTGAAACTAATCTTATTTATATTGAATAGAACTTCACACACTAACACTAATTATGTTTTTGTCAGATAAAATTTTAAAAGCAGTAAAATATTTATACATAAATTTTAAAATAGTTACATATTTAGGGTTTGAATTCAAAATTTTTAGTTAAACAGAAAAAGATTCACATTATTTCATTCAAATCCCATAGATAAAATTTTCAAGAAATTTCATGATTATAAATCAATGAAAAAAATTAAATTTTAATATAACAATTTTGTGTAAAACATAATTTGATATATAAATTTTGTTAATTAATGATTAATGGTTAGTGAATTACATTTTGATTTTTTAATAATGAATTAAGGACAAGTATGAATGTGTTTTGTCCTTAAGTTAATTTAGTTTTTAGATTTAAAATTTCATATTGGTGGGTTGGGATTTCTATTTCGAAAGGATTGAAATACATGAAATATAAATACAACATGCCTAAATTGCTAATTTTATAAATATTCGATAATAATTGAAAATTAAAATCATGAGTTTGAGATTTTAGCATTCAATTAATAACGCAACATAAACATTTTTAAATAATTATATTTTGCTAAATATGAACATATAAATGAAACTCTCTCCAATAAGTATCGGTTGGGAAAAAAATCTAAAAATTTACTTTAATTATAATAAACAAAACAATAGTAAAAAAAATGTTTTAAAAAAATAGTAAAAGAATATGCGAAAAAGAAGTGTGGATAGGCATGACAGGCTTACATTTTTCTTTTTCAAATTTGCAACTGTTTGGCTTTTGGTTCATTTCCTTTTTACACGATTCTAAGCTTTTTTTATTGTTATGTTTGATTTTCAATACTCAAGAGTTTACGTTGCGGAACCTAGCAAGAATAATTCTACTGGTTTATAAACTGAAAGTTATTAGCGCCAAAATTTGAAATTCTTCGAGTTGATTGGAATTAGGTACTTCCGATGATGCAACTAAGTAACTAGAAATTGGAAAACAATTATCATATGGCAGATTTGCGATTTTTATGGTATGATTTTTTATTTATCTGCCACATTTCGCTGATGGATTAAGATTATCAAATATTGCCAAATTTTGAAATTCTTCGAGTTGATTGGAATTAGGTACTTCCGTTGATGCAATTAGGTAACCAGAAATTGGAAAACAATTATCAGATGGCAGATTTACGATTTTTATGGTATGATTTTTTAATTTATCTGCCACATCATACTGATGGATTAAGATTATCGAATATTGCATTTGTCTGCTTTTCAGTTTTTGAGAATTATTTTTTGTTTTTTTATTGTAATTTGGAATTGGGATTTTAAAGTTCGAGCATCAGGAATACTGGCATTAGTTTATCACCATCTGATTTATTAGAATTTATTATTGATTTTTCTCCCTGCTTTGGAATCCGTTTTTGTGAAATGGAAGTTAATATAGCTTGCAGAGAATTGATTGCTAAGGGAGGGGTTGTTTTTTGTATTTATCTTTTCTGAAAACGGTTCTAATTTGGTGTGTTTACTATAATGCAGTAAGACTGTGTCTTATTTGATTGTGTTGCTTATTTAGTTATGCGAGTTTGGAATTTGTAATAACTCTCCACCCTTTCATTTTTAATGATCTGCAACAAGTAATCCCCGTGTTTAATTATTCTTCATTTTGCTGATTGTTGAACCTTGGATACTAGATCTGATTTTGTTTTTTTCAGCCAGCTCATAATTTGGTTATGTTGATTTCAAGATTGCTGTAATATAAGCCTCTTCTATGATAATCCACTTGTTTGGTTTTTGAATTAATTTTATATTCTCAGGATGCATAGTTTAAATTTTTAAGTAAGATATTCTGTTCCATTTTCAATTCTAATGCCAGAGATTCTCATTTCAAGAATTTTGAAGATCTTCTAATTGGAATCTTTCACAGGAAACCTTGACTCTTCCCTTTCTTCATTCTTAGAAAATAGGAAAGTTTTTTGCACCCCCACAAAAAAAAAAAAAAAGGAGATGTGAAAAGAGAAATTGAGTGCAATTATTATAGCTTAGTTTGTGTCTTGCAACATGACTACATAAGTTGGTGAAAGCTATAGAAATTTATATGCAATAAACTTCCGGCTTGGTTAATTGGCTTCGTTATTTTCATTTCCTGTACTAGGCCTTGATAAAATATTCTGGTGAAGTCTCTTTTTTTTTTCCCCTCTCATGTGCTATATTTTTCCTTATATCCAATAATCTTCTGGCTTGGTTAATTGGCTTCCTTTTTTTCATTTCCTGTACTAGGCCTTGATAAAATATTCTGGTGAAGTCTGTTTTTTTTCCCCTCTCATGTGTTATACTTTTCCTCAGCTGCTGATATTCTGCTCTGGAGAAACAAGAAAATTTCTGCTTGTGTGCTTGGTGTCGCAACCATAATCTGGGTTCTCTTTGAATTGCTTCAGTACCACTTGCTCACTTTAGTGTGCCATACATCAATCCTCTCTCTTGCTATCCTTTTCCTCTGGTCCAATATATCCACCTTCATTAACAAGTAAGATGTTGGATACTTTTTCCATCTTTAGGTTTAGCTGTGTGTGTATGTGTCTTTATATGTTCATCTTATTGTGTTACTTAATCAGGTCTCCACCTGAAATCCCTGAAATTATACTTCCTGAAGAATATGTTATTGAAGTTGCCTCTGCTGTGAGATATGAGATCAACAAAACACTCACTGCCCTACATAGCATTGCATCTGGGAAGGATGTGAAAAAATTCCTCACAGTAAGTGGAGTTCCTGCATTTATGTTAGGCAATTTAACCTTTTCATGGGAATCTTGGTGGTTTGTATATGTTGTTTGCATGGCAATCATTTTATCCATTAGACCCTTGCTCTTAAATAATTTTTACGAATAATATTTTCCATATTCATGTGACATTATTTTACGTGTGTGGTAAATGTTTTGAAGTTTCCTTCACATTCGTTAGATGAGCTGGAAGATGTTACTGTACAATATTTGTTGCCACTTACCAGTTATCGCTTGTGATGGTTGTCAGGTAATAGGTGGCTTGTGGATTCTGTCGATCTTTGGGAATTGGTTTAACTTCTTGACTTTGTTCTATATATGTAAGGAACTTACAAACATGATATCTCTTTTAGTTAAAATTTTGATGCAGATCACCGGTTTTTAACATTCACATAATTCTTTCAAACAGCTCTTGTATTGACGCACACTTTGCCGGTCGTCTATGAGAAACATGAGGACCGGGTGGATTCATTCTCAGAGAAGGCGTGGATTGAGATCAAGAAGCGGTATGCACTGTTTGATGTACAACTTTTGAGTAAAATTCCCAGAGGGCCATTGAAGGAAAAGAAGAAGGACTAGAATATAGAGATGCTGTACTGTTGGTGTGACTAATCTCTAGGAAAGTTTCCTCTCTCTCATTTTTCTTTTTTCAACAATGACAAAAATAAATTACATTAGATAGTTGTGGCATCCTCTACACAGCTAGTGGTTCGCGCCGTTTGGGAGGTTCTAGCCACATTGATACAAACATTTACAGCCAAACCAATCTTGGCAAGGTTTTCCAATTTTTTGCTCTATGGTTATTCTGAAACCAGTATGATGTATAATATATACATCTATATTTATCTCATCGAAGGTCCACATGAGTCTCACTCTGCCTCTATGTCAAGATGAATATGCTCAATTCAGAATACTGTATTTATACATACACACACGTTCGACAAAAAAAAAATATTTAAAATGTAAAATTTTATAATACCATAAGCGAGAATGTATCATAAGTATATTCTATAACATCGTTTCAATGAATAATTATGGTATACTATAACTAAACATAGACGAAATTGGGATTGAAATGAAACAAATTAACATAAATATAGTGCAATTTAAAATATTATACATTATAATTTATAATTTTATAATCAAAGACTTTAATATTTGAAAACCTAGTTTAAAAAATGCCAATTATCCTTAAGCTGTAAATCCAAATTTAACGAGCAGAAAATTATAGAATTTCTTTTCTTACATTTGTAGTATTTCAATTTAATACAAGTTGAAAACTGAATTTAAATACTGTTATATTGTTTCAGAGGTTGTAGACAAGACCAGAATTTCCCATTTATTGTGATCCAGAGACGGTCCTTAACATACGTAACGCAATTGTTTCTTTTATGTTTTCTCCTGAATTAATTCAAGAGGCTATTAAGATCAGAAATCACAAAATTAATAACCTAACACAAAAGCTTGAGATACGATATTAATAATTTATTTATATTCCACAAGATTAATCTCCAGAGCACAACAAGACAACATCCTATTTCCTGTTTATCTACCACATCTATGACAGTGCTTAAGTTGCATTCAAATTAATGTCAATTATACATGACATTTTTCATAAATTTTAGTTCATTACATATCAGAAAGTAATCTTTTTAAGGAAAAAGAAAAAAAAAAAGAGCTTTTAGTATATCAGTTACTTGTTTTGGGATCTACTGAGGAGCCTAGGATAGGCCCATAACCTGGGAATCAACTCTTCATCTGATTCGCTATCACTTTCTGAAGAACATATTATTGATGATGAACCATTTAATAGATAATCAACTACCTGAAAAGCAATATAAAATTAAAAAAAATGCAACAATCACATTTGAGAAAAACATACACAATATCGAAACAGAAGAAAACAAGGATTCGCATATAGAAACCTGGTGGGATGAAACAGGCACAATTTGCTGATTTTCAGATTGTTGCTTATGGTCTCTGTTACAGCATTTCATGTTATCTAGCCAAACTATTGTTTCACATTGGCCACAATATCCCCTATTAGATATTAATCTCTTCTTCGATGAATTTTCTGAAATCAAGACAATAAACTACTTATAAGAATGAAATGAACGAGATTGTTGGCAAGAAAAAAATCAAGAATTAATTTTTTGAACTATGAGCAGAGTGCATTGCAGAACAAAATATTTTTTTTAATACCAGAAGAAAATCAAAAGTTAAAGCCACATTAACTCTTTCCATATAAATAGTTGCTGCAATTTCAGTCTATTGTGTGCAAGGATATACTCCCAGTTATATAGCAGCAAATTGTCAAATACAATACATGTAAATATGCCAGAGCATACCAACGTATGTTCTTTGAAAGGCCTCTCTCCAATCAATACCAGTTCTGGTTGCTGCATTATCCTGCAGAAGAGTGGACTCCTTACTTTCACCCTGCCTACTATTCCTAGTCTTTGAAGAGCTAAACTTGCTACCAAAAAATGTAGCATACTGAGACTGCCAAAGCTGGTTATTACTAGCTGCCAAATTCCATGACCTTCACCATAAGTCAACAAGAAAAGATTATGAGGAACAATCAAATGTATATGATACACCAAGTTAAAGATTATGGTTGTAATCAAGAGGCAATCATTCAACTAGGTGGATTATTTCACTTATTGTAATTCTAATTTGTTTTTAGTGGAATATTGATGAATTAGTATTGATGGAACTAACAATTAGTCAATTACCAACAGACTAGCCCGACAGAAACTAAAGACGGCAAGTCCAGAAAGCTGAAGATGTGCACTAGAACATCTTGTGGAAGTTCAGCAGTACCTGAAAATGTGAAAAAATAGAAATTACAGCACAAATAGGAATCAGATATTCATTCAGCATGTAACAATTTTCAAAATTATGCCTTACTTTCTTCCTCGTGATGAGCTTTACAACGCCTCTTACGAGAAACCTTTGCGCGTTTGAATTCTGTAAGAGCCAGATTTTTCTTCTGTTTTGGCAATACAGCCTCAGCACTCTGAATCAGGAGATGGGCTGCTGAAACAGCGCTGCGTGTCGGCATTCTAAAAATGGACAATAGGGCAATTTATATAAGTGAAATCAGACAATTGTTTTCATTTTAGTTATTACTAACCGAATCAAATTTCATACAATAATCTCCAATCCCAAAAATCAAATACTTGTCATTCAATTCTAGAATAAAGAAATGGATTTTAACTTCCAATATCAAAATCATTGGATTTTAGTCTGAATCAGAATTCACATTATATTAGGAGCAGAAACAGAAAATTGATAAACGAATTCAAACCACAAAAACCATAATCAAGCAATTCATTTATATTAGGAACAGAAACAGAAAATTCAAAAAGAACAGCAATGAACTGATAGGATAGAATCGAGAAAAGCGACTTACTGAGGAAGGGTACGAAAGGCGGCGAGGGTGTCTTGGAAGACGACAGATTGAAGATTCTTAGGCAGTTTAATATAAGCTTCTCTGAGGATCAAGCTTAGATCTTTGCACGCAATTGGGTAATGGTGAATTCTCGACAGAGAATCCTTAAACGCAAGCTTTTGGTATCTCTCTATTGGATTCGACATTCTCCGAATTGAGATAGCAACTCTCAGAGGAGAAAGAAAAAGAAAATAGATAAATGTTAAAAAAAAAAAAAGAAAGAAAGAGAGAGCGAGAGAGGAGAAATCAAATAGACTTCCAACTGTAGCCTTATTAAGGCTCGCTTGAGGAAAGTTTCCGCAGATGCCGATTTAATAATTGTAAGATGAACCTACCGATGAGCTTTATTTAGCTCAGAGGAATTGGTTATTTAGCTCAGAGGCATTGGTCTGGTGTTCGAATTTTAGTGGATCCTTGTAACCATAAAATTACTAAAATATAATATAGGAAAAAGAAAAAAAAAATTGAAACCATGAGAGAGAAACAAATTGGTAGGATGAATTTTTGGAGAAAATCCATGCTTGTAAAATATTGAAGAGACCATGAAAATCCATACCATTAGACTGCCAATCTTTCCAAACCTTGTAATACCATTAAGGACCAAGATCCAAACAAGGGATAAATAAGTGAAAGTTGATCTGAGTTGGAACCTCAGTTAAAGCTATGTAAACTTAAAACATTCTAAATATTCTTAAAAGGGTTACATTTAACTTTTTATAGAAAGAAAATTATCAAGCACAAGCACATAGAAGGAAATTCACATGAGGGCCGCAGCAGCAGCAGCGTATTTGTAATTTTGTATGCAAGTTCTTACAATGATAAGGTTTAGCTTGTAGCACACCAATTTATGGATCTCAAATCTTCAATCACACTACTATTAATATAAATTATCTGAAAGAGCGATTTAGTATACTAGTTTATACAAGACCAATGTACAGATGCTTCAGTGTTGTTCATAGGCAGCAAATTATCTAAGAAATCCAAGATTGGTTTCTTCAAAATTTCACAAACCCAAATGCATTTCCAAGTACCACACATTCTTTAACAATATAATTACAATACCAAAATGTGGTATCTAATGGTCTTAGGATATCCTAATAATAAACATCGAGAACCCTGTCTTGTCTGCTTCATGTCCCAATTCCAGACAAATTGACTTTGGACAACAAACTGCACTCTGACACAATTTGTGCAGGAGTTAGTAAGATTGGCATACTGAAAATATACAGCTGCTGCTTTCTCTTCATTACTGCACTGTTTTATGCCTGGAACATTAATAATATTTCACCTGCAAGGCAAAGGGCTTTGTCTTCCTTTATATTACTGATGAAACTCTAAAGATGACAGCTTTCCACAAATCTAGAGGAAATATGTTAATTGTTGCTTCTTCCTCGAACCTCCTTCTCCATATAAATCATTCCACTGCTTTAGTTCACTCATCACCGATCCCTCAGCTGCAAAACTTGCAGCAACCTGTGTTGCCAGTTTTCTTTTAGAAACATTCTATACATAGCACCCCTTTTTACCAGAAAATTTAGCTAGTTCCTGAACTACATCTAGTGCCAATTATTTGGCGTCTTATATTGTAATTTAGAAGTAAATTTGGTAATGAGAATGTTAGAAGCACAACGATGAAAGACTTGAATTTGAAATTAAGATTACCTGATTTTTTGCCTGCCTCATATCTTCCATGTTTAAGGCCCTCAAAGTGATCACTGGTTCCTCTTTATCTTCTTCCTTTCTACTTGTAGCATCTTCTGAGCTTGTGGCTTCTTCAGCTTTCTGTTTCTTTGCCTGTTATTGGAGGAACAGATTCAGCAAAATCATATCAACAGGAATCAATAAGACAACACCAAAAAGCCATTCACAAGGGAGAGAGAATATTACTCTGTTCTTCAATCTCTCCTGCTGTATCAACTCTCTGACAGGTCGATAAGCTGCTGTCACACACAAGTTCTGTTTACAAGTAACCAATGTCGCAGGTAGTTAAAGGATTGATTCAATGATTAGAAATAAATATTTGAAGAAGAATAAGAAACAAATGAACAGACCTTGAGATCACTTCCACTATATCCTTCTGTCATGGCAGCAAGATCCTTGAAATCTAGATCTTCGGTTTTCTCTTTCGCCAGAAGAGTTTTTAAGATCATTTCCCTGCTCTTGATGGACGGAAGGCCAACCATAATTCTGCTCACCGTAAAAGGTCCTAGACTAGTTATCAATCACCAACAGGATTCTGCAGTACTTATAAAGCTACTTGGTAATGAGTCTGAATGTTATTAGTGTCCTAGGATATAGTACCTGCGCTCAAACCGCCTAATAATTGCTTCATCAAGATCAAATGGCCTGTTGGTTGCAGCAAGAACAAGAACACGCTCACCAGGCTTTGTCAACAGCCCATCCCAATGCGTCATAAACTCATTTTTTATCTTTCGCATGGCCTCGTGCTCACCGACTCGAGTGCGCTGCCCAAGCATGCTATCAACTTCATCAACAAATATGATAGTTGGGGATACCTTTGCAGCAAGAGAAAAAAGCGCCCGGACATTCTTTTCATCTTCACCGAACCATTTTGAAGTGATGGTGGACATTGACACATTGATGAAACTTGCACCAGCTTCATTCGCTATAGCCTTTGCTAGCATTGTCTTTCCTGTGCCTGGAGGCCCAAATAGCAATATGCCTCTGCAAGGCTTAAGAAGTCCACCTTTGAAGAGGTCTGGTCTTCGAAGAGGTAGCATCACAAGCTCCTGAAGAGATTCTTTAATTTCATCCAAGGCACCAATATCTGCAAATGTCACTCCAATCTCATTTGCAGGAATAACCTCCGGCCTGATTCGTTTCTCAAATTCATTGTCAGGGGGGACTTCCTGCCAGAATCAACTCAAGTCCATTAGCAAGACTGCTAAAATCCTAAACCGTCATCATCTAAAGAGTGATTTTGGCATACAGGTGCTTTAGGTGGAGGTGGATTCTCTCCATCCTTTTTTGCTGCAGAAGCAGATTTGTCCAATTCACCCTTGGTTTCAGGTGCTGCAGTTTCAGACTTTGACTCAGTCTTCACTCTAACAGCCTCCTCCCCTTCAGTCTCCTGCTATTTGTAAAAGGGAGAAGTGATTGGAAATATCAACCTTAAGATAAAACTACAAAAAGTTAGACGATAATAATATAGTACAAACCTTGCCAACTTCACCATTTGTCTCCAATTTTAGAGTATCTTTCCCCCCACTTTTGCCTTCTTGGAATATACTCAATCCATAAGACAAGCTGCTCCATTGAAGAAATGATTAGTATCCAAAACAGCTACTAAATAAAATCGTGAAACATAAGAATTGCCATTTACCTCTTAGATGATATAACAAGCTTTCCATTTCGGTATTCTGGATCCTTATTATTCATCAGATGATATGATATTGCTGATACCACAATTTCTTCTATGTAAGTGCTGAGAACCATTGTATCTGCGTGGCAAATTGAACCTAAATCACCACATTCAATATCATTTGCTGCAAGTACTTCAACAATATGGTTTTTGTTATCTTGAAACTGAATCATCTTCATGTCTTCTTCCAGTTGTGTTTTCCAGCTGACAAGAATAGTCTCATCTTCTGGTGGTTTGATCACAATATTGTATGGGAACAACATGGTGAGTCTTTCATCCACTTCTCTGCAATCATCTTCTTGGTCCAACATTTGGGAACCAAGTACCAAAACTGAGCCCGAAAGTTTCTTCAATAATTTGCTGAACAGGCTGTAAAACCTTTCTGATCGGAGAAGAAGCTTTTCAACATCTCTGAGGTATAAAATGACAGAACTTCTTTCTGATACTGAAGTCAAGACCTGTAAGAATGACAACATCCTGTCTCTTAAATCTAAATAATCAACAGATTGCAATCATCAGCTAGATGCTAACACATGTATGAAACGAGAACTGCACCAAGCAAGTAAAGCACCTTATGTACAATCCAAAAATGGAAAAGCAAAAAAAGAAAGATAAAATTTGAAGCATCATTTAAGTGAAAGTACAAATCACCAAAAAAAAAAGTGCATCAATATAGTAAGAATCTGAGTCCTAAAACAAGCAATTCATTTACTGATGATTATACCTTGTACAGCGACTGAAGAAAGACTTTCTCATCAAAACACCAGCTGCTTGCTCGCCTGAGGGAAGCTGCAAGCAAAAGAATACCCGAAGTACTTAATATCTGCAAACTATAAGACAATGGTATTTGCGTATCAAGTTTAGTTTATGGCTTTGTTACATAAAATGAGTTGCAATGTGTAACCTGGATTTATGGAAGCTGATTGGGAGGACATGCTACTAATATCTGAGGCAGCTGAGGCATTTCTATGAAGTTTGGTATGATTATTGAACTCTTCCGTATTCCTGCAATAATATATAAAAGGTTTAGAGCTAACAAATTGACAATATTCTATCGAATTGGAACTTCAATCCCCACGACACTACAAATTCAGCCAAGCCTTGCAACTCTACCATGGGAATAACACTTAAAGATAGGGGCAGTACCTTGATTTGATATCCAAATTACTGCTTTGACAACGCAATGTGCCTGCAAGAGAATTCTTGATTAGGTGAAGATAAACAGTAAGAACAAGTACAAACTGAACAGGTAGGACAAATTTGTGAACTGACATAATAGCATCATAAACAATCAGAAATAGCAAAAAGAATTCAACTGTAGGTCTTCTTATGTATCAAAAGAATTGGGCTTAACTTCTTCTGTACCTCTTATATCTTCTCTTCGAGAAAGGATTGAAAAAGATCCAAACAAACTGGACATTCTTTCCAGTGTCACCTCGGAAATGGACCTCTTGAAACACTGCAAGGAGATAAATCAAAATCAGAATATCGAAAACTACGTAGAATGACAAACTATGAATTTAGCCAATGGCAAGTAACTTGTGTAGAAAAAGAAAAAGTTAAACATTGAGCATGCATAGCTAGGATTAAATGGGACTACATAGCTTGCAGTTACAAGTAGTATAAAAAGGAGAAAAGAAGCAAAAATTATAAAACTATGCTAAATTACACATTCATTCAACAACAACCAAATGCACACGCTCAATTTATTAGCAAAGGCCTAAGAACGCTTACAGAATCTTTTCTAATGCCGCCGTATTTGCTCTGTATCTGTGGGAAGGAAAACAATATAAGTATCACTGAAAGACAGGTCAAAATAAAAATCTTTGAAAATTTTCATATTCACCTTTATGGAAAAACCAGATATATCTAACAGCAGCAACTTTGACTTGAAGTTATGTGCTAAAGCCTTGGCCAGCACTTGTTGGTAAAGTTCTTCACAATGCAAAATAAATATTATTTTAAAATCAACTTAGAAAGGTAATATTCCTATTCAAAATTAGAAGGCATAGTTCCCCTTTCATACCAGCAGGTCCAGAGAGCAAAATAGCCCTACTAGCAGGTGAAAGGTTTCGAGTGTGCTTAGATACATCTGAGTGCTTTAAATGGATATATGCAGCACTTATCAATGAAACTCGAGTTATATCGCTGCAATTGCACATCATCAGAATGAATTATCAAAATTATGTTAGAATTAAGACTCTTTACATTATCCCAGCTAAACTTTCATCATCTCCCACATGTGAAAGCCTAACGGTTCAAAAAGGATTGCTTTTCTTTTTCTTTTTTTTTTTTTTAATTTTAAAATATTTCAAATTGCCAAAATGACAAAATTCTTTTATAATTAAGTTGTAATTTTTGTTAAACTTCAGGAGGTTGGAAACATGACTCATCTCTCCAAAAAATCATGGCAATTTTTTTAAACAAAATTAAGTTTTCCTTTAACGTAAAGAATAGTATCCTACTATAAACAATAACCTAAAAACATTGACATAATACCCAAAATCTTGGAAAACCTTAAATGAAATGAAAAATGAAATTAAAATAAATTTAATAGATTCAGTATGCCCTAGAATATCAACAAAGAGTTGGCTTGCAAGTAGCAAGTTCTTTATGGAATTTTAAGCATAAAACATTAACATTATTAGAAACTCTAGACTCTCCGGCATTCATGAAAGAGTAAAGATCCCATACATAGATTGAACTCATAAAGGTAACCCAGAAAGAAAAATAGAAATCAAATAGGACGATTAAGCAGCAGAGATCATGAAGATTTATTATATTATATACAGGGATAAGATTCTACAGATATGAGAAATCCCATTAATTAAAAAGCCAAACAGCAAACTTTGAGGAAAAGAACAAGATACAAAAATTATGAGAGCATGTGAATAGTCTCCCACCCAAGCAGAGGCACAAAGCATTTTTTTGCCAGGTGACTGTCTTCATATCTTAATAGTCAATAGAGAACAACAGTCCATAGCAACACTACTGTCTATTAAAAGATCTTCAAAATGCTCATATGAACATAAGGAATTTTTTTTTCCTAAAAATGTAAAAAAGAAAGAATATACCAAAATAATGTAATAAATAGAAAAAAAATAATTAACAGAAAGAGGAGGAATTAAACATTATAACCTGAGGTAATAAGGAAACTCATCAAACGTGACGGTGCTCTTTGTGCCATCAAGAACATGTCTCATCAACTCCTGCTCAATCTGCTCAGCTGTAATATCATCTGAAGAACCATTTCCACAAACCCATCTATTCATACTCTGCCCAGATGCCAAACCCAACCCCACCCCAACTCCTACACCCAAAGCAGACAGCAAGAAATGCTTCTGCTCCATCTCTTCTCTTTTATCTTCCTCTTCAATCTTCACCCGTGCCTTTCAACAAACACCTAAAAGCAAAGCCTCAGGCTTGTACAAGAAAACATGATCAAATCAAGAAAAAGTCTTTCACCACCCCATAAACCTAAGGTAACAAGAGAACCCTCAAGATTCAAACTTTATGAAAGATTTTGCAAAAACTAAGGCGGATCAAAGAGATTCAAGAATTTAAAACTTCTTTTTGTGGGGGCGGACAATAAAATCTGGAAATGGGAATAAGAGTATATCTGTCTTAGAATAGAACGTTGGTGTACAAGCTTTTTGACAGGTATGACTTGCGCTATGTGGTTTGGCCCTCTTCAACTATTTATAGCATGCTCTACTAATGGACTTCAGTTGCTTACTGGGAATTTGTTTTTTCTTTTCTATTTTATTTTTACTTTGCTTTTTTGACTTACTACGGGGACAATTATCGTACATGTTATAATTCTCATATCATAAACCAAATTCATATTATACTATAAATCCAACTTAAAAATATTTTTATATTTTTATATATTTTAAAAAATAATTTTTTTATTATTTAAATAAATAATATATTATAAATTATGAATACGAATATTTAATATAATTTAGGTATGTATTATCTGCTTTTTTTTATGTTGCTATTCAGTTTCCCAACCTTTTCTTCTCAAATTAAATTAATATTGTATAATGGCACGAGCTAATTAATTAATAATAATGCCATAATTTTAATTTTTTTAATTTTATAAATCTAACTCAAATCTGCGTTATGTGGCCTAATATTGCGAGTCAATTATTGAGCTTCCACAGCTGAAATGCCAGCTTAGACCTGTATGTTGTTGCACAATATTATATATCTATATATAGAGAGAGAGAGAAAGAGAGATCTGGTGGGTTTGACCGACATTTGACACCTATACAGAGGGCACAGTGCTCCATCTCACAAGCAACAATTTACTGAAGAGTTATTGTATACAACGCACGAGCACGAAACAACATAAATTGAACAATGTACCTAATTAGACTGTTTCTTTGATTGCGATTGATGTTGCCAGCTTCCTTCTCAACCGCTATAGTTTTTTGCTAAGACATTTTTCTTTTTTTTTTTTTTTACGTATACTATGAATTTCTCCTAGTCAGAGGGTAGTACAAACAAGAGTTAATGTATCACTAATCAACTCTTTATATATCTATATACCCTTTAGATTAGTGATTATATTTGGACGAGTAAATTCAGCGCTAGATCTCGAATTCAAATACCATAATAATTTACCAGTCAGAAAAATAAACTCTATGTATGTGAATAGGTCTCAATTAGGTTTTATTAAGAAATTAAAATCGATTGATTGACTAACTTAATTTGATTAGAATTTGAATTTAACACGATATCAAATTAAAACTATTAAACTAAAATTTATTAGTAATATAATTAAATTAAAAAAATTTGTTATTTTACTAGCATGTTTTGAGATTCAAAAATTATATAATCGACTTTCTCTCTTTTATCATATTTTACTAATATGTCATTTTATTATAATTTTTGTTATAAAAAAATTAAATTATGATAAAATAATAAAAAATAATATATTATTTCTTGCGAGGCCAATCATATCATTTTTTGAACACTATAAATAGTAGTACGATAGGTTGAATTTCAAGAGATAAATAGTAATTTTTTTAAAGAAAATATTTTTTTTTTATAAAAGCTTTAATTAAAAATGGACAAAGAGATTATATCATTTAACAAAAATAAAATAAATGAGATAGAGTACAATAAGTTAAATAGTAATTTTTTCTTAAGTTAATTACAAGCTCCGTACATGTTTAATACCACAAATCCACATGTGTTTGGTGCTTAATTAATAATCAGTAATTATGCGTTACCACTTGTAAAATGTTAAGTATATATTTAGCACTTTAATCAGCATTTAGCAATCTGTCCAATGAATGAAGAATGTTGTTAGCATATCATTTTTTTTTTGTCAATTTCTGAACTAAATTATTACTGAGGTTGAACTAAACGTGTCAAACAGTCCATCCCTATCCTTTAAAAAGTTGTCTGGGTTTTTGTTAGAAATTGAGGTATAAACCTAAACTAATTATAAGATATATTTCTATTTCTACCCAAAAAAAAAAAATTCTACATTGATCACATTGCTTTATTGGCCTCCACATTTACATGTCCAATTGAAATTTAAATATATTAGATATCTTACTTATTAATAAATATATTTATCAATTTTTATAAAAAATAATTAAATTATATAAAAACAATTTAAATATAAAAAATTATATTTTATATTTTAATATAGTATTTAAAATTCATAAAAAATTAAATAAACCGTGGTTATCCCAAACAAATTGGCACTTCGCGGCTAAGCTTGTACAAAAAGTCTAAGTAAGAAGCCGACAAAATTGTGGCGGCCCCTACCTACGTACTGTGTCCATTTAGGGTTTCAGAACCAAAAGACTCATCTTTTAACATCAATATAGAATGTTTTCGATTTCAATGCCCTTTTTCTACTTTGTTTTTTTCTTAAATAAATAAAAATTATAGTTTTCTGGAACAATTATCTTATCTCCACTGCTCTCTCTTCATTATTCACAATTTCACATTATTGCCAGCTCCATCTTCCTATATATATATTTTTTAATTTTTTAAGAATATGTAGAGTCCAAGAGATTTTAAATGAGATAATTAGAATAATTTATAAATTTATATTAATTTTATTGTTTGATAATTTAAAAATTATCAAAATTTAAAGATTTTGAAAAATTATTTACCCACCAAAATTTATCATTTTAAAATGATTTGATTTTCCATCTTATAGATGAAAAAGTCCAAAATCTATTATTTTTTATACACGAGAAATTGTTTTCAGATTTTTTATTCTAAAATTATTCATAAAATTAATAATATTTCAAAACTAATCTTAAGCTTAAAAATACAACAAAAATATTTGTCAAATTTTTTTATTTTCACTTATTTTATTTATATTGTTTTTAATATCAAATAAAAAATATTACTGAGTTTCTTTAAAAAAATATTAATGAATTAATTTATTTATAAACATAGTATAGATAATAAGTTTATATAAAATTTTGAGTAAAAATTTGTAATTATTTCAAATTAGACAATAATGATAATTTCATTAATTGTATTTTTTAGAAATTTTACTCTAAATTATATTATTTTACAATTAAATATAAAAGTGATAAAAAAAATATTAGAAAATGCTTAATTAATGATAAATTATCAATATTTAGTAATGGGTAAAATTGAAAATTCATTCTTAAATTTATGAATTATGGTCATTGAACTAAACATAAATACAAAAAAATTACTTCATCAATCAATAGATTTTATATTCAAATCAAATGATAGAATTTTTAAAATCAATAGATTTCACGATCAATTGATTTAAAATCCATGGATTTTAAATATTCTTTAATCCAAACGAGGTCTAAATATTTTTTTATTGAGAAATACTAAGGACATTATCCAATATTTATTTTCTAATTGATTGTTGATGAAAGAGAAAAATCCAAAAATAAAGAGGGAAAAAAATATTTTTGAAAATTTATCTTTTCTCACAAACCAATGAATATTAAAAAGTTTCGAAAATGAAATGTTCTTACCATTTTTTTTTTACTATAATCATCTCTTCTTCAACACCTGATACTTTTTTAAAAAAAAATATTTTTTCTGTTTTTTTCCAATAATAATTAATCTCACTTCGAGATTGGGGTACAATCCTTCCTTTAATTACATTATCAGATTCATTTTAAGTGTGTCTCAAATTTAAAATTAATAGTTAAAACTATTTTATATTTTTATTCATCAATTAAATTCATAATTTATTGGGCATATCATAAAAAGTAATTTTTTATATCAATTTATTGATATTTGTAATATTTTATTTTAATATTATTAATATAGATATGCACAGGACTTATGGGGTAAAGCAAAAATCTTATCTATATGAATTTCATACTCCAATTCATGAATTGAATCACTGATTTATTATCTTTTCTTACAATCAGTCTTTTGATATGACATAATATTATTAATTTATTCACAAATAAATAATAAATCTAATTTTAGCAAGAAATGACCATGTAACGTTCAATTGGTGTTGCAACTACAACAATTTACATCTTATGGTATCACATATATTTCATTTTGTTTAATGATGTTTGACTCAGCTTTCATGATAGTTGGTTTGTATTTATAAAAGAAAGTCTATACTTGAATATTCAAGTGAACATTTCTAGTTTCATCTCTTTGATTTTGCTGCGGAAAATAGGATTGAAGCTTAGGCTGAAACAGTATAAGGTTAATTTGTAGGAAGATTTTGGTACACTAATGTTGCCTTGGTGAGGACAAGCAAACCTTCAAATTTGCAATATTTAGTAGAATATGGTTTGCAACTTTGGGATTGAACCAAAACCAATTATTTGCATTGATATCCTTCATAATTCATGTATATGGAAAATCATTAGATACAAGCACTAGCATGTGTGTTGTCGAGAGAGAAAAGATGATTACAAACAAAACGTGTTTAATATACTCTTAATTAATTAATTGAAGTCTAAAGTAGACTTAATTTGTTTAAAATTACAATCTTTTGCAACGCAAGACAGGATAGGCATTATGTATTCTTTTTAGTTCATAGTTTCACAATTAGGAAATAATTTGTATATAAAAAAACGTATTTGTAATTTTAGCTTTTGAAATTATATATTTAATTTCAAAAAGAAGCTTTTTAATATGGTGGGTAAAAGGAGTTAAACATAAAGTGGCATGGCGTGCAAGCCACAAGTCACAATGAGGCCAAAGATTTCTAAACCAAAGCATGTGATGGTGGGGTGGGAAAGGACCTCAAGGACAAAGGGTAGATGCCTACATGCCCATTGGAATCTTTCCCTATATATACATAATTAATACATTATAATTTATTATTTAAATTGGATCTATAACTTTATGTATAATCTAAATTAATAATATTTATCATATTAACAAATAATTTTTCCATTAATTTTTATTTTTATTGTAAGAATTATTTTTTATATGATAATTATTAACATATTATTGAATCAGAATTTATAGATAAATACATAAAATATTTTTATGTATCCCTTAAAAGAGCCTTTTTCTCCTCTGCTGTCAGCTGTCACCTTAAGTTGCTTTTGGGTTTTTCTATTTGCTTTATAACTTTTTGTTTTCAACATCATATGGTTTCAACGAAATTTGTTAAGCAGTTTGGGACAAATTTGAATGATTTTTTGTTTGAATTTCGATACAAATCATCATGTCAATTTAATTTTTCAAAAGTCCAAGTAACCTAATTCATATATGCTGCACCACAGATTTAATTTGGCGGTAAGTGCATATGAGAAAAGTCTCAAGTTCAAATCCCTTCCCCCAATTTAGAAAAAAAATACATATATGTCAGTATTGAAATATAAAGTCATGTGATACTAGATTTTCATGAATGAAAATTTACTGTGCCATCTAATATGATTTTTAAATTAATATATGTGCAGTCATTATTGAATTAGGTTGTTCAGTCACCTAATTAAGAAAGTATATCTGTAATAATGTGCTTATTATGCCTATATTCTTATAATCATTAACCCTGACATGTGTCCAAATAAGAGATTTTTATTAATTCTTCCCAAAAAAATGGAAATTTTTGTTGAATAATTATATATAACTGTACCAAAAAAAACAGAGAGAACCCATTAAATAATAATATAAATTCATTTGCATGTGATAGTGGAATGTTTTTTTTCCATCAGTATACAAATGTACTTGGTTGATTTAATTGTTGTAAAATGTACTTCATGATCTGTACTTGATGCTAAGAAATTCAACAACAACCTTTACTGTTAGGCTAAGTAAACTTTACTAGTTGCGATAGAAAAAAGTAAAAGAAACAAAACCAACAGCAAGCGAAAAAAGTTTAACTAACTTTGTTACAAGTTTAATTACCGACGACGACTCTTTGGCTAATTAATAAATATACACTTTCTGTTTCCAGAAAGTGTGAATCTTTGAGATTTGGACGTAAACCGAGATCTCCCCCCACCTTCGGCCAATAGGATTTCACAACCATTGCTCATATTTCCCAATCATGCATATTACATATATAAACCCATCTAAATCCAGCCGTTGATTGTGATCTCTTCTTTGCAAGAAATATACTTTAATTTATTAAAGAACATTAATTGATGGGGACTTCTCCACTTAAAATTATAATAAATGAACAAATTAGTGGTGGTGATTAATGATTTCTTGTTAGTAGCTCAAAAGGCCAAACTTGCGTTGGTGGTAAAGCTTTTGATGCAGACCCAACAAGAAAAGAAGTAATTAATAAGAGTAGGGATTTAATGGAGAAATTGCAATCATTTATCTAAAAATAAGGGAAAAAAGGAAAAAAAAAACTCTCTTTCTCGTATTAAGAGAATAAAAATATATATAAAAGTAAATATTATTTTTTTATTAGTTCTATTTATTAAAAAAATATATAGCACGGATTTAGGAAAGAAATTTCGGTCTTAATTAACAATTATCAACTAAAAGTATTATAAAGGATAGGCATGAGGATGTCGTACTTATTGATTGGTAAATTAAAAGTAAAAAAGAAGCCAAATGGCACTTGACTATACCTAAAAAAATGAATCATATACATATTTATGCAAACGATAAGACAATAGATTTCCAATTTCTCACGGTTGATAATGTAAAAACGTAGAAGAAGTTAAAAAAAAAAAATCCATTATAACATTGCGTCCAGAGATTTGATGGCCTTCGTGATTGGGATGTTGCCAAATCACACAAAGACACTACTTTCTCCAAATTTGTGATTTTGGGTGGAAAGTTACATGAAATTAGAGCCGTACGTCTTCATCCACAACTTTCCAAAATGCCTTTAAAATTAGAAAAGACACTACCCATATTTTTCTATTATTTTTTCTCCCGGTCCCCCCAAAGTGGATTGTTCCATTGCAGATTCAAGTTAATATTATATTATAAATCTCTTTTCTTAGTATATACTAAATAAAGTGTTTTTTAAAAATTGAATTTTAGTGAACTAATTAATATAAAATATATTTATCAGTTATAATTTATAAATTTATTATTTTAAACTTACATATTCATCAGTTATAACTTATAAATTTATCATTTTAAATTTAGAAATTTATTATTTTAAAAAATTATAGTTTCATTTTTTATAACTTATACGTTTATCGTTTATCATTGCTATTTTATCACTTACATATTTATTATTATAATATGTAGATTCATTATTTTGAACTTTATAAATTCATCATTTTAAATCTATAAATTCATCGTTTAAATCTTTTAAGTTTATTATTTACAAATTCATTAAATTTATAGATTTGAAACGGTATCTTCGTCGCTTAAGCTGAAAAAAATATATGAGCTGCCAAAAAATTGTGTAAAAAATAGAGCAACCTCAACATAATTCCCATATGCAATTATGGGTTGGATATGTGAATAAAAAGAAAAGTGAGAAAATTAAAGGTAGCCAATAAAAATTTGAGCCGACCCACAGGCTGTAAAATCAGGCTGCTGACTCGCTAAAAGCCAAACCAGGTTGGCCCAGGCAGGGCTTGCCGACTGGCTTTTTGGTTTTTAGTGACATTTCACACAATTCTACAGTAGGTGAAAGTAAAAGACAGCATTTTTGCTTTAGAAAAACTGTGGCTTAAAGCAAAACTTCATTTTTAATTTTTTCTTTTTCAACTTCTGAAGGTTTTAATACTCTAAAGCACATGAAACCCAATTTTATTTTGTGAAATTGCTTTTTTAACTAATTTCTTTTGCCTTTTCTTTTCAGAAACAGTAACGGTGAATTTTCTATTGCTGTCATCATATATTTTTCAATTTGGTAATCTTAACTATTTTTATGCATGCGCACACCATATATATATATGGTGGATATATAATTGTTTGAAGGATAACCATCAATACAATGGGAGATCACATTCAATTAAGAGTAGACATCTGTAACTTCTTAACTTCTTAAAATGTATATAATAGTATATAAACTTATACTATTTTTTAAGATTTGCTTCTTTAAAAGATATTGAAAGTTTAATTTATAAATTTTTACACTCTTGAAAAATTTTTACACCCCTGACATAGAGTCCAAATTCCGCCGTTACATCAATGCACCCTTATATTTATCCGGACAACGCTATAAGAAGCCTCTATTGCTATTATGAAAATAGTAATTGTAATTGATTTGAGGTAAAATTTATCATTTTCTCTCTATATTTTTATTTTTTTATTTGATTCTTATACTTTTCTTTTGATTATTTGAGTTTGGTATTTTTATTTTATTAATAATTGAGTCCTTATTTCAATATTTTTAAAAAAAAATAGACTAATTTATTAATCTAAGGATAATTTTATATTTGGAGAGTATGACATCAATCTAATTCTTAAAAAAAAAATATTAAAAAGGGACTTAATTGTTAAAAAAATAACAGTATGGAAACTGGCATCATGAAAATAAAAGTACATGGGACCAAAAAAAAAAAAAGCAGAGACCAAATAATAAGTTATTTTTGCCTTAATTTGATGCATGATTAATATTCAAGCCAAATATTATAGTTGCAAAATTTCTTATATATCTAGATCAAAAATTGCTTATTGAATCATTAATATATTATCATATAAAAAAAAGTTTATTTAATTCATATATAAGAACTTTGTTAATAATTGAGTGATAGAAGCGATTGCTATCATAGGGCATAGACTAATTGATAATGGTTGATGCCCCATCAATGCGTTTCATTTTCACTTTCTTCCAATAATCAATAGTCAAATTTGAAACCTAATTAATTAACAACCTAATTGTCCTTTTGTTCTTCAAGGGAGGCATGTAAACTGTAAAGTACGCAATTAATCAAAGAGTTTCAAGTTTCAAGTTTCAAATAAGCCCACACCCACACATATGGCGGCTTTCCATTATGGGATTGTTCGATGTATCATTTTGCTTTGCTGTGAACTGATTTGATTTAGAGAGTTTGGATGATTGCTCAGTTATTACCATTCTGTATGGTGATTATCTTATACGAATTATAATTCTATGCGATGATTAATAAAATCCAATAACTCGATTTGTTTATTTAGAATAAGATAAATGCGGGCTTGGTGAGGCCAGCCCTGCGCGCAGAGATGGAATACCTTAATGGGCCCAAATGGGCCATTGAAGTTCTCCACATTAACGATAACTAATCGTCCCACTCAGGAATTTACTGGATCGTAAGGTAACTGAGAGTGGACCACTGAATTTCCTGTCTAAACTTCACTGCTTTTACTTCTCATCTTTGGTTTTTGACTTCGGTTGTAAGTTTTATTTCAGAATATCCTGTTCTCTTTTACTATTTTCCTCTCACATTCTACTTTGCACTCCATATTAACTTTTATCATATTGTTTTGTTTTAGTTTTTTTAATCTCTAGAAAATTTTAAAAATTCATCTTTTTTGATCAAGGGAAAAAATCTCTTAAAAATAAATATTTGATATATTTACATAAATTTTCAATAATTTGTTTGCATAATCAAGTTGGTATTTTCATATCATCTTGAATTAAAACTAGTGTAAAAGCAATTATAAAAATTACATTCCTATTAGGCATTTATATATATTTTTTTAAAGTCTATATTTATTTCTCTGTCGTATATATTTTATAAAAAATTAGAATATATATATATATATATATATATATATATATATAATGATACTATTTTTTAAAAAATCTAATAGTTCTTATTAATTTTATATAATGATACTATTTTTCAAAAATATAATAGTTCTAATTAATTTTACAATAATTATAATAATTTATATGTTATAACATTTAATGCTATTTAATATTAAGACTTATCATGATTATTAGTAGTCATGTAATTTTTCTTTCTTTTTTTGTAAAATTAAAAAAAAGACTCATTTTTTTTTGTTTTGTATAATTATATATATATATATTTTCATTCATATAATTATTGATAGTTATATATCATTTTCTATATATAGATATATAACTGTCATAAGTTATATGACTTTTGATCTGTTATATGAAAAAGTATTTCAAAAATCATTTAATTGCTATTAATTATATGACTTTTGATTTGTTTTTTCATATAATTAATAACAGTTATATATCATTTTCAATAAATTACCATACTAACAATTATATGACTTTTGCAATGCTTTTTTTATATAAATATGTCATTTTTTTTTTATATATTATCATATAATTGTTAGTGATTATGTGGCTTTTACTCAGTTCTTTTATATAATTGCTGACAGTTATATATAATTTACTTTATATAATTTATTTATTTTTTAAAAAAATTAAAAATCTATGATATGCTGATTTTCAATATTTTTTATGATATGTGATATTAAAATCAATTTTTTATTTTTGTAATATTATTAAAAGTAAAATTTATTGTACAAGATGAATATGTAGAAAAATGAGATTTATTTTGTAAAACAATTAAATAATATGAAAGTAATAACAAAGAATATAAAATAAAGTATAAATAAGAATATTCTATATAAAAAATGGTGTAATTAGTTTGAGATAAATGAGTTTTAGAATGGAGATTGGTGATGATATTTTTATTTTTATTTTTTTAAAGAAATGTTTATTAAAGAAGTAAAAAAATTAATGAATAAAAAAACAAAAGTCTAAAAAAGTTAAAAGTTAAATGAAGGTGGGCAAAATAAAAATTTTAAATCTATTTTTTTTATTATTATTTTTATGTAGGGAGCTTAGTGTCACGACTCTATACTTCAACTAGTAATCGTGCGATACTTAACACGGTCCGTTGCACTAAGCCTGCCTTCTAAACCGATAAAACACTTCAAAGAGAATAAAAAGAGACTTAGAGATTTAGAGGATTCCCGAGCAAAATAAGAACACAAGAGTTTGTGAAAAATGCTTTGTATTACTTGAATGATTACAAATGAATTTACATAAGATATATATAGGTCTACACCTCCTCAATGAATGACCGAGATCAATTTCCACCTATCAGATTGATGGTTAGAATTAACTCCCACCTACCAAATGAATGGTTAGGATTGATTCCCATCTACCAAATAGATGGTTAAGATCAACTCTCACCTACCAAAATGGATGATTAGAATTGATTCTCACCTACCATTGGAGGATTATGATTAATTCCTACCTACCGAAATGGACGGTCACGATCCATTTAATCTAACGGTTTACAATGACCTTCTAGAATATTACATATGTGTGGGAAAAATGTAAATGTAAGAGAAATACCGTATGAACCTTCGCGATGCGTAACATTAGACCCTAGATGCCCAATCTAAAGTCTTATATATATATATATATAATTCTCTCATTTTATAATGTTTCACTATCTTCCAAGGCAGCTGTGGAAAGTCAACTACCCGTGAAACTTAAAAAGGTTTTTAGGTTAATCTTATCTTGATTTTCTCAGTAACCAAACACAGCACGGCATACGCTGGATTCTATAAAATGTATATATCTAGTGTAGCAAAGGACCACTTGTTCATTTCAGTCATCATCAAGGTTAAGAAACTATATAGCAGAGCAATCAATTATAACTAAAATAAGAAACTTTGCCATTTTTTTCTTACTTTTTTATGATGTGGGGTTTTTCAATCAATTTACTTCCTTTATCCATTAAAATAAATTAACTTAGGCCTATTTTTCTACCTACTGGGTTTTCATAATTTTCCTAGATAGCGAGAGAGAGAGAGAGAGAAAGTAATGAGTAGTTTCTTAATTTGTATAAGTAATGGTGAATCCAGAAATTCAATTTAAGGAGAACAAATTTATATTTTTTTTTATTTTAAATTAAAAAATTAAGAGGGGTGAGATATAATTAAGAGAATAAAAATTTGAAAGAAATAGAGCTGAATTAAATAAATAAAAATATCAAATATTATTTTAATATATATATATATATATATATATATTTTTTTTTTAATTTAGGGGTAGCAGTGACCTCTATATGTCACCCCCTAGATCAGTCACTAGTTATAAGAAATACAAGAAAAATAAAAATTATGGCCGTGCATAATATTAATTTTCAAGAATAGAGATGCGCCTATGCCACAAAATGAAAAGTTTTTTTTAATGATTAATATATAAAAAGTTAAGGGTAAATTAATTAGGAAAATATCCATTTCAATGTTTTATATCGGGCAGTATAATATATAATTATACAACAAATAGCGATGGAAGTTTAAGAAATAGTGAATTAATTAAGCTTTCGTCACTAAATCCGGTGAGGTGATAGAAAAATTCTCCAGCTAAATTTAGGACTAACGAGACTACAAACAAGTTATAATGTGGAACGAATAAGATGTTTATTTTGAGTTTGTTGTTCTGATTTTGGGTTCAAATCAAATTCAAAGTTACTTTTTTATATAAATTTGAGTTAAACTTTTCTTTGAGCCGGATTAAAAATTGTCAGCTCTGAATAATTGTGGATTATTCTCTATATAATTGGTTCATAGATGAAATATTGGCAATTTTATACTTTTCATAAAAAATTACGAAACTTTAAATTTTAATAAAAAAATTCGAAAAATCATGAAAAAGGAAGTTTTCGGAAATAACTTGAGGGGGGAAAATTAATTAAAAAAGAAAAAAAAAGGACATAAAATTTACATTTATTATACTTTTTTTTTTTTTTTATCACATGTGGATATCTGATCTCATGCTATCCATGTATTTTGTCCTTTTGCTTTTTTTTTTTTTTTCCTACCCACTTAGTGATACCAATGCTTTCCATAGAGAGCAACATGAATTTCAAACCATTCAATCCAGTCTTGTATGGAGATGCTGATGTTGAGTCCACTGCTTCACCTCCATTTGCAAATGTTCTTTTTTAATTTTTAGGTTTTAGGTATTGTCAATAATGTCCACTTGTCATACTTTTCCACCAAATTCGGTCACATTGTTGAATTCCACTTCATACTTGCACTGCAATTATCAAGTATGAACCAACCGACCCAACCCACCAATTCCGATATATATATATATATATTTCTGTTATAGCTCTAGCGAGAGGCTATATGATGTGCCATTTTGAAAGTTGCCTTTCTCCTTTAGAGAGAACTTAAAGAAACAAATGAAAGATGACAGAAATTATAGAAATTAATATTTAAGAAATTAAGGAAGAAAAAAATGCTTAATATATTTTTCTACAATGGACAGATGAAAATGGGAGTTTTTTATTGAATGTGAAAATTTCTTGTGGATAAAGATTCAGTGAGGATTTTAAATACATAGATATTTTTTTGTTATTGGGATTTTCTGGTTTGCATTGCCAATGCAATGTGGGGAACTAGTCCATTTTTTTCGTATCAAAGTTCTGAATTTATTACTGATTTACCGATTTTTCTTATAATTAATTTAATTAGTATTCATTCAAATTCAATGTTTGATTTCTACATCTGCTGAATTAAGTTAATAATTCCCATGGGAATATTCAAATATATATATATATATATCCAAATTTTGTTTCAAGTTTCAACCAAAACAACAGTTGTCTTCCTTTCAAGTTATTGACTCATTTCGTGTTGCTTTCATATGCGGGCCGCCATTTTCTGTTTTTGTCGTTTATAAAACCCCGACATTATCGCAGCTTCCGCTGGATTTCTTCTTCTGGTGTCCAACTAGAAGACAGAAATATTGAGGTTTCGATTCCTTTTTTTTTTTTTTTTCTAAAACTTCTTTAACTGTTATTTATTGCTAAAATCTTAACTTCCCTTTACCTTTTTTTATATTTTTCTAGCTTAGTTTCTGTCATTATAATGTGATCCGAATTCGATATTTTTTTTTATTTTCTTTGATGAAAATATAGAATTAAATTGCTGATGTCAAGAGCATGCAGCTGTTACTTAGTTTTCAATTAGTCAGCTACTGAAAGATGATTTTTTTTTTCTCTTTCAAAAAAAAAAACAGGAAAAAAAATCCAGATTAAATTAACAATGACAGAGACAAATCATTAAAGCCTGTGTGAGCTTTAATTTAATTGTTATTACCTAGCATATAATTGTTAAAAGAAACAGCTTGTGTTTGTTAGTGTAGTGCATGGATATCCAAATAGAGAATCTTTTTTTTTTTTAAAAGAAAAAGAAAAGGCAGTGATTAGCACAGAGTGCATAATTAAATGTATTTGACACAAGCAAATGCCCGCCTTCAGGATTATATAATTATATACTGCTTCTGGTTGCTGGAAGACGTGTGTTATTTGGTTATTTGTAGTTTTTTCTATGTATCTCCATTCTTGAGTTTTCTGGATAATCAGAGGAGAAATGCATATTCTTTTTTCTTGGTTGTCTCTGGTTAATTGAGAACTTCGCCTGTAATTATAGATCTTTCCTTCTCATTTTTATGGTGGCATCGGCTGCTAAAAATATGAAGTATTTGGAGGTGAGAATTCTTCTTCTTTTTCTTTCTTTCTTTCTTTCTTTCTTTCTTTTTATTTATTTAGTGTTTGAATTTTTTTAGATGCTGGATTGATGGGCTTCTGTGGGTTTCCTGATTTCTTGTATTCTATGATTGAAATGCTGACACTTTTATTTCTTGATTAACTAATTGTTGTATCTTCCAATGGGTTTGAATTCAAACAATCTGATATCATCTTCTTTTCTCCGTTTCCAAAAAAAAAAAAAAAAATCAAGCTTTTTTCATTTTCAGAAGAGATCCTGTTGTGGGTTTATATGGTTTACTTCTCTGGAAATGTCTTACGGAAATGAGATACTCTTATGTAAGAGATGGAATCAAAATCAAATACGGCTAGTTTTATGGTCACCATCTGTTTGAATAATGCAATAAAAGGCTAGAGTTGTTTTGTTAATTAATTTATTGTTGATCCATGAGTGATGAATTTCACTAGCGTGCATAATTGCGGACTGTGTGGTTGAACGATTCAAGTTCTATAGTTTTGGCATGATTATAAATTCGTTGGCGCAGCAGAAATATGAATATATGTAACATGGTCAGTGATCACAGAGAACGAGGAAATCCTTTGTCTACTGAATACTGTGTTACAGAACTTATATCTTCAAGAAAACTTAAATCTCTTACTTCTCCGATATATTTTGCTAACAGTGATTCAACTGTCATTTTAGTTCTAGCTGTTTTATGATGGAAATCCTGAAATCAGAAAAGCACGAAAAATCTCTTCCAACACTCATCAAATTAATCTCATCAAAGCAATTGGCCGGCTTTGACAGTATTGAAAGCATAACTGTCTTTGATACTAAGCACCAACCAAGTGGGTCATCAGCTACGGTATGTTTTTCCTTTTATCCATCTGTACAGTTTACCAAACATTGAAGGAAAAAAACAATTTGAAATTGTTATCTTAGACTGTTCCTTTGGAGAATTTTAGTGGGTTAGTGTTAATTTTCTTGATCATACGATAAATGAGAAAAAAGATTTACGATATGGTGAAGGCATGACAAGTATCTTGATTATATCACAGAAGGGAAATGAAACAGTTGCTTTTGAGAGCTGTTCTGAAGAATCTCAACTCAACAACCATCAAAGGATGCATTCTGTTTCTATTAGCATGCCATCTTCTCCATTGGGAAGCATCTTGGAGAGCAGAAAAAGAGATCCCTTTGAAGATAACGTTGAAACAGTTATCACTAACGGACTTCCACTTTCTTCAGCTGCAATTGCCAGCCAGCAGACAAAGCAAGTAAAATTCCATTCTCAGCCAATGCCCAAGGGATTTGCACTTCATCAGGAAGGAGTTAGAAACTTTGTCAAAGATCAGACCATAAAAAAGTTGAAGGATAAAAGATTTGATTCTTTCAAAACATTGTCTGGGAAAATTGAGAGGCAGCTATCATATTTACGTGGGAAGCCACGAGAAGAATCTTCGCCAGAGAAATCTGTTGAGAATAAAGTGGGGAAGGATGCTTTACCTGTAGATCGATATTATGATGCCTTGGAGGGGCCAGAACTGGAAAGCCTGAGGGTATTTGCTTATTTAACTTCTTTCAATCCATTATAAATAATCTTTAATTTCAATTCAGATTAATGAAAAGAATATCATTTCTGTTGCTATTTTCACAGGCGTCGGAGGAATTAATGCTACCAGATGACAAGCTATGGCCATTTCTTCTCCGGTATCCGGTATCTTCATTTGGTATCTGTCTTGGCATTAGCAGCCAAGCAATCATGTGGAAAACCCTGGCCACCTCAAAGTCAACAAAATTTTTGCATATTAGCCCGAATATAAATCTTGTCCTATGGTGCATTTCTGTAGCTCTTGTAGCTATTGTTGCTTCTATCTATCTTCTTAAAGTAATTCTGTACTTTGAAGCAGTTCGTCGTGAATACTACCACCCAATTCGTGTCAATTTCTTCTTTGCACCATGGATTGCACTCCTCTTCTTATCACTTGGAGTGCCTCCTTCAGTTTCAAACGACCTGCATCCTGTCCTTTGGTACATCCTCATGGCTCCAATCCTGTGTCTTGAACTTAAGATCTATGGACAGTGGATGTCTGGAGGGCAACGTAGGCTTTCGAAAGTGGCAAATCCTTCAAACCATCTCTCAATTGTAGGGAACTTCGTTGGTGCACTGTTAGGTGCATCAATGGGGCTGGAAGAAGGGCCTCTTTTCTTCTTCGCCGTTGGGTTGGCTCATTACACAGTGCTATTTGTAACTCTCTATCAGAGACTTCCAACAAATGAAACACTCCCTAAGGAGCTCCATCCAGTATTCTTTCTGTTTGTTGCAGCTCCTAGTGTTGCTTGCATGGCATGGGCAAAGATTCAAGGATCCTTTGATTATGGATCGCGGATTGCTTACTTCATTGCCTTGTTTCTTTATTCCTCACTGGTAAATCTCTGCCTTCATATAACCATTTTGAAAAACAAGAAACCAACTTGCATTCATTGCTGTGGTCGATTCCTAACCTTGTCATTTTGTCTGCAGGCAGTTCGTATCAATTTTTTCCGAGGATTTAAGTAAGTGTCCGATTGACCTTTAAAATTAAAATTCTCTATCCATTGGTATTCCTCTGCTCAGATTTTTCTTACATTCATAGGTTCTCATTGGCTTGGTGGGCATACACTTTTCCGATGACCGGAGCGGCCATTGCAACCATTAGGTACTCAAATGAAGTCACAAATGTAGTAACTCAAGCTCTTGTAGTCATACTTTCTGCCATTTCCACATTAATAGTAACATCTCTCCTTGTAACAACAATGATACATGCCTTTATGCTCCGGGACCTCTTTCCTAATGACATTGCCATTGCCATTAGCGACATAAAACCGAAACATAACAGTCATCATCATCACATGAAGTGGTTCCATCGAAGACATGGAAGCTCAGAAAATAAAGAGATTGAGAATTACTTGAAGTATGCAACCTCGGATGGCGCAGACATAGAAGCTTCTAAAAATAATCCTAGCTCAGATGGTAGTAATTAGTTAGCAAATTTTTTAAGCAGTGCATATTACAGTCAGTATTGTCAATATGAGGTCCTTGCCATTTTCTAATTCATCAGCCAAGACTAGCCATGTGAGGAACACAAAACCTGGGAAGTTTGATTGTTCCCATGAGCATGTGCAGAGAAGGAAACGAAGATTTATGCCGTAAGATTGTCTACTACAGAAACTTAATAAAGTTGTATGCTAGTATTTCAGTCTGAGCATATATATATATATATAAGCTTTTGGTTGAGTATAAATTGTCTGAATAGACTAAAACAACGAACACCAACTCATGTTTGTCGTTCCATCCCGGAAACTTTTTCTCAATGTCCAAATTTTCAGACTTTAATTGGGCCAAATCAGCCAACAACTATTCATTAAGAGTTAAATTATGAAAGAATTACATTATATACTTTTTTTTTATATAAAAAGACATTTTTATCCCTTTCTTCTTTATTTAATTTTCAACTTTACTTTTTTTATCTAGGATTTTGTAATTTTGATATTTTCACTTTAAATGAAAAAAATTGTATAAATAAAATTTGGATTCACAGAAAAGTTAGTTTTGGAAGGAGTTGTTTTTCAAGTTAAAAATGTTAAGTTGGATACTAAATGAAGTAATTGTATATTTTTCCCTTGAATTATCCATAGTTTTAGATGGAAATTTTTGGAAAGAAAATATTTTTCTACTTGTCTAAATCGAGATTATGAATTTATTCATATATCAAATCAATAATAAATTAATGCATATATAAAATAAAAAACTCCAACTTCAATTTGTTAAAAGTGAAATAAATTAACCATAAGAGAATTAGAGCTTAACGGGAGAAGGCATGCCGTTTTCAAAAAGGATAAAACTGGCACAGGTTTCACTATAAGTTGTAACTAGATGACAAGTATAGAAGTAAATGTTGATTTGCCTTCCATTTCTTGAAAAGTAATTAGCTACAAAAAATAAGAAAAATAGAACAACTCAGCGAAATAGACGCCGGTCAGTGCCCAGCTAATGCATGTAACTGAAGCACAAACATAAGGAGGTAGAATTTATATGAAGTATTCATTGTCCTGAAACTTGTAATAGTGACCTTAGTCTGTATGCATCCGACACATATTTCAGCAACAGCATGTTACTAAGCCACCGGTCCCCTTCTCTCTCTCTCTCAATTGTTCCACACAAAACCGTCCTATGCGTTTCTTGGCGATGTGGATTCCTCATATTGGTCAATCAATCATAGATCCTGAGTGGAAAAGTTTATTACTTTGTTCTAAATGTCTCACTTTTCCAGGTAAATGAGACTAAGATTGAGATGCTACCAAGCAAGCGCTCGAATGAAGTTTGCAAGTAACAGCTTGACCTACTGAGCTCCCAATGGCACAAAGCAGCCAATAAGCTCTGCAAAACCAAGTAGTAACACTACCATTAAAAAAAAACTGTTAAAATATTATTAAAACTGTCATTATTCATCTATGGTAGCAGATTGGCAGCTGCTATAATAATTCCTGTTGCCGTAAGTTATTGTGACCATTTAAATATGTTACAATTTAGAATTTGAATTTGTTAATAATCTGTTGCAATTATGTTGCCATATAATTAATATGCTCATGTTTTGACCTATATATGCAATATTTCAGAATACACGCACGCACACACACACAGAGGAGAGAGTTGTCATGTTAGAGGCAGCTACAGCGATAGAAGAATCGATGGCAACGACAAGTAGCTTGTAAGAGGTCTCGGTCCCCACAGCTATGTCGATACATACATATATAGTTACAAAAGAAAAACAAAAGCCATAAAGCTACGTTTGGGTATGGAATTACTTGTGTGGAGAAGCAGAAAATCCAACAAGGAAGACAAAAAGAAGTAGATAGAAACGGAAAATCAATGTTATGCCAAGTTTGTCACTTCTCCTATCACATTTTATCAGTGTCTCCTTATCTTACTTTGTTTCACATGTGATCAACTTCTCATTTTGAACCAATTCTTCCATGGCTTACATTAGGCCACCCATGCCTTCTGTTATATATGTTACTTGTCATGGGCTTCACGGCTGGAAAAATGGCCAAGATCCATCACATCCTCCACCCTATTTGCTGAGGGGACCAGAAACTAAATTCTCATTTCTTCTAGTCCTTTGGTATTGGATAGAAATTAAAATGACCCTCAAAATGTTGATTTGATTGATTTATTTATTTTTTTACTTGACTACAATTTGTAGGTAAAAAAGCAAGAGGACAAAAGCTCGGGAAATCAAATTTGAACAACACAAAATCAAGCTTCAGAAAGACAAGTAATGAGGTTTTTTTTTTTGTTAAAAAAGGTGGACAAAAACCCTCAAAATAAAAAGACAACTATCTATTGTAGGTTACTCCTACAATGTCATGGAAAAGGCAAGAACTAACTGCAGAAGGAGGATCAATCAGAACATATATGTAGACCAGGAGAGTATCCATAAGCCAAGTGGGACAGAGAATCCGCAGCAAAGTTTGCCTCTGAATCAACATGATTAACAGCAATAAAAGCAATAAAGGAGAAGCGAGGCAACAAGCTCCTAATTAAGACAAGTAATGAAGTTAACAAATAAGAACTCAAGCTATTAAGCTCGAGCAATACAAAATCGAGTCAGAGCATTGATTTTGACTCCCCTAATAAAATTTCTTGGCTCCATCCCTAGTTACTGAAACTGGGATTTCCGAGTTCTTGTTGACTCAGGCATAAAATAAAATTCAATGACTTTAAAAAAAAAAAACTATAAATTCTCCACTTCACAATTTAAAGATGCATGAGTCTAACATCGTTAGATAAAAGCCTCTTGATAATTGATAATTCAGTGACAATCTTTGTATGAATCCCAAAAATGGCAAAATGATGCGAGTCAGAAAATTTCCTTCAAGTTCCCAACATGCAATTATTATTAATTCAGGCATCAAACTAGCTGATTTGCTGAATTAAAGAAAAAAAATCTAAAGCTAAGCAAATATCAGCCTGATAATAGAACAAAAAGAAATGTATTCAAGAATATTGCTGCAAGAATATAGGCACAAAAAGAGCCGATAGCGATGATTGTGTTACAAAAAATTAGCTGATCAATGTTTGGTGTAAGAAATGAGTGAGGGGCCTACCAGTGACAATAAGCTCAATATACATCAAACTTGTCTCTTAAAGAAACCTTAGAATCCGAGTTTTCTCAGGATTGAACCATATGCTTAACTATCCTTAGATTTTTCCTTTTTCCCTTCACTACAAGTTTCTTTACTTCATGATTCGCAGCCGCAATGCCAAGAAAAGAATTGGAAGTTAAATAAATTCCCAGTTGCATTTCAGCCAAGTAAAGGATGTGAAAAATAAATCCCTCGAGGGATTTTTCTTCTCTTCAAATTTTCAATTACTAATTTAATTAATTCTGTTATATTCATTTTACATACAAAATTGAATTAATTTATAATAAATCGAATTAGATAAATATTGTTCTGCCTTAAATTAAACATGAATATATATAGTAATGTGATAAGATTTATCATATGAAATCATGCAATGAAATAATTTTGGGGTAATGCTAGCAAAACACTTCAGCTTAGGCATATAAAGGGATGGAGATTTCCATCATGAGCTAAAAAGTTTTTTTTTTTTTTAAAGAAAGCCGTAAGCAAAACTAACCAAAAAAAAAAAAAAGAAACAAACTAACGAACATAGGATATCCCACAAATATTATGTAGAAGTTAAAATTAAATACCAACAAGTGGATGTTCTAAGACAGAAATTCCAACGGCAAAATTCCTTGCCTCAGGACAAACCTCCTTTGAATAATTGATTATGCAAAATTTCGCTAGCAGGTTTAAATAATTGAAAGGTAATTTATATATTTAATTAAAATCTCTTCAGTATGGAATAGCAAAACAAAAGACAACTGATTGAAAACCCAACATCCGACACATCTAAATTAAGATCAGCTGCTTGTGTGATTTCTCCAAGCCAACCATAAAAATTTTAAAAAAGAAAAATGCCATCAAGACAACACAAGGAACTTTTGAAATAATATAAGAAAATTATGGAGATATGTGTTGGAGCATGACAGGTCCGATCTAAATTAAATTGAAAGAACGATGACCAAATTGATAAATGAGCTTTGAAATTGAAGGACTTATTTTCAGGTTCTTTTTCTCACTTTGGTTATAAATTACTCCATTTTACATTTTCTTTCCTGACACGAGATAGTTTTTTTCAACAATATCCAATAAATTAACTAATCCCAATTTCATTAAGGCGTAAAAAAAAGAAGAAAAACTTTACAAATATAAAATGAAGGGAAGGGAGAGAATAGAACTCCCATAAAAGAAAAAAAGACAAAAATGAAATCTTAATTTGTCTTCCAATTCTCCTTCTCCCTCAGGGCCCTAATTTCCATGGCCGATTATCCACACAGTTTTCTCTTCCCTCCAAAAACAAATTTACATTATCCTCACCGCAGAACGGAGGAAAAATACAAAAAACAAGTGGTTGCTGATCTTTCTTTATTCCTCTCATTTTCTATGTTCCCATGTGAATACTGAATGTGGATATATTGCTCATTTCTTTTTCTTCATCTACTTTCTTTTGTACAACAGCCTTAATCAATTCATTTCCCTGAAAATAACATGTTCCATAAAAAAAATATAAGAACCTGATAATTTTTTTCCAAAATCATTATAAAGCAAATTATATATTTATATCAAATCATTAATCAGGATGAAATAATAATAACTTGGCAAAGATTTATTTACCAATTGATTTTTTGCAATGGAGAACTGCCTCATAAATTGAGCTCTCAGAATCACAAGACCTTCGCCAATCATCAACAGAATAAGCTACACTTATCCTTGGAGAAGTTTCAGCTGAATATAACCAGGTCTTCACTACCTTAACTTTTGTATCCGTATTATCAGCTCTTGAACTTGACTTGTGCCCACGAATTCTTCGATATAATGGCCTCAGAAAATCAAAGTACTTGTGAAATATTCGTTTTGATAATGTCCGGCACCGTCTCAACGAAGAACAGCGAGTTGTCCCAGCCGAGACAACTTTTGGTGCATTTGAATTAGAGGCAGGAAGGTGTGAGTTCGAATCTGAAGCCTCGTAAGTCTCGATTTTCAATGGATCAACAAAGAGAGGCATGACATAACCATTGGAAAAAAGCTCATCAGCATGAACAACTGCAAGAGGAGATTGTGAAATGGGAAAATCAAATTTAAAATCATGTGAATTTCTAAAGAACCTCTTAGAGGGTGGCATTTTCGGGTCCATCTCGATGAAGGAAGCTTCATCAGATGCATCAAAGGATGCTCTAAGGGAATTGTCCAGGCTTTCAAGAGATGGTTTTAGGTTTACTAGCCAGCTATATGAAAAGCTCTCAATAGAAAGAGGCTGGGAAGTTTCCATGGATGATAATGTAATAAGATATGCAAAAGGAAGAGATTAGACAAGATTACAAAAATAATATAAAGAGATAGAGAAGTTGGTATTAACAAAGGAACTCCACCTAGAGAATATATCTTTGAAGCATATATATACCACAATATATATCCTCTTGCTTAGAAAATAAATGGGTATGTGGCTGTCTGGAAAGGGACAATGAAATTTAATATTTGAGATAGGAAAAGGGGAAAAGAAACAGAAAATGTGCAACCCCACAAGCACCCATCATGTGTTGTTGCATCTCTATTTTACCCCACTTGTTCTTTATTCATATAGATTTCCCAAACTTCAAAGAGAAGATGGTTTCTCTTTACAAGTATGTAAAAGTAAAATTACAAAAAAAAAGCTTCATGCATATTCCACCGTTTATTATTCATAAAAATGCCTATAAGAGCGAAGCACTGATCAGGAAAGGAGAGGGAAAAAGAAAAGCTATTTATAATTTTAAATATGTGTAACAAACCAACATCGCACTGATAGAAAGTTAATTGGTAGGCAATCAGTGTTATTGGAAGTAGGTTCATGCATAATCTATTGCTTATAAAAAATTCTGCTAAAGCTAGAATAAGGGGAATACAACCAGTCTCATACTTTTGAATTTTTCTTGATGAATCTATTATCTATACATTCTAGACAAAATTGTTGATCTCACTTTACTAGCTTTAATTTTGTCTCCATCTTTATATAATTTCATGATTCCGATGTTCACATCCTAACTGCACTGGCTCAAGGTTCAAATTAAATGAAAACGTACTTTATTTTAGGATAATTAATATTATCTTCAAATGTTGCTCTAAAATACAACCAGAAGAAATTTTAAAAAACGGGAGTAGGTACCTAAGATGCTCATTATTTTTGAATTTGATACACCTAATACACTCCAAAATTGAAAAGAACATTAAGTTTACTTTCATATGCTTGAAAAGGTTAATATGCCAATCAACATTATAAGACAAGAAAACCAGTGAAACCCTTGAGTAGAATTAACGAGTGCATCAAAAGATTGTTCCAAGAGCATAGCTAACAAATCCATATGCTAACATGTAGGCATAAGAGACTCCTCTAAATGGATACAAAATATCTATTAATTTCAGAGAAGTTAAATATGAAGTGCAGATTTTCAATCTATTTTCATATCATGCAGATCAATATAATCTATTTTCATGAGTAAATTTAATTAGAAATCTGGATGTCACATCTAGTAGCAGCTCCTAAAAAATTAGTAGATATTTATGCAGGAAAAAAAGGCTAGCAGATCTGCCAGATTTTGCATTATTTGCAGTAGAGGAGAAAATCTTGGGTTAACCAAAGTAAGAGTAACGGTATTTGCAGTTTTCTGACATTCAGTACAGCATCAAAACAAATACAATACGACATCAGACATAAATCCCATTGTATAAAGCTCAACACAGAAAATAGACAATGTCAAATGATACCCATCCTTGAATCAGTTAAACAACTACAATCAAGAACCCAGAGAAGAAAATGAAAAAGAAAATATCACCAAGTTCTCTTGGTGTAGAAATTTCAGGCTTTTACATCCACTAACAGTCCGAGTGGTGGTGAGTTCGAATCTTCTGAAAAACTTAAATGCGTTAGAAAGTGATGTCCTTTTCATAATTACAACAACTAGTATTTGTTTAAATACAACCTTGAAAAACAAAAAATAGTAGACAAGGGTCCCCCAGGGATGTCGGAGAATGAAATGGACAATGACCAAGGTTTGTGGGACAAAAGCCAAAAACAGAAAGTGACTTGAAACCAATTGGTCCCCCCAATGGAATCCCCTCTAGGACATTAGGCAATTGCTAAAGCTCACTTAGTTCCATGGAGCAGTTAAATTCCAAATAGATGCTTCTAGTGAAAGATTCTGTTATAACTTATAATCTAGGAAAAGTGGTCTCCATTTGACACATAAGAGATGCACATTATTACTACAGAATTGCATGAAATTTCCACAACCAGAAAAAAAACTGGAGATATTGCTGACGGGGCAAAAGTTGATGAAAAATACATGGAATCTCTATCATGCATGCTTTAATTTTAGTCAAGAAAACACAGTGGATTATCAAAAAAAAAAAAAGAGGCAGCTGTAGTTTCGAATACAATGGATAACTTTTATCATAAACAAAACATAAATTTCTATTTAATAATCAAATATCTATTACAACAACGGAATTGCAAAAAGCTTTCAACTTGGTGTAAGAAAAACACTTCTATTTCTGACCAGTTAGATTTACAAAATAAACTGCACTATATAGTCTGTATGGTGGTTGGTCAGTACCTACAGCAGATAGCTCGATTAGACTATCTGAACTGAAAATCTAGAAATGTCAGAGCTATTTCACAAACGGTCAAAAACATGGGTAACTAAGAGAATTTAGATTCTACAACTAAGAAGCACTCGATGAAAGTGAAAGTTCGAAGTAGTTCTCCCCAAACAGAGCTTAAGTTGCTCCATGTAGATGGGTCACCAGATCATCTACAGTCGCCCAAATCAGAAAGTTTATTGGATCTCTGTGAACATCTTCAATATGCGATTCTTAGTAGCTCAAAGAAATGAAAGAAATGGGAGCATCTGGCAATATACACTTAACCTGGTAGAACCACCATAAATCAGGACAAGCATCATACAAAGTGGGAAAGGCAATGTGAGAATACCTCATTCAGAACAACATACACAGTGTATATATCATTTCATGATATCAAAGAATACAAAAGCATTCCAGAGGCTGTGCAATAGCATTGGTGCAACCGGTTCCTTGATCGGGTAATAAAACAAGGGCTAAAATCCTCTGAATATTGAAATGAGCCAAGGCAAAAGCCATCGAGCTCACCAAAATTGAGCACCATACGTGCATCCATCTAGTTAAAGAAGGAAGATGGAACCCATGGAATACAATCTCCTCCCAAATAGGGGCACAAACTGAAACTACAACTGCATACAGGGTCATTGCCGTAGGGTCCCGTCTGACATTTGATTGATGAACACTGGCAGCGACAGGCATTGGTGGAGGAATGGGCAATAAGTCCAGATTCACTTAAGAGAGCCAATTGATGAGAGGAAACATTAAGCACCCCAAAGTAACATGCAACTGCCAATTTCCTTCAAGACTAAACTTTAACCAGTCGGGAGGAAGGGGATCAAATCTTGCAAGGCAGTGATGGAGGATTGCAATCCCAGCTACACATTCAGCCACATCAGTCAAGAGGCAGTACATAGCTTGACCTCTGTGTGTTAAAGATTCCTTTCTGAACCCTGTGGTGTGAGCTAAGGATGGAATTATCCAAGATCCTACTAACCAGATTGAGGAAAACCAAAGTAACATTACCTGGGTCACCAGAAAATATGCTTATCATTTTTGTGTTCAATGAGATTATTACAGAAAATCCAACTTGGAATCATTACACGAAGTAAAAGTAGAGTAAGATGCATCTATGGATGTTCTTGTAAACTAAAGAATTCAAATTTAAAAGTTTATATCTTGATTCCATCTTTTCACACATCACGCAACTGCTATACCACCAAATATGCAAAAATGATGTGCCCCACTGGTAAATTTTGAACTGAAAGCTGTGGACCAAATTGGAAACGTATTGAAATTACAGATCAAAAGTTAGATTTCAAGTTGATCTCGTAAGAGTTTGCAGAGTGGCACAAGAGCTGTAATGAAGGAAACACCGGAACAACAAGATGTTCTGACCATCAAAAGTATTCAGGTCCTGCATAAGCTGTAAGTATTAAAGAGGCCCCCATTTCAATACCTGGAACCCCAGTTATAAGCTAGTAAATGCTCACAGAGTTCAAAAACAATACAGCTTTTGCTCCAGTCTGACAACTCTTTAGGGTTCCAATTTAAACTCATGTTTGACTTTCAACCTTAATTTTTTTAGAGTTTGATTAAGTCTTTTATCTGAAAAATCAACAATATGCTATAAACAGGGTTATATCAAAATTTATATTTTCAAGTAAGTTAATAAGAAAGGGATTTAGACTTTAGAGTGAAACAACAAGATACTTTGGTTATTACACCATGAAACAAACTTCCATAGCTATCATCTCCTAACCAGCTTCCACTACTATCATCACCTTATTTCATCATGAAACCAACAAGATACTATGGCAAGCATTTGTCTCATAATACGTAAGCACAATAAAGTACTGCTTCTCAAACGAACTTACTTAATTCTAATACATCAAAATATTACGTCCAAATGCTTTGAAAATGCAAATCTGGGTTTTTTTTTTCTTTTTTTTTTTCAAATCAAGCAAAAACAACCATTTATGGATACTATTTCACAGTACTTTTTAGACAATTTCAGCATGTAAAAGCATATGAGATTTCTGCTTATTAGAAATCAAATAGGTCACTCTTAATCCCCTGCATGTATAGAAATATGCAGTTGACTCTAAATGTATTAACCATTTCAAAGGTGCATTTGTTTGACGGAAACTTGGAAAAGTTATTGACTAAACGCAAGGAGAAAAATCATCTAAAATTGCAGTCTGCATAGGTTAAATAGTTCACCTGAAAAATTGTCTTTGCTGTCCAGGGATCTTCCAGGGTTCCTCGCTAAAAACTGCATCAGTAACCTGAAAGAATAAACCAACAAAATATTCATTCACCTTACTTCCATGATTATATGTACAGGTCGAAAATCCAACATCAAAATGATTGACATGAAAATAATATGCCTTCAGAAACGTTGAGGGCTATGCACTGAGAACCATAGTTGTTAAATCGAGATTCGTATCGAGAATCGAATTTGTCATTTTGTAAATCGTGAATCAAGAATCGAATCGAATCGTAAGATTCAGTTTAAATTGATAATTAATTAGAAATAATATATATTCATTTTTAAGAACATATTTTATATTAAGAACATATCGAATCATACGCCTAATAAAAAAAAATTAATTTGAAAGTTTAATGGCAATTAGAGAAAAATATTATGGGCTGCGTGTCTATCATTTTCTACTATTGGGTTTAACTATCTTAATCTTTCTCTCAAACTATACAATAAGTTTCCTTCTTCTCTTTCTCTATCCCATACCTGATCCCACCCCCTGTGCATATTAGCGAGTATCCTCTATTTATGCATCCCATCATTCCCCTTTATGGCCTTTAGTTAAACCTATGCACCCCATCATTCCCCTTTGTGGCCTTTAGTTAAACCTGCACACCCCACTATTATTCCTCTTCCGAACCCTTCTTCTCATAAAATTTTTTCTTGATTTCTTATATTGATCACTATCAATCTCAAGCTCGTGGAGGCTACCCCTGATTCCTCGCTTGTGATCCTCACTCAGCCCATTAACTCGCTTGACTCAGCAGATATCGCGACCGAGCTTGAAGAGTTAGTAGATTATTTGTCTTCTCCTTCTCTATCTATAAGTTTCTTCACTTTGCTTAATATTTATTTGTTTATATGAATTAATAGAATCGGTCGATTCGATCGATTCTTGCGATTCGCTATTGATTCTTGCGATTCGCTATAGATTCATGCTAATTTCGATTCATACTATAGATTCGAATCGTTATATATAGGAATCGTATCGATTCGGAAGATTCGAATCGAGAATCGGACGATTCTAACAACAATGCTGAGAACCAATGTACCGATTATATAAAAAAAGAAAATATCACCTCTTCAAGACTTGAAACCCAAATTTTTAGTCTCTAAATTTGGCTGATCACATCCAGGCATCACCAATTCTTCCAATGGTCTATCCTAAGTACACTAAGACTCCGAAATTTCTGGTGAAGTCTCACTTTTCTTGTAGCACAGAGATTCCCATTTCTACAAAACAATATTGATAGTGTGAAAGAAAAGAAAATAAAAATCACACAACTGATAAATCCACATTATAAATAAGCAATCAATTCGTATCTAAATTAATAACATGATATTGAAATCATAACAAATACAGAACACACAAAATTAAGATATGTGAATTGATGTACATGAAGGGGAGAAGGAGAGCACCGTATTTGAATAATTGAGGAGAGAACCAGTGAGGGAAGAGCTACGATTGAGCGAAAATTGAGTTATTGAAGACTTCAAAACCCTAAAACCTGAATTCGGATCCAAGAAAGCCATGAAGGGACGCGCATGCAAGTGGCAACAGCAACTTGACAACGGCAATGGCATCGTGGCAGAGCCAAAATGGCTGAAATCCGGAGATCCAACAGGCATAACGTATGCACGGCAAGCTTGGGAAATCAATCTATAGATGGAAAAAGATAAAAGAGGAAGGAAGCTACCGAAGGATGAAAATGTTTATAGGAAACGACGTCGTTGCCGACTCAAGCGAATTGAAAATTTGAAATTGAAAAGGTCGTTATGGACAACGGACAGAAGGAAGTTTGTTTTGCCGGCAAAATAATAACGTATCATTTGGTTTGTGCTTTTTAACATATAAACAAAGGATTATATTTTAGATTGTGAAACAATAATTTATCGTCCAAATCCTAAGCAACCTCATATTTTTAAAATAAATAAATAAAGGTAAAATTTCTTCTTTTTTTTTTTTTCTTTTTTTATAAAATTAACATGTGTGTTATCTTCTTTCATAAAAAACAAGTGTAATTCTTTTTATTTATTTAAGAAACCCTTTTGAAAATTGTAAATTTATGAATGTTTCATTGTTTTGTACTTGTTTTATTTAAGAAACCCTCTATATATATATATATGCATATAGTTAGCTTTTTTTTTTTTTATGAAACTCGAAGCTTATTCAAGAGAAGAAAACTTCAAGAATTACGAAAACTGAATCCATCATATTAGAAAAGATAACAAGTGTTTATATACAGGAGCAGAAAAATGTAGAAATGGAAGACAAAAATAACTACCCTGAGCTGACTTTCCCGCCTAATTATTTTACAATCAAAACGTTGCGTTGCAAAAACGAAAATGCTATTGAGTATTTCCTTCAAAGCTCTTTCTTTTGCTTTGAAGTTGCATAATAAATAAAATTTTAAGAATTTTTAGTTTATACTCAATTTGTTGCTTTTCGAACAAACAGGAAAAGAAAGAGGTTCAATTTAGAACCTATATATATTCTGTAAAATAGGAAGAAAATAGAACGGAGTTGGTTTCTAACCAAATTAATTTTTCACTGAACAAATGGGATTTTTCAAACTTGGTGATCTCACTGCATTGAAATTTTTTCAACAACTGAATATATAGGGACCCTGCAATCACACATTACTTATAATTAAGTAATATTTCAACCACATACTTCACAAACATAGTTTGAAAAATGTTGCTCAATTTTCATAGAGCTCTTTCATTTTGGTTGACAAACTGAAGCTCCCATGACCATGACCATGACCATATATCCAAAATATATAACATGGCAACAATAACTGATCAGAAGCCATTCACAAAATTCATGTCTGGTTTTCACAAAGGCGTTGATTTTAAAACTTGTCTATTCAACTTATTTTCATTGTTGAATTAGAAAAGTGGGAGAAATGAGAACACATAGATCATACCCCCTCATAATTTGGTATTAAAACTCATTTGAATTTTTATCAATAAAAGAAAATAAATCTTTTTGTTTGTAAACACTTTGGATTGAATTTTAAATCCATAATTGTGAAATTAATTAGCAGATAATTATAATAACCTCAACCAAATTAAACATTATTAGCTAGCTAGTTAGATTTTTTATCGATACTTTTAATTATGCATCAAGTTATTAATTAGTAATGATATATATGTACAAGCTCGTATAATCGGGCTGGAGCAGCTCTATGCTAATTAACTGGAACTCTTCGGAAGTGTGAAAATCTGAACATTATTTTCATGCAAATAGCTTTCAGTTTACGTGTCAACAAGCATAAGCCCTTTGACCTTTCCATTTGTAAACCACAATGCAACAAACACGTGCCACAACATCCACTTTAATCACTAAGCCGACCATCTGATTTCACTTTTTTCTTTTCAAAGTTTAGCTCACCCACCAGTGTACACGTGTAATAATTTTTCCATTTTTTTCTACTCTTTTATTAAACTCGTCTTCCTCTGTCATATATAAAACAAATGCTTTCTTTTAGCTTCAGCTGTCATATAGCTAGCTAATTGGCCACTTATTTAGCTCATCATGGCTGCAGCTTCTCCATCTTGTTTAGTAACTTTTTGGTTGTTCGTTCTAGCGGGTGTTGGTGGTTGCATGGCTAGTCAGATTGGTTTAGGTTCGAGATTGTTGGCTAGGGAAAATGGAGCATGGATTTCAGATAATGGCACCTTCGCATTTGGGTTCACTCAAGCCGACACTCGTGACCTATTTCAGTTGGCAGTTTGGTTCTCAGATCTTCCTGGAGATAGAATTGTAGTCTGGTCACCTAATAGGTACGCTAGTTTCTGAAATTTTTTCAGATACAGCAGTATTGCAACTTTGATAAAATATTACACAAGAATTATGAAAATTGCTTCTTTCACGTGACGTTTTATTATTTGCTCAATTCATTAATGGAAAATTTCGTTAACAGAGTTTAGTCAAGTATTAATCTCATTTTTAATGCTAAAACTGAATACTAATTAGTTTAAAGCAGAGTCCATAATGTTTATAAAATTGGATGGTAATTGGTTTTTGAATTGGGAAAAATCAGACCATTCTCCATCTTTAGTCTTTACAAAAGCTTTTGCAGGTAAATATGATGATGAAATGAATGACTTTAAGCCAACACTTTGATTTTTGCTGAATCATCATCTAATATAGAAACTCTCCGGTCACCAAAGACGCATCCTTGGAGCTCGACACTACTGGCAACCTCGTCCTCGTCGACGGAGACACCACCGTATGGATGTCAAACACCTCCGGCGCCGGTGTGGAATCAGCACTCATGGCAGAATCCGGCAACTTTATCCTCTACACTAACACCAACCACCCTGTCTGGCAAAGCTTTGCACACCCATCGGACACTTTACTACCAAATCAACCTTTAACAGTCTCTCTTGAACTAACTTCACCAAAATCACCTTTACATGGTGGGTATTATTCACTCAAAATGCTACAACAGCCCACCTCACTAAGCCTTGCTTTAACATATAACTTGCCTGAATCATATAATTCTTCCCCTGAAGCCTACGCCAATTACTCCTACTGGAATGGACCCGATATTTCAAATGTCACAGGTGATGTGGTTGCCGTGTTAGATGAAGCAGGGAGCTTTGGGATAGTATATGGCGACTCATCAAATGGAGCTGTTTATGTGTATAAAAACGATGGGGATTATAGTGGCTTATTTTCTGCTACTAATCAATCGACTCGATTATCAGTTCTTCGAAGATTAATACTGGAGACGAATGGGAATTTACGTTTGTATAGATGGGATAATGATGTTAATGGCTCCCGCCAGTGGGTGCCTGAATGGGCCGCAGTGTCGAACCCGTGTGACATTGCTGGTGTTTGTGGCAATGGGATATGTAATTTGGACAGAAGCAAGACTAATGCTTCTTGTACATGTTTACCCGGTACTTCCAAGGTTGCCAATGGCATACAGTGCTCAGATAACTCGTCGTTGATCAGAAATTGCAATTCGCGGAATGCGAATCTGACTTCTGAGATTAGGATTGCCGCAGTGCAACAAACCGACTACTATTTCCCTGATTTTTCAGTGATTGCAAATTACAGTGATATTCCCACAGTATCCAAGTGTGGCGATGCTTGTTTATCAGATTGTGATTGTGTAGCTTCTGTTTATGGGCTTGACGATGAGAAGCCTTTTTGTTGGCTACTGAGTAGCTTGGACTTTGGTGGATATGAGGACCCTGGCTCCACCTTGTTTGTAAAGATTAGATCGATTGGCTCGTTCGCACCTCAAGGAGATAATAAAAAGGACTCCTCCAGCACAAAAGTGGTCTTGGTTGTTCCTATAGTACTCAGCATGACATTTCTGATTGCCTTTCTCGGCTTATTATTGTGTTACAATATTCATAGAAGGAGATCATTAAAAAGAAGTATGGAGACTATTTTAATCCTTTCGGGAGCTCCAATAAATTTTAGCTACCGTGACCTGCAAATTCGTACCTCCAATTTCTCGCATCTACTAGGAACAGGTAACTACTGAATTTTAGTAATGTCTTTAAACCACAGAAACAGGGGAGCTAATGTAGGGGAATTCATACCCCTGTTAATTTTCACTAACTCTTGTTGTTTTGTAGGAGGATTTGGGAGTGTGTACAAAGGTAGTCTCTCTGATGGGAGTTTGATTGCTGTAAAGAAACTGGACAAGGTTTTGCCACATGGGGAAAAGGAATTTATAACAGAAGTAAACACCATTGGCTCCATGCACCACATGAACCTAGTTCGCCTATGTGGATACTGCTCTGAAGGATCCCATCGGTAAGCAGATGATTTTACTAGCAGATGCTAGATTTGAAGGTATAAAACTAACGTGATCTTTCTTCCTATGTGGGCAGCCTTCTTGTTTATGAGTTCATGAAAAATGGGTCCTTGGACAAATGGATATTTCCTTCCTATAATTGTCGGGACAGATTGCTGGATTGGTCAACTCGGTTCAACATAGCCATTGCTACTGCGCAAGGAATTGCATACTTCCACGAGCAGTGCAGAAACAGAATAATACACTGCGATATCAAGCCAGAGAACATATTGTTAGATGAGAATTTCTGCCCCAAAGTATCAGATTTTGGGCTAGCAAAATTGATGGGAAGAGAGCACTCACATGTTGTTACAATGGTAAGGGGAACCAGAGGCTATTTAGCTCCAGAATGGGTTAGCAACAGGCCTATAACTGTGAAGGCTGATGTTTATAGCTACGGAATGCTACTTCTAGAGATTATTGGTGGCCGTAGAAATCTTGACATGTCTTTTGACGCTGAGGACTTCTTCTACCCTGGATGGGCTTTTAAGGTATGTAAAAAAAACTGATCGTTTCTTTACAAATATGAAATTGATTGTAAAAATTATTTATCTGATAACGGATTTGTGTAGATGATGAGGAATAGTACGCCCATGAAGGCAGCAGATAGGCGGCTGGAAGGAGCAGTGAAAGAAGAAGAGCTAATGATAGGATTGAAAGTGGCATTTTGGTGCATACAAGATGAGGTGTTCATGAGACCTTCAATGGGAGAAGTGGTGAAGATGTTAGAAGGATCAATGGATATTAATACACCACCAATGCCTCAGACAGTTTTGGAATTGATTGAAGAAGGTTTAGATCATGTGTACAAGGCCATGAAGAGAGAATTCAATCACTTTAGTTCCTTCACCAATTATTCTACTGCTACTCATCCATCATCTCATGCTACTTGCAGCTATTCAACTATGTCACCTAGATAGCCTGGATTCAGATACTCCAAATTTTGTTTCATTTTAATTCTAATGTAACACCCACTTAATTGTATTTTTATTGAAAATTTCTTTGGATCTTTGTATTATTTATGAATTGAATTAATATTAAATTACATATAAGAAAATTAATTGTTACATTATAAATCATAAACATGATATGAATTGTAAAAATTAATATTTTCATATGATAATTTTGTTATCCGTATTACCCATTACGAAAAATATAATTATCCGTTTGGTTCGCGGATTGCTTAAATAATAAGATTGATGCTAATATTGGATTTAATTAAGCCATATGATTAGTTAAACTAACCCTTATTTGATATAAATATTTTAATTATAGTATTAACTAATCCAAATTTATAATCTTATGTTTGGCACGAGAGTTTAAGTAATTGAATAAATTATTAAAATAAGTAAATTACTTAAATATTCTTTGTCTTATACTAAAATAAGACTATTTTTGGCAAAAAAAAATAAAAATAGTAAGGCTAGTTTAGGATTTTTAATTTTATAAATATAGAGATTAGTAATTCCATTAGAAAGTGATTAGTAAAAACATGCGGGAGGTGAGTATTAATTAAGATGAGTTTAGTAAATCCTTAGAATTATTAAGCTATATTTAATTTTTTGAACCAATTATGAATTTAATTACTAATCATATAAGTAATAGTCTTGAGTAAGAATTTTTCATCTCTTTTTTTATCTCCCTTGTTTTATTTTTTTGGGTTTGAGTATTGCTAGGCTTTTCTGTAAGGCCCTTTGTTCAGTGTTCTTCTCATACTTCCTTTCCAGCTGACTGGCTCAAATATTGGGCCCCCGCACACGATCCATTCTCTTTTGAGTTTTATTTATTTTATTATTTTGGTTCTTCAAAAAAAAATCAATTTACTTGAAAATAAGGAAAAAAAATAGAAATGTGCGGTCCGATTAAAGTTGAAATTCAAGATCTTATAATATTATTACAGGAATTTGATTAAAAAAAATTATTACAAGACATTATAACACTATTTAGCCTAATGTAAATTTGTTTTGACTGGTAAAAAAATGTAAATTTATTTTAAATAATTTTTTTTATATTTCATATTGTACAAATTTTGGTCTCGTTGCTCGTTTCATTAACCAGAAGTTTTTTTCTCAAAAAAAAAAAAAATCTATCTGTAAAATACTTGGCATTAAAAAAAATTGCAGCGCGTACATTAGCGGCGCAACATAGCAATAGAAAAAAAAAGGTGGGGCTAAGCCCATTCATGATTCCCCTGATCAATCGATCGATATTCACTTAAGTGTTAAGGGACGATACAATTCGAGGTAGTAGACCAATCACCTACCTAATTCTTTCAATTTCTTCACGCATACCTGTAATTTCATTTTTCAATTGTAGCAAACCCTAGATAGAGCGAAATTCAGGTCTCTAAGATTCTTCTTAGGTTTTTATCATGGAAAATATGCAGTACGCGGTGGAACTGGTGAAGGAATTTCTTGTTTTTAGAGGGTTTACAAATACTCTACAAGTTTTTGAGATGGAATTATCCACGGATATTGGTAAAGGATTTCAAGTGGACAAGATTATGGACTTGATCTTCTCTGTATACATTCCCAAATTTCAGTCTGACAAATTGGTTGGTCTGCTTAGTTTCTTCAAGCATTGCTTTGCTTCCTTATCTGAGGCTGTATTTACTTCTACTCTCGCGCAGTTGGAGATTTCCATTCTTCGTTATTACATTGTTTACGCGATACAATCCGAAAGGAAAGATAAAGTTATGGAATTTTTTGGAATTCACGGGAATGTTTTGCTGCAAAAGGGTGGTGACTGGACTCCGTGGTTTGGTGGGTTTGTCTCAATTTAGTTTCTTTTTCTGTTTTGATTGACTGGCTTTTCTCTGGGATTTATTTTATGGACCTTATTCTGTAGCTATTCCTTATTTGAAGAACCCCAGCTTGGATCCTCGGTTTCGCATTTATTTCTCAAAGCAATGGTATGAAGCATTGCGCCTTTCTGTGAGAAACTTTTTCAGTGAGATCTTCAATGGTACTCATATCCTTTTCAACGGATTCTTTCTCACTATGCTTTACAAATTCGAAACCTTTATTCTTACCCCTCAGATATTGGATAAAAAATCCCTATTGATAAGTTATATGAACAATATTCTTCTCTCTTCTTATGCTTCTTTACTTAGTTATTTCATTTTTTAACTAGTGGGAGTAAATCCTATTTGTCTTTTTTTTTTCATATTGGAATTTTTTTCAGTTTGCACGAAACTGAACATTTTAAGCAATGTGTAATTTTTTTTCCTTTACAATAAACTGACGATGCCAATTGATTTCAAAGAATATGTCCTTAACCAAATCACGCATCCCTGCCCTGTTGAAGATCAGTTCAGAAAATAACACAATCAACCATTTGAAGAAGGACATTAAACAACTTAATATGAAGCTATCACAACTTCAGGCTTTATTGGAGGAGAAAGAGGCTCACATATGTCGATTAAGGAGGTAAGAACATCTTATTCTGATGAGACTATGGTGTTTTACTCACTACATTTTCATCACTCATCTCTAGAGTTTATTCTGTTCTGTAATTCATTAGTGGCAGTAATGCTGGATCAATATTTGATGCTGATGTGGGAGAAGCCAACAATTCAACTACATCAAGTTCTGTGCAGGAAGAAAATCTTGAGAAGATTGTGGAAACTAGCGTGTCTGCTGCTCTGATTATGGGTGAAATGGAGCAGCCTCAGGAAAGGGCTGTGGGTGTACCCATAAAAAATATATCAGTTTTCAGCACATCTAAGGCTGCTAATGATTCAAGTTTCATATCAAGAATTGTTATGGAAGATAATAAAACAAGTGATTCCATTCAAGTGAACCATGGTGGTCCTTGCAGTGGTAGGTAACTATGTATTATATCTCTTTTCTGACTTGATAGCTGATATCGTGAGAGCATGATAAGGATGTGGATTTTGAGTGTAGTGGCTGAAAGATGCAGAAACCTAATAGCTAATAGAGAAAATAACTGGTTCTTCTAATACCATTCATAATATACAGGATGTGCCAGATGATGTATTTAAATGCAAGAGGTGGTTGAGGGGAAATTAGATTTATCTTTCTTTGTGGTAAAAGTAAGTCGATACCTTGTATCAACATTGAGCTTGTTAATATTTCAGGATAGATGAAAGGCAGTATATCCCAACTAATGATATCTTTTCCTTCCTCTGCTAAAATTTTCTTTTTCAATACTTGAATAGTTTAGTGGTGATTTATCATTTTCAGAATTTCCTGCTAGTCAAATAATTATCTAATCTTTTTTAGCAGATAATGTATGGGGAATGTTGGGTGAAGAAGAATTCCCTGAGGTCAAAGTAGACTTCCAGGTGAAATTGCCTTATGAAGAAAATATATAGTGCTTTCATTTCATTAACTGTGCTTTCATCCTTCATCGGTTGTAACCATAGCAAAACCATGGTTGTTTTTAGGATAACTTTCTGGGCCACACAAGTCCAATAAGTCGATGCCGTTTTTCTGCCTCTGGGAACAATATAGCCAGTGCTTCTGTTGATGGAACAGTCAGGTATTTATTGTTAAATTGTGTGATATTAAGACCTGGGCTGAGTCAGTCTGTTGCTGTTGGTGTTCAATTGCATCATTGTTTGCTGACTTTCAAGTTGCTTTGTCCTTCACTCTCCATTCATTTTCTGACAAAGGATATGGACATACGACTCATCAACTCCAACATCTAGAAATGCCACCATTTATTGTGGGGCAGAGATTATGTCTCTTGATTGGGAGTGTAAATCTGATCGTTTGGTATGTATGATGTCATTTTCTACTGCAATATATCTGGATTGGTTGATAATATTTTGACCATATGGGGTTAGTAATTCTTTCTGTTACATTGTGTTTTCATTGGCAAAAGCTTCTCATAGGCACTGCAGATGGAGGTATCAAAGCATGGAATGTTGATGCAAAGCGAGTTGTTTGCGATCTCAATACTAGTGAAGCATTTTCCAAGTACTTAGTTAAATTGCTGGGATTTAGAACCCTGTTTTCCATGCTTGTTCTTACTATTCTTGTTCTATGCAGTGTCTTGGATTTAAAGTGCAGCCCTGTAGAACCGGTTTTTGTTTCTGCAGCTGCATCCAGAAGGTAACTTCTTAAAACATTTTTATTGTTGAATTAAAGTCCTTGATATTGATATTCAAGTTATGTGATTGAATGGAGGTTTATCCTTTATTTAAAGCTCAAGTCTTACCAAGTGTGTTATGTTAGCCAGGTATCATGCAGTTAGTAATAAAACTTTAAACCAAATTTATCAAAATTTTCTGCCTTTTGAATTAATTTTGAGACATATTTCTACTAGTAGTACTTTTCCTGCTAATGTTTAAGAAAATTGTTTATTTCTTGGGATCTGTTCTATAAAGTTATGACACTTCAGCCTGCTGCCCCTAGGCAGTTGAATGCTTAAACCATTTAAGCACAATCCCTTAAAGAAAGGGAAGAGGATCAAAATTAAATCTACATACTGAGCCAGCTAGTTGGTAGCCCACATCCTTTTTTTTAATTATTGTTGTGTGTATGTGTGTGTGTTTGTGTGTGTTTTCCTTGGTATGCTCATATCTGAAAGAACAGAGATTTCATCCCAAAAACAATTGTTTTGCATACTCTTGATATTGGTCCTCATCTCTAGAGTGAGTGATTATGATTTGGTAGGATATTACCATTTAGCATGTAGTTAAGTTGCTTCAAAGGACAGATCTTTTGTCCTCTAATGGTATGATATTGAGTAATTCAACCCCATTGTACACGCTTATGTCTTTAATTGCCATTCTCTCTCTTTATTACATATTTGCCCTGGAGACTAGTAGAACCTTGTTTTATTTGCAGGCCTGGCTCAAACTATCTTGACAGTTTGGGATTTGCTTCTTTAACTGTGTGGAACATGAAGACATGGAAAGCTATGGTATGTGTTTGTTTATGTCAGATCATTGTCCAAGTGCAGTTGCACATGAATTCATTCCTTAACAAGTTTCAAATTTAATGAAGACAGTTCTTCCTCTTGGTGAAGATCCACCTGCAATTACTTCCCTATGCTTCAATCACAATGGGAAGATTTTAGCAGCTGCTGCAACTGATGGAATGATTCACATGTTTGGTATCCTTATAGAAATTTATGGCATGGAATACTTATTTTTTTCAAGTGGCAAATGATCTGGCTATGAGTCCCAGGTCCCTAATCTAAAACTTGAAATAAAAATAAATCTGAAATATTACAGTGAAAAAATTTTCATTGTCATCCCCCCTCATCTGCTGCTTTTGCCATTCTGGCTGAATGAGTAGCCCAGTCATATAGTGAAAAGAAAAAGTTATCTTTTTAATGTAGAGTTGAGCTTGTATGTGCTTGCACATGCTCGCAGATTCAAGCATTCTGCACCTTAACTAGTCAGAGACATGTCTGCTGGTCTACAAATCACTGGCTGGCCTGCACATGATTCTGCCATACATTCTATTCTTTTTGGGCCTGATGAGACAAGCATTTTCAGTTTGGGTTCAGATGGGAAGGTAAGTGAAATCTTACATAGTATATCATCTTTTGCTTGAAATTTGGCCAATGTGTAAAGTACCTTCCTGTTTATGCTTTGGACTGGATATACTCTTATAACTGTTCCTTGATGTGGTATACATGTTTCCATCCTTTACTAAAATACACAACCTGACTATATTTATTTTGTGATGTCAGATTTTTGAATGGAGTTTGCAGAACCAAGGTCATATCCTTTGGTCAAGGAGTTGTAGCAGGTACTTTTTGCTTTTCTTACATCATAGGTCATCATGTTATATTTTAGGCTTCTGAAGGGAATGACTTGTTTGGACATCTCATTGCATTTTCAAACATATCATTGCTTTTTATATGATGCATGTTTATTAGCTAGCATATTAAATGATTGCAGTATGTCATGACTTAAGAATTTGGATGCCAACTTTTGTGATCATAGGAATGGAAGGATAACATTAGCTTAGCTAGATTATTAGGACAGGAAACAAGGTTGAAAGATATATTGAGTTGAAAGTGGAAATTAGCCCTTGACACTTTCTAAATATAATAGTAAGAAAACCTAATACAACGCTACATTGAGGATTGTAAAGTTAGATATCTAGTTCCTATTTAATCACTTTAAAATGATTTTCAAAAATAGTGTTCTATTCATGCATTTTCCCTGCTCGATGAGATGAGTCTGGGATTTGCTCAATTCACACCTTTAAGTCAAATCATCTATATGCAATGTGCTGAGGTGATTCAATAGTTGTGTGCATTCTGGGTGGTCTTTGTTTTGGTTTTATGTGGTTATAATTGCATTTTAACAATTTGATTTACAAACTGTGGAAGGAACTTCACAATCAAATTAAATTTGTAGGTTCTGTGACCCTGAGACTTCAAACCATTGTAGACATGAAATGGCTTTGGATGCTAATGGGAGAAGGCTGTTGGTAACATCTGGTGCAGTAAGAGCACCCATCTATCAGGTAAATATCTATCTTTCCCCAACTTCATGCAATACAGTGGTCCTCACTCTCCACTCTGACCACAGTTTGATTCTGCAAAACAACTATGTCAGTGGAACATCCTTGTCCATACCTGATGCAGTGAAACACCGTATGATAATGAAGTTTTTTTGCTTTACTTGGCTCAGGTTCGAGGATATTTGAATGGTTTGAGAACTCTCCCACATAGTGCTGCTATAACTACTGTGGACTGGCACCCAACATTGCCCATTTTCTTGACCGGCTCAGCTGATAACTCAGTGCGAGTAACATCATTATCATGACACTTTACTTGCTTTAATGGGTTTGTTTCATTTTATTTTATTTTCTTGCAATAATCCCTTTTGGTCAACCGAGGTTCATGGAATCGAGAGTTTGGGATGGTGTGAAAACATGTTTTAATATCATCATAAATCCAGGAGCTGGATTTTTTTTTTTATAATTTTTGAGGATGGATCAGTTGGGTTCATATGTTGTAATTTATTCAATTAATTTCTATTTGTATTATAATGTAATAGTTATTCTGTCTTGCTTCTATTTGTATTATAATGCACCAAGCATTCTGTCATAACAATTTATCCTTTTTTTGTGCGTATTTTATTATTTATGTGCTGTTGAATTATTGTATTTTCGCAAATGTATGATTATTATAACAAAGCAACTATCTTTTGTAAAAATTTATTCTCTCTTTAAAGAAAAACCAAAAGATATCCACCCATGTATTTTATTTTTGTTATAGCTTCAACTCTGTTCTCTTCTCACATCCGAACAAGAAATAATATCGAGAAGTGCATTGGTAAGGAATTCTACTAATTACATTCCAGTCTTGCAACTCATAGATACTTTCGTGTGACACATTATTGGAAGATTAAACTGGCAATAATATATATAATAGATAATATAAAGATCGTTATTGAATTTGAACATCAGTGTCAAGTTGTCCGCAAAAGATTCCTGCGGCATAATAGAAAAATGAGAATTTCTGGACACTGAAGATTCTACATAAATAAATAAAAGAGAAACAATTGTTATCTTGACGGGAGTTGGAAGCTAGCTCTGAATACTAATACTGATCTTGCCTTAATACCTTGCTTTGCGCTCAAACTGCAAACAGGCAAATCTCCATGAAGGCAGCAGCAATAAATTGACTAGAACTCCGCAGAGGCCTTTGCTGAATCCACATCCCAAACCCACATAAAACCATCTTCTGAATTCATCATCATCATCATCTCTTCTTCTTCTTCTTCTTCTTCCTCCTTTGTCTTGGCTATTATCATTTGTTGGTCGGCCTGGAGATCCATCATCTCCTCGACATGTTTGTGCGACTAGCAGCCCACAGATTTCAAGATTGTCATCAAATTCAGAAGCATCAAAGCTCTGAAGCTGAGTGCTTGTTGGAATTCTTCCTGACAAGTTGTTGGAGGAAACGTCCAACTGAGCCAGAAAGTTCAGCTCAGCCATACTTTCAGGTCCTGATAACTGATTTCTTGATAAATCAAGCCACTGCAAATTCTTCAATCCACCAATCTCTCCAAGAATCACTCCATTCAAATAATTTCTCAATATGTTCAATCCGTCCAACACTACAAGACTAGTTATTTCCCCTGGATTTTCCCCAATTAATCTGTTTCCTGACAGATTAATTATCCTCAACAGTTGAAGATTTTTTTTGGAAATAGTAGGGTCTTCCTTTCCATCCAATCAGCCCGCTATCAAATAAATGCCTACATAATAATCACCTTCTCCTCTTGAAGCTGATGAAAAATTGTAGAAGTAAAAGTTATTAGTGTCTAAATGTTTTCTTGTCAAGAGGATGATATTCTTGAGGCAATGTGGTATGGTTCCTGATATATTTAAAGAAAGGTCTAACAGAAGAATATTTTGTAACCAACACAGATTAACTGATATGCTTCCGTGCAAGACATTAGATTGTAAACTAAGAAACACCAAAATTGCTGGCTTTGCCCAATCCATGCAGGAATTATTCCAGATAATCTATTATAACCAAGGTCTAAAAATCTTAACCGAGTGCAATTCTTTAGCAATGAACGTATTTCGCCAAAGAAGCTATTATTCCTCAAAGTAAATGTTTGAAGAAGAGAGAGAGATCCCACTGAGCCTGGAATTTTGCCTGAAAAGTTGTTGTCAGCCAAGTTGAGGATGACTAGTTGTTTCCCATTCAGGAAACAATTATCAGGAACATCCCCTGATAATAGGTTTACCTGAGAGATCAAGGAAATTTAATGTTTTACCTATGATTTTACTCACAGAAGAGATTGAGCCCAGAAACTTATTCTTAGAGAGATTCAAGGAAGATGAATTGGAAGGAAGGAGTGGCAGAGGACCTTCAAAAAGATTTGAACTCAAATCTATTCCTGGGCTGCCATTAAATTTCAAGTATAAATCTGGCACTCTGCCACTCAACAGGTTGTAAGAAATACTCAGGTAAAATAGCCTAGAAGGTAGGTCCCAAAACCAGTGAGAACAGAACCAGAAATTCCAGCATCAGAGATATCAAGAACCGAGCAGTTATTCTGAGTTCGAAGCCATTTTGGGAAAAGCGGTCCTAGATTGCAAGAACTTAGGCCAATTAATCCAACTGAAAAGGAGGAAGCCAATCAGAGTTAAATCTCAGAGCTAGGGGATTGTCATTAAAGTACACTTGTTTTAATTGGTAGAGATTCTGAAGATGAGCTTCAGTAATCACTCCTTCGAATGAATTATGAGAAACATATAAACGCTCATGCTTAGATAGGCCTCCAATGTACCATTCAATCTATTGTAAACAATGCATAATTTCTCCAATAACGGAAACATGGATATTTCCTTTCAGTCGGTTGTATCCCACGTCCAAGACAACATGTGACATCGACGATCTAAACTCTAACCGTAAACGTGTATTGCAGTACTCCAGAATCTAAATACAAACAAATATGTGTGAAGAAAATTACTTTCATATGATAATAAAAATGTCTAATATAAAAATTTAATTGAATTAATGAATCGTTGTAATTTCATATTTGGCATACAAATCAATACAATATATTTGGCTTGAGATATAAGATTTTTGGCCGGTAGTGAAAATGTGATTTAAATATATCAAAATGTAAAAAATATTATTTTAATGTCATGAGTAGAGTTATAAAGTAAAATTTTAAGATTAAATATCTGAATTATAGAAATACAGTTTCAGTACGAGTTTACAGCCTAATTTTTCTGATCATGAGTTGGAGAGATGAGTTCACTATCGCAATAGTACCGATGTAATTATAATGAAATTCTAAAATTTTTAAAACTGATAAATTAGAAATCAGACGTTGGAATAATTTTTATAGACCTAATTAAGAAAAATCACTACACCATAAAAATGTGATTTTCGCACTGAAGAATTATTTTGCAAAATTGAAAAAATCGTTTTGAAAAGAAAATTATTTTATAATTTTTGGTATATTCAATTTAATGGAATTAAGTTATTTAGATGTTGAATTTTGGAGAATTAAATTAAATCATGAATTAATTTGGAGAAAAAATTGTGATTGATTAAAATTAAGAAAAGTCAAAGTTAATTAAGATTTGATTGGGTCATTTGTCAACTTAAGGAATTAATTAATTTTAATTGTCCAATAGTAGCATGGATTAAGCATAATCAAGATTAATTAGCCACTAATTGAGATATATAAAGTCAAATTTTGATATATCTCTCATTTTCAATTTTTTTAATAAAAAGAAAAAAATCTTCTTTTTCTTCTTCTTTTTTCCCCTCCATAGCCGAATTCCATAGCTCTTCTTTTCCTTTGATTTCTTCCTTTTTTCTTCCATAATTACCATCATCCAAGATTAAGGAGCAAGAGAAATTAGATTGAGGTGAAGAAAAATTGTTGAAAATTTTGAAAAGCTTGATCAAATTCTTTAACTTGTGAGGAGGTGAGAAATTCTTCTTTTTTTTTTTATTTTTCTTCATGGCATGATATTGTTGATCTTGATTTCTAGATGATTTTACTAGAAATTGGAAAAAATTGTGTAGAATTTTGGATGAACCTTTATGTTAGGGTTTGATAGAAAATGGGAAAACTGATGGAATAAAATTAAGAAATGAGTTAATTGGAGGATTGGAAGAGTAATAATGATGAAAATTGAGAATAAATGAATTTATTGGATTTTTAGTGAATTTTTGAGAAATTAATTGGGTTATGGCAAAAAATGATGGAAAAGGAATTATAAAATATTAACTTGATTTTGATCATTTTTAAGTTGTGGTGAAGTTGATGATAAGAGAGTAATTTTGGATTTAATAAAAGAATTGAAAGAAATTTTTGAGAAAATTATTTGAGTAGAAGGATAAAATAAAATATATTGAGGAGAAAAATTGAAAAAAAAATTATTTAATTTAGAAAATTTAAGGTATTTAGAAATTTTCCATTAATAGTGTATAGTGTGTATATATATATATATAATAGGAAAATTTCAAATAACGTAAGAGCCGAGAAAATTAAATAGATAGTTTAATTTCCTTTATAATTTGGTAATATTTAATGACTCAGTAACCAATTAGAAATTTAATAATTATTCAGGTGTACCGTTATGATAAATACCAAGACTGGATAAAGGAAAAGAGTCGGCAACCTCCGACAGATTATAATAAAGATTTGTGTATTAACTTATAATATAAGTCAATTGCGATTTAAATTAATTTTATATGCTTTTTGGTATGAAATGGATTTACATTTTAGAAAATAATTATATATAATATTTATGAAAATATTAAATATTTGAAAAGTTATTGGAAATATATTTTATGATAAAAATAAAATATTTTGGTAAAAAAATTGTGTATGAAATAAATACATTGATATAAAATTTTAATAAAATAAATTTATTTTTCTCATGTACTGAATTTTTATGCTATTAAATACTTGTACGAGAAATTAATAACGATTATATCTATAAAAATTTTGGTGAAATATATGTTTTAACATTTTATTTATGTCGATAAACTCATATATTAACTTAGACATTAAGTTAGGAAATTGCTAGCATGTCAGTAGGGTAGGAACTCCATGATTTGTGTTTATTTTATTCATAAAAGTATATATGACTCATGTGGTTATTTTAAACTATACATACTATTTATTTATTGATCATAAGGTTATTTTAAATTAAGACTACTCATGTGATTATCTTATATCAAATAATATTATTTAGGATTATGTGATTATCTTTAATTTTGATCTTGTGGTTATCTTAGATTCTGATATTTTCCAACATTTAATGGTATATCATGTTTTCCTAGGGACATATTTATGGTCTCTTAATATATGAGTTGAATGAAGTTTTAATTTTAATGAATGATTAAAATTTTTTATGCATTTATTATATGCTTGTGGTATGAATATCAATAGCTTTGCTTTCGGTGATTTACGACTACTTTTATGTATAATTAAATAATTTATTAATAGTTTTGATACATAAAAAATTTTGTTGATTTTCATTGTATATTTTTATTCAAAGTAATATTTATTATAAGTTTTTACACTACTCAGTTTATACTCAGCAGATGAATTTGTTTTCTTTCGTGTAGATTTTAGCAGTGTGAAGTAACAATAAGTGTGTACATAAAAACCGTCGTTGAAACTAGTAGATTCTACTGATGGAGCCAAGCAGCAATGTCAGTCATCCTGCAATTGTGGGTTTTGTTATGTGTAATTTTATATGTTTCGTTTGATGTATTTTAATATATATAAAAGTTATTTTACATGAGCATGAATTGTAAATTTAGATTATGGGATGATAATAGCGAGAGGACACAAATTTATGTTATTTTGGTAATGTAATATATTATTTTATTAAATTCTTTTCCTGTTAATATATATATGTAATGTATTATTTTAAATAAATATCCCTTAGCATTTCTTATGTGATCATGTACTGTATTATATATCGATAGGTAAAGAGTGTTACATAGCAATAGCAACAACAACAGAAATTTTGCTGAAATTTCTCGAAAAAGAGCCTTTCATTTTATTGCTATAGACAATCAGTTATTTCAAGGAAGAAAACCTTGTAAAATAAGGCAATGAACCATGAAGTTGATTCATTTCTAATTTCAGAATCTGCAGTGATTTCTCCTGCACCCACCCAGACAAGTGTTCAAAAAGTACAGGAAGCTCTCCAGGGAGTTTGTTTCCATGAAAATCTAATGTATGCAAACTACAGAAATTTCCAAAAAAGCTTAGAACTTCACCTTCAAGTTCGTTATTGATAAGATCAAGGCTTGAGAGGTTCTTAAGCTGATTGGAGAGGTTCCAATGATACCAGCATTGGAGATGTTGAGATATCTTAATTTGCTCAAGGAAGCATTGCAATTAGGGAGCAAAGTTCCCTGGAAATCAGTGCAACTCAAATCCAAGTAGCTGAAATACGGCAATTCAAGTAACAAATGGCTGATCTTACCTCTCAAGGGCTTGTTATCCGAGACATGAAGATCAAGCATAATGATGTGACCAATTTGATCTTGAGGAGTGCTTGTCTCTCGCGCTTTATGCAACGAATATGATAATCTCCAACTCCTGAGATGAACCCAACGCCTGATTTCATGTGCACTACAAGCACGAAAAGAGCATAAAGATTGTGAAAAGACGTTACATGCATCTTGAATATGAGGAATGCAACCAAGCAACAAGTGACATATGGGAAACAGGAGGATGCTCAAAACGGTCGAGACCTCAGCAATTTATACTGCATCTAGTTATTATGACTTTCATGACAGGAATGTAGATTTCAGATGGGAAAAGAGAAAACCAAGGTCAAGACCAAAGTCAAAGTCATCCGTTGGTTAAAGGTAGACCAAACTGATTAGAACCCATTATTTCACAAGAAATTTCTTCTGTTATTTCCTTGGTTGCAAAATAAGAAATTAGAAAATCAATACTTCTTTCTAGGTGAATTGATTCCAAAATTTACTACTTGAACTATATCAAAAACTATGGTAAAACTAACTTACGAATAGTCACCGCGGAAAAAATCCTCCGCTGTTGCGGGTCATCAGTAATGTTAGTCTTATGCACAGGGGAGAAAATGAACCCGCAACAACATTTGCTTTTCAAATTCCAATTAGGAGTCAAATTGATCGAATGACTTACCTAATTCGCGTTGCCCTAATTACCCAAATTTTGACTTGCATTGTTGAGGATTTCTTGCTGCCTATGGGTGACGGAAAATGGCACCGACCACCAACAGCGGCAGCACTCTTTTGCCAAATTCGATTACCAGGCAGAGGCAGTTGCCTACAGGTGGAAGTTTTTTTGCAAAAGAAGGGAGCTTCTCCCTTTCTTAACCAAAAGGTATAAAATTATGTTCTGCGAAAAGTTCTGGTTATCTTTTCCATCTACCATGATCAACGGGATTAGCAGCTAACAATATATAGACACTCATTATGAAGTTTAAGCTCTTATGTAGAAATTCACTCAATCGGATCTATTTCTGCCATTAACTGAACCAAATTGATGACGCGACTCAGTTTACAATGCCAACTTCAATTGATAAACAATTTACTTGTATAATCAGCATCATGCATATTGCATTAAAGCCAAATATATCATTTGACATGTAAAGAAAACATTTGACAAATACCAAGTGGTTAACTATACAAACCATTAGAAGAAATACATCCAGGAAAAGGGTTGAGGATTCGCAGTAATAGATCAGAATATAATTAAATGGCCCAGAACACAGGAACCAAAATAACCCATTCACAACATGCTAAGGGGAGGATAAACAAGAGTTGCATGTTTCAGTCTTAATCATCTTCATCGGCATCAATTACCATCTTCAACTTCCTCCTAAGTGCAGGAGTTTTTGTTAATGTACCAAAAGCCGCATCATCCGTGAAATCTGCCAATGCACCGTCTATTAAATCATCCTCGTTATTGATTTCTGAAACTGATGGATTTTTACTGATACTACCAGTGCCAGTCGCTTTAAATTCTGAAGCATCTTCCTGACTGATAATTTCCTTGTGAATCTCTTCAACATCCATCTCAATGGGCCCGCTGATTACATCCCTATAAAAGGAAAAGCTGAGCCACGCTCGTATTCAAGTTATAGAACACCAACAGATGATCACAACTAGGATAACTTGGAAATAACTGAAGCCGTATACCCTTCTTCTCAAACACGTCATTTGTTTATCACTAAAAAGGAAAAAGAGAATTTCACCAAATAATCAATTTAAAAGCAAACCTTTCGGCAACATCTTTAGGAACTCCGTCACCCAAGTTTTGCTTAGACAATTCCCTCTTAACAGATATTGTAGTCAGCTTTCCACCTTTTGCATTTGAACGGAGCTTCCTTGTTTTACTGTTTCCAAAAGTTAAATCATGTCGCAAAACAGATTAAAATGGAGAAAAAGAACTGTTATTCGTGTTGATAATTTTATATACAGTTGGCATTGAAACGTTCTCATATCAGAAAGATACAACAATGCATAACCATACTTTAACCAACTCAAATATATGGGTGTATACAGATTCATATACATGCATTTGTAGAAGTGATTTCGTGCAACATGAAGAAGTCGCTTCTGTTCCCCCTCCAACAGTAGCAATGCAACAAAATGATAGCAAAATACAAAACTTGCGTGAAGTTAGCCTGTATTTCCTAGATGGACATAAAGGAATTTATGCAAGTGTATAATCATGAAACATGCATGTCAACAAACATGAGTACTGCTGCTGCTTGTATGGGACAAACCCCTTTTAGTTTATTTTTCTGTTTGTTTCTTTTTTTCCCTCTCTCTTTGTTGGTTATTTTAATTTCTGAAGCACCTGAGACAAAGATGGTTAATGGTGCTGATAGGAACACAAATATTTGCAGAAGCACATGTAGGAAATATACAAATGCCAAATGTGATGGACTGATTCAGGTAGATGAAGAAATAACCTGAGAAGGCCCGTTCATATTGTTTTTTTTTTAAATAAAAAAAAAAGAAAGCTGGTCGAGAAATGAAGACACACAGCTAGCAAGGGATGCTAATGCCCAAAAATGAACATATGATCTGAGCAATGCAGCTGCTGCTTCCAGAGAGAGACTTACTTGAGAACGGAGCCTAAAAATTCATTGTCGGACAACTCTCCTTCACTATCCTGTTCCTCTGGTAATGATTTATTAACATCTTCATTTCTGTGCCTGAAATTTGAAAAAAAAAAAACATTTACCGAAAATCAACTAAATATGACTAGAAAGTTGAAGTACAGTCACAGTAAGGCTCATGTAATTAAAAGCTTAGCCCTCCAAAGTTAAAATAAAATAAAAGGCAACAAAAAAAGGTTAGTGAAAGTTCATCAGCAAAGTGAACTTCAATATAAGCCAGAATACTTAACAGTAAATAGAACTGAACTAAAATGGCGGAAGATTGTTAGTAACAAGTGAGCACACAAGGAATAGGACATGTTAAATGATTGAGTTCATTCGACATATTTGTACTCACAAAAACAGAGACAGAGAAAGAGATACTTGAGAAGGGAGTTTAGGAATTCATCATCAGATTCTTCCGGAAACTCTCTTTTTTTGTTCCTTTCAGACAATTCACCAAATGATGTACCACTGTCATTTTTTCTACCTCTAAAATTGAAAAAATATATAAACAGTCATTTTCAGGTGTCATGGCTTCACAGTAAATTTGCTAATATGGTGTAAAAAATTTCACTCCCAACTATCTCATGAATCCTTTTATATTTTTTCTATTTATTTCATTCTTAAATTGTTTGATATCATGACATAATATACATGTTTACAACATATAAAGAATAACTTAAGCTCTAAACACCAAAGAGGATAGTACTCATGAAACAATTGGCAGGTTACAATAAGCATGCATCTGGGCTGAATGAATCTGGCCAAGACTCAACAGTGCATAGATGAAAGAAAAAGTAGTGAGAAAAATTGATTAATCATAATGCATTGCAAGGTCATGAAAATGGCAACGATAAGTAATAAAACATCAACTAAAACAAGCAGGTTTTATTTTTAAGCAATTGAAGAACAATTTGCTCTGTTTAAATTCACTACATAGTGAAACAAAGATTGGCCTCAGACAACAGATATGAGAAAAGCATCATGCCCATTAGCATACAAAATGCATAGTTATAGAGCTACACTTACTGAAGAAGGATGAGCCAAGTTTGGTTAGAAATACTCCGAAGTCATAGTGGCCTATGAATTTGACAACATAAATTTCATACCACCGCACTAGCAACTTTCATAAATAAGGGGCTCCACAACTTCAAAAAATAAATGGCCAAGCACCACAAACCACAAACCACCTACAACTAATGCCAAATAACATAGTTTGCATCATAAGAAATATAGCTCAAAAAATTCCCATAGTCCTAAACCTTGAAGTTATCCATACCTATTCTTGAATGACAACAGTGTTTCATCATCAGAAGAGTGTTCTTCCCCACTAGAAAAGTCATTGAGTTCCTCATCTCTTAGATGCATTTTTGTTTCGGCATTCTTTTGCCGAGGAACACATAAACCGAGTTGCTTGAGTTTTCGGGACACTTGAGCAGCTGTAAAAGAATTATCAGAACCCAATGCATTTGCAATCATATAGCTGCATCTTTTATGTTCTTTGAACCTGAGAACAATAAAATAAACCACAAGTTAAACTTATCTTTCAACTCAAGGTCCAATTCCACAGTGCTAACTCTCTTTTAAGTTGAAATATTGAGAAAAATGAGAACTGAGAATTAAGAATGTACAAAGAAAATAAACAGCATGTAACATAGACTATATCAAATATAACTATTTAGTCAGTACTCACTGCTCAAATAAAGCTTTAATGATTTCCTCTTGGTCTTTGCTAAAGGCTCGCACTCTTTTCCTAGAGGTCCTGTTAAAAATAAATAATAACCACATCAACCAGAAGAAAAGAAGAAAATCATTTTTTAAGAACTTCATATTCAAGAAAGATAATGTTTTAGGCTACACTTTTATGATTTTATCATGCCTTCCCAAGTTTAGAACTACCTCAAGAGTAAAACAGCTAAATCAATATGTGAACTACTTCACAACTGAAACTTTGAAACCCTGAACATTAAAAAGAAAAATACGAACTATGAAACTTTAAAAGAAAGGGCGCATATGAGTGTACTTACAAGGATTGCTTTTGTAGAGTTCCTTCAAGATCAATTGAGCTATTAAGATCACTTTCCTTTTCTTCTGTCCTTCCTTCCTCCCCCTGTGGATCAGGAATAGATAAAAATGCTTTACCTGCATGTCTTATCCTTTTCTTTGATGACACTTTTAACCCTAGCTGTTTGAGCTTGTTGAAAACTTGTGCAGCTGAAACATGACCTTCAGGATCTAGGGATTCTGCAATCAGACGATTACAGTTCCCATCATCCTTGTATCTGCATAATTCAAAGATGTGGTGACCAGTTTTAAAAGTGAAAAATCAGAGTAATGGGGTGGTGGGTGGGTATGGGTAACACGAGTGTAATTCGACCTTCATGGGGAAGCCTTAAAAATTATACAATTAGTTCATCGTAACAGGAAAATGACCAAAAATATTGTGTATTGCATCCACCATGAATGCATATATGTATTATTTAATTTTACAGTTTCCAGGACATACTTCTCATAGAGTTCTTTTATCCTCATTTCCAGTTCATCAGTAAGAACGAGTCTTCTCTTTCTTTTAGTAACCCCTTTGATTGCACGTTCCACAGTGTTATCTCTGTCACTCCAGCCAAATACACAATAATATCAGGAAAGTCTTAAATTGATAGAAAGACAAAAAACACCACCACTGTTGTCCAGAATATCATACTTATCAGAATTTCCTTCCCCACCATCATCACTGCTCCTTGCTGAGAGATCTTTCTGCACTTCACCAAAATTCTCTTTCATCCTGGACAACAGATGGTAATTGTCAGTAATTTCACAATTAAGTTCAAATAACGCTAGCATATCAAGAGTCATTATTATGAAGATGTCAATTTCTCATGAAGCCACTACTAACAAACAGCCAAGAATATTGAATAAAGTTGGCAAAAGAAAAAACAGAAATAAAAATTTCAAACTTCTCATTTAACAAATAAAGAAAGTTCACATTGTTAGTTAAACCAGGGATTATAAATAATCTCACTTCTCATATGGTTCATGAGAGATCACAACATCTGCTTCGTCCTCTCCGAGTGCATCTGCTATGCTTCTAGGAACCCATTCCTTTGCCTGTGATGACCCTATTTCTCCATCCACCATAAGATTCGCCCAATTTTTAGTTTTTTTCTTCATGTGGCCAAGTTCATGCAACAAATATTCCGCATTAATATAATGGCATTCTTTTCGTGACTTCCAAAAGAGAACTTCTACAAACAGAAGGGGTTGATTCCTCATTTTTCTTAACATTCTTCTAACCAAACTTGTCAGAAACTCAACAATATTTGTATATTCCTTGCATGGACATGACTTTTGCTCAACCAGGATGTTGTAGAATGTTGTGAGTAGTGATAACTGCACAAATTTGTCCAAACATGATATTACATGAGTTATGATCATATAGAATTATAATGTGATAATCTTAAGGATGAATAGCTTTCTCGATTTGACCTGATAAAGCATTGGACAAAGATCAAGGTCATCAGTAATTCTCTGCAACATGCATATAATGTAGTGATTTGTATTGACAGAATTTCCCTTGTAGAACCTAAGCAACCAGCACAGATTCCGGATGATGTTGTGGTTTGCAAAAGCTGATACAAAAGTAGAGACCTTAAAGTCAACTTCATAAGTTGCAGCTAGCTGCTCACCAGAGGAATCATCAGAGCTGAAAGTAAGATCATCATCAACTTGGTCAATCATTTTTCTATCCATTTGACATGGATTCTGGTCAAGATTTCCAATTTCTTGTTCAGCAATCTCAGGCTCTTCACCCTCAGCAGCATTGATTATGTTTTCTTGATTATCAGAACTTGTGTTATCTTGGGCTTTTTTTGGTGATATGCTCAAATCATTTGATTTTCCAGTATTAGAAGGAAGAATCTGATTATGAATGTTGGCTTCATCTCCAGAAAGTTCTTTTTCACTTTCCTTCTTGTCACCCAGAATTTTCTTCTTTCTAACCTTTCTTGATTTCTTAGAAACCTTCATTGCAAATAAAAAAACAACAAAAGAGTTTACTTTTGATCAGTGCAATAGAAGAACAGAGAAAAACAGAGAACTTAATTATTTCTAATTAGAAAGGTATTATTCAATATAAAAAAATTACAACATCCCAGGGAAGCAGAAATAAACAGGGACTATGCATACTAAATACAGAATAAAAGAAGTTTAAGAAATTGCTCACCAAGATTTAAGCATAGTAGTAGAATAGCCTAATGTTGCAGCAAAGTTCTTTGATTTATGATATAATCAGTTCATGCGACCAGCCAAAAAGTTTTTCAACGTGAGTTTCAAATGATTTTATGAACCCCAAAATCTAGTAGTACCATTAAATAACTTTTATTAAAAACAAATATTTTTCAGCATGTAGAAACTTATATAATTGGTAGAATGCCAGTTGCAATATGCTTCACAAATAATTAGAGTTTTTTTTTTGTTACATCAGATACTAAGGGGAGGATATCGAGGTTTAAAAGCCAACCTCCTGTACAACAAGGTAAACACTTTAACCTAAGGACTACTAACCCAATAGTTTTACACCATTATAAATTCTTACCACAAGTAGCTTAAACAAAAGAAATTGTCAAAGGGTTTCCACAGAAACAGAATGGCAAACTTCAGCCCATATTTAAAAAAAAAATCAGTAGATTTCTTACAGGATTTATCTTACAAGAGTACAACTGTTTAAACTTGCAAAAACATTGATGAATCCAGGTTTAACACAATCCCATAGAGAACTAGAGATGAGCTCGCATACCCTTAATGTGCCACGTGTTTGAAGATTCTCCATCAGTCTCACAATTACATGAATCATTTCCACCAAATCTGCAAGATCACTGCGAAGAAATATAATGAATATGACACAAGTAGCAAGATCTCAAAGCACCTGAAACAACCAAATAATTCACTTTATAATAAAATATTGGGGAATGTCCATGGGATGTGAAGTAAATGTAAATTAGATTGCAAGAACTTTTGATAAAGATGTAGGCAAAAAAGATGAAAGATATGACTTCCAATCAAATTGGTAAGCTTGATATAAATAAAAAGTTGCAAAAAGATGCATAGATAAATAATGATTGATGTCAAAGAAATGCTTCCTTCTTATATCTAGTGGAAAATGAATTAAGAGAAATGTAGACAACAAACAACCAAAGGAAATGGCTGCTTATAAGCCCTGAAAGTCATGGCAACTCATACAACCAGTAAGAATATGGCAGAATAATTTCAGGAGTTTCTTTGCCAAAAATTATAATGTTACTCTAAAACAATAGCAAACTTCTCATATCCTGATTCCGATGGTTTCTAATGCATAATTGCACTATCCAGTGGAAACATGCATACAATATAAAGAAAACACTAAGAGAAAGGAGGTGAAATGCACCTTTTGGGTTGCTTGTGAGTGTCAAACGTTTTGATCAGACTCAAGAGGAACTGAGTCATTCCTTGATCAGTTTGATCATAGAATAACTTGTAAAGAAGGATTCTAGTTGTTTGAGGCTCTTTAGAATCTTCAGGCAATAACTTAAGCACCAAATCTAACGTGCGGATCTGCACAAAAGACAAAGGAAATCAACATGTAAACCTCTTTCAAGCAACAAAAGAAAGACATTTGTAGAAGATAGTAGGATGACGTAACCACAGTTCTTATACCAAAATTCATGAGATTTAACTTTACAGAACTACTAACTATTTTACTCTTTTCCGCATTAAGAATATAAATTTGGAGGTGGTACTTTCTCTAGGATGTGCCGACAGAGAAATTTTTAAGGGTAAGTGGAATACACTGTGAGCTACAATTTGGACAACCAAATAATTGCAGCAGATTTCAGCATCAATTACTCTATGTTCAACATTCACAAAGAAATTTAAGAAACTTCTGTTCTGTTTTGCAAGTTGTGCTTCGTAGATAAAATAAGGTTAACCTGCACTTATTACCTTGTCCAAATTGTGAAGTTTTGTTTAAGGAAACCTAATTTCATTGTTAGAAAAGTTTTCTCTATTATCTCGTGATAAAGAAATAAAAGCTTCAACTGTGAAACTAGCAGAAATTGAAAATGATAAGCACTCATCCGATAGAGTAATGACAGAGAGAATCAAGTTAATAGGTATATTTTACCATAGTTTTCATTACAGAGCCTGCTGCAGATAGAAATTTATAATCATTTGTTTCTTTCAAGCCATCAAAAGCATTACGCCATCTTGAAATGACTAGTAGAAACATTGATTCATTCATTGTTGCTGCAATTGGTCCACATATATCACCTTTGAATAATGTGCTATCAGCACATTCATCCACAGAGCAGTGAGAATCATCTTTTTCCAAGTTCGGCTGTTAATTGACAAGCAGCCACAGATAGTTGGATTATTTCAGAGACTAGAAAACATAATTGAAACATATGTTGATGCTAACATATGCCAAGAGAGCATCACAAAACAGAAGCTTGCTTCAAAAAGTGGAAAGAACAAAAATGACGCACCAAATAATCAACATAAATTTTTTTTTTTCAGAAAAAGTCAACTTTCTTCTTAATATTCATCAGAGGAGAAAATATCAGCAAGTACGAACACCAATATAGATAAGCAGCTTCCCATCTCACCTTCAAAGTCAAATACTTGTGGTATTGGAAAGAAGTAACAAATTGGGCAACCTTGAAGAAAACGACAATATCACTGTTATGTACTGCATGATGCTCCTTATCAATGTCCTCGGAAATTGTCTGCATCAAAACTGGTTGTTTCATGTTGAGAATAAATATTGTAGTTAGATACCATCAGAAACAAAACAAAGAAAAAACAAACGAGGATTTTAATCCAGAGGATAATACCATTGTATCCCCCTGATAAAAACTGGCTGAGAAAATCATGCAACAACACCAAAATATCATCCTTCGTTGAAGGTAATCTCCCATGGTCCCACACAACCTTTTTAGTCAAACCCCTTTGAGCTTTATTATGTTTGAGCAAGAGATCCTGAGAAGCAGAACTAGGGTTTCCTTGGTATACTGTTTTGGAACCATCCTGTAGAAAACAAACAGTAATACGATGGAAATTACAAAAACCCTCAAAAGCATCATCTTTCTTAAACTACATACCATGGTAAGACGTGTAAATGTTCCACTAAATTGAGAGTGACGTCTCGCATTCCGTAGTCTGGAAAGCTTTCTTTTCTCTTCTTCCTCTTCCATGATGGACTTGAGACTGTCAAGAGAAGCCTTGCTGTCTCCTCCCACCTACCATATTGAATTTATAAGACCTATATTAGCATGTTAAATTACTGAGTATTTAAGGAAGCACAGAAATATTCAACGGATTGAAGGTTCAAAGAATAGGTAAAGTTCATCTCAAATTAATAAACTGCCATTTGTTCCTAACTATAGGTTCCGTTCCATGCCATTTATCTAAAAGAATGGCAAATCAAATACTCGAGATTTTTGGGCCTCGTCAACATAATTTCACTCTAAGATCCAAGACCAAAATTAAAAGGCAAATAAAGCTTTAGTAATTGACTCGTCATGATCTTTTGCTTTTCATTTCAGTTTAATCGACTTTAGCTCAGACTCTCTACTTACTGAAAAAAATAAATAAATAAATAAAGGAGGCAAACCAACCTTGGAATCCTTCAGATGCGCATTGGCAATCAACTGTGGCTCTTGACCCATAAAAATGTAATGGAAAATTTCTAATAAAAGTAAATTATCCTGACGAAGGTAGCCATGATAATAAAAAATATGCTGAGTTATAATTATAATCAGATCCATTGCATTCTCGTGGAACATAAGTTCCAGAAATCTATCCCTTAGCGACAAAAAATGACCAGCAGATCCTCCAACTTTTTGCAGCACGGAAATATCTTGGATTGCCAGAATGTTTCGAAACAGTGTGAGTGCCAGCTGGATCAATTTCCAGTCATCCTCAGTGAACGATTCACTGTGGCAGAGGATGTATGTCAGTAGAAGAATAATAATTCTGAAGCATATAAAAAGTCAATGCAGAGGAGACTAGAAATTAAAATTGGAATGATGTAGCCAATCAAACCAAGTAAGATGCTAAAAGAAAAAAACATTTGCTTCTCGTGCATTTCTTGGTAAATAAAACAGAGCACTGGCAGCCATTGATTTGTAGGATCTTCCTTACCATTCCAAATTTTCAAATGGACCTTCAAGTAGCGAAACAATCACCCCAACCGTGTCACTATATGTGATTGCCGACTTCAGGTCCCAAAGGTACTCTGTTTGCTGAGGAATATCGTTTGATGAAGGCTCAATTGGCATGGTAAGAAACACCAAAGCCTTCACTGAAATATTAAATAACAACAATTTTATCAGAATCAGTGCCATCAATTTCAAAAATAAAAAGCATTAGAAACCGAAAAAGAAATGAAGAATAAATTATGTAATAACCTGCATTCAAGACCAAGCTCTGATCATCTTGGCAGTATTGAATAATTGGAATCAAATCCTTGGACACAATCTTCCATTTACAAACTTGCTTAAATACTTCTCGCGTTTGAGGATCATCGCGTCTTAAGAACCTCAGCAAATCTTTTAAATTTTCTGCAGGCATGTTAAACAATTTAGCTTAGTTGCAAGCTTACAATCAATTCACAACTCACATGTATTATCATTTCTAGATTCTCTATTGTCGTCAACAAAACAGACAACATATCGATTATGAAGCTCCACAACTGATATTCACCTAGGCAGTTCTCGTCCTTGGAATAGCCAATCCGGTTGCTGGTTTCGTCCTCTTCGGCGATGCCAAGACCAGCACAGATCAGAGACAAAGCTTCCATGCTTGTTGGCGGTAAGTTTCGATTAGGGTGCTGAAAAAATTGGGTAAACTATAGGTGTAACGGATATTAGATTTGAAGTTGAGTTTGCTATGGTGAAATTAGAGAGATGGAGGAAAAAGATAGGTTTGAAGTGGGGTTAGGGCTTTTGCGGCGCGAAGAGATGAAAATTTCCCGCGCTTCCGATAGTCATTTTGGGGCTGAGGGATTATTTGATGCTATTGATAGCAGAATAATTCTTTGAAACTATGATGTGGCAGAATGCAATCAGTGAGTCTGAAACCCCGAATTCTTTTTGTAACGCATGGCAAGCAAATTATATTAGGGATTTTTATATACGATGTTTGGTATGTATAACACCGTTTTTTATCATACGTTTTTTCTTTTTCATCTTATTTTTTTTATTTTTCTTTTCTTCTTCTTATTCACATATTTTAAGTTTATTTTTAGATATCAATTTTTTAAAATTTATAAATTTTATTTTATTTTTAGTATTTTTGAATATTGTAATGATTTTTATTATTAATTGAAATAAAAAAATTTTATTTTATTTTATTTGTGAAAAAATAATTGAAAATAAAAATATTTAAACTAAAAATAAATAATATGAAAAGAAAATAAATTGTTGGAGGCTGAAAATGATAAATTTTGTTAAAAATAATAAATTTACATGTGATAAACTTTTAAGTTATAAACAATATAAACGATGATTTTATAACTTCAAAATAATGAACCTACAAATTGTAAATAATAAATCTGTAAGTAATAAATTAACAAATTGTAAACGATAGAATATATAACTTTTAAATGATAAACATGTAAATTATAAATAATAAATTTTTAACTTTAAAACGATAAATTTAAAAATTTAAAAATGATAAATATACAAATTATAACTAATAAATTTATTTTATATTTATTAGTTTATGAAATGCAATACATAATATAATAACCCACATCCCATAGCAGAGTTTGTTATACAGTGAGGCCCAACCATATTATTCTTGGCAAAAATTTGTTAGTATTAGGGTTATCAAAAGATAACTGAAAACCCTACCCACTTAGATCGGCCCAACCAAAATTTTAATTGTGGCTTAATTGCTCAATAAAAATTTAAGAAAAAAATGCACAACTACCTCATTTAGTACTCAACTTAACATTTTTACCCAAAAATATAATTTCTTCCAAAATTATTTTTTTCATAAATTTAAATTTCATTTATACATATTTTTTATTTGAAGTCAAAAACATGAAAATTATAAAAATGCTAGGTAAAAAAAAGAGTAAAGTTAGTAAATAAAAAACAGAAAAATGTAAAAAAAAAAGTAAAAATGTGTTTTTCATTAAAAAATGTATAAAATATTGTTTTCTCAAAATTTAATTGTCCTTAAACTTGTAGTTTAATAGTTGTTCATATTCTTCCCCCAACAACACTGTTTTTCACACCATACTCAAGATGAGATGTTTGTAATCTAATATAATTATATAAATTGGTTTATTATTTATTTAATGTAACTTATTTTTTAAAGAAAAATGGAACTTTCATTGAACTAAAATATTATGTCATAAGCCAAGGGTTCCTCTAAAACTAAAACAGGATTAGTCCCCAAAAAAAAGTGAAATATATAATTTTAAACTCTAGCCAAATAGTGAACCACCAAATTCGCTTTCTCTTTTAACAAACTTAATAGATAAATTAACATTAGCATAGAGCAAATAACAACAATCCACAATAATAGTTCCAAACTCTAAGAATCATGATGGAAATTGTTGATAGCGTCCACACCCACTTTAGCATTAGTCTCAATCATCATAAAATAAAATAAAAAAAGAAGAAAAAACATTCACAAGGAAACCAAATAAGACCTTCTCTAGTACATATAATAATGTAACATTCTTCCTAGCTATTTTTTATCATTAATGATCTATTCCAAAATGCTTTAGTGTGGAATTAAATTTCAATAAATCAATAAGATCAGTTGAAGTTTTTTATGCTGTCTAATTGAGATTTTTAATGGGATTAATTTCATTATTTGGGCTTACGACATGTTGGATGGATCGGATTGAGGAAATTCATTTGATTTTTTAATTTAAGAATAAGATTAACTATAATAAATTGAACCAATCTGACTAGAAAATTGAAATTTCGGTCAAATTAGCCATTTTGCTTACCCCTAAACGATGATTTTTGTGTTAGCATAATGAATTTAATACTTTTTTAAAATTTAAAATTTAAATGTTTATTTTATAAAAGATTCACTTGTAAGTTTAGTAAATAATTTTATTAAATTTATCAGAACATCAAATTTGATAAATTTAAATACAAACTTCAACTTAAACATCTTCACATTTTGAACGAATAAAATTACCATTTTTAAATGGATAAATTAAGAGATTTGTTTTATTTTTTTTAAGGAACAAATTACGTATATTATAATAGTTTTTTTTCAAATAATTGTCAATACTTAATTTGTTTAAGCAATTCTTAGGAGTTAAAAATACTAATAAAAATTAAATAAATAGACTCAAATTTTAGATACCGATCTCAATCTAAAAATAAACAATGCGTGACATTCAATTTTAATTTTTCATTCACATAGACTTTAATACAAAAAGATCATAATTATTGAGAGACTCGATATTACAAAATCACAATTCATGGCGTAATAGATAAAAATATTTTAAAAAATCAGGGTTCTCATTGACTAAGTATATGCTTTTCCTTGAATCTTTATTAAATTTTACTGTCTTCATTACCTTAGAGTTTAATGATGATATAATTGAAAGATCAATATTATAATAATACAAATAAAATAATAACGCCTTAATCCACAAAACTATAAAGTTCAATGACTTAAAAATGATTTTATCCTTTAATTTTTCTTATGATTGTATTAAAAAAAATTATGGACTCTAAGGTTTATTTATATTTTTATTAATATTTACAATTTTTTTATCAAACTATAATATTGAAACAAATTTACTTGTACCGAATAAAACTCTATCTCATAAATTTAAAATAATTACATATTTAAAAATTAAATTAAAAAATTATAGTTAAATTAAAAGAGATTCAAATTATTCATCCACAAGTATAAATTTACTAGATAATATATATTTATTTCAATATTTATTATTTTCATTGAGATTTAACTTTAATTATGTCCCCTACCCACTAATCAAGACAAGAAAGGTGATAACTGATAGATAGCTTGAAATGTTTTTCAATTTCCCCTTAAAAAGATGATAATAATAAAAAAACAAGCGGCGAGTCAGATAGACGTGTCAAATGTGTTTTCCGTGCAATAAAAGAAAAAAAGAAATTGATTAAAATTACTCTGCAAAATTCTTAAACGCCGCCGCTTTGTAGGGTTCTCCATTAAAACACAAGATTCCAACTATTTTTGAATAAAGTTAGCGGAAAATAGTCAGATTTCTTTTCTGTTCGATACAAACTAAGCTCTCCCTCGCTCCCCCTACATCTCTGCCTCTCTTGCAGTTTCCGCCTAATAAAGCGGCGATTTCTCCAACTTCTCTTAATCCACTTTTTTTCTCTCTCAGTCACCCTTATTAGAGAGAGACTCCTTGCTTTTAGCTGAGCTTCCTTTGAGTTTCTCTCTAGAGCATTTTATATCTTCAATGGCTCAAGTGGTGGCTACCAGATCGATTCACAATTCATTGCTGTGTCCTAGCTCTGGATCCCTGCATGAGAGTGTCCATAAGCTTAAGCCTTCAAGTTTTGCTTCGAAGATACTGTCACTTGAAGAGAACAAAAGGAAGAAGAACTGTCTTGCAATTGCTCGTAGAAGCACTCAAATCGCGGCTGCCCAGAGATCTGCACGTGCCGAGCCTCAAGTTATCCCTGTCTCTCCTGAGGATGTGCCACAGGTCTGTACTATATTTTCTGCTGGGTCATTTACATTTGTTTGCTTATATATGAAATTCTTTTTTCCCCCTTCATTTGGTGACAGAGGAAGCGTTATATTAAGCTTAACTCAATAAGCAGATGGTTCTTGTCAATGCGTTTTCAATTTATAGTGTTGTTTTGGTCAATGCTATGGGAATGGGAAAGAATCCACTGGCCAAGCTGGAAGTTATTTCCGTGCTCTTCTGGGTCTTGCTGAAGGCCCCTACTGCTTAGTACTAATATGTATATTTGATATTTTGCTTAATGATTGGAATTTGCTCTTCACTGCTTTACTCGTTCAGTTATGTTAATCGGATTGCTTGTGCTGGTTTGTTGGTGGAGAATTGTTGACAACTGTTACTTATGAATACGCTTTTTTTTGGGTTCCTTTTTGCCAGAGAGAGGAGCAGGTTCTGCATTTACAACAGTCAGGCAACACATCAGTGGGTGTGTGGTCCAAGCCCACAGTTAGACGCAAAACAAAGATTGTTTGCACAATCGGTCCTTCAACCAACACAAGAGAGATGATATGGAAGCTTGCTGAGGCTGGAATGAATGTTGCTCGATTGAATATGTCCCATGGAGACCATGCATCTCATCAGAAAGTTATTGACTTAGTTAAAGAATATAACGCACAGTCCAAAGACAATGTTATAGCAATCATGCTTGATACCAAGGCGGGTTCACTTCTTATTAATTGGATACTTCGTACTCAAGTGCTACATTTTTTGCTCTACTTGGCAAATTTTTACTTTACTTAGGACTTTAGCTGACATTTGAAATCTCCTTTCTTTGAGTAGAGTTGCCAGTAGGCAGTAGCAGTACTCAGAATTATCAGCATGATTTATAGTCAGGCAACAAATATCACTAATGTTTGCCTGTTTTTGAATTATTAATCTTCTGAAATAAATAGTAGTTTCTATATTGCCTATGCTTGGAATGCACCTGGCCTATATGTATGGCGTATGCCTTTGTGCAGGAAGCTATTTATGGTCATGTCCATATCTATCCTTTCAGAGAATGGAATCTCACAACCAAAAGAACTAATAAGCATCTACATGTTCTCTGGTGGTGCCATAATGATGATAAACTGCTATAGCCAATACAAATGGCAAACAGGATGAATTGACTGTCATTCATTTGAGTGGAAGTCTCCTAATCATCTTGGAATTGTTTGCACTCATTTATGATCAAAATTATCTTGTTAATACATGATTTGATGTTAAAGAAAGTTGCATCAAAAAATGGTATATGTCATTTATATATCACTGCCTTAATACTTCTGTTTTGAATTTTCTTTTATCAGGGTCCTGAAGTTAGGAGTGGTGACTTGCCTCAAGCAATCATGCTAACACCAGGACAGGAATTTACTTTCACAATACGAAGGGGGGTTGGCACTGCTGATTGCGTTAGTGTTAACTATGATGATTTTGTTAATGATGTTGAAGTTGGTGACATGCTTCTTGTTGATGGTATGCAACATGAAGTTTTCTATTATAATATAGGTTTTCTTAATTGGCATAATAATCAATGGTTGAAGCATTATTACCTGAATGATGACCTACTTTATCTTCTTGATTCATTCTGGCTCCAGTGTTTTATTTACGTGTATGCTAGGGAATGAAGAGTTCTCCAGATGTATTTTCCTATTAATCTACTGGAAACTAAAGGCTGACTTACTCCCTCTCCCTCTCATACCTAGTGCTTGGGATTTTTCACAAATCTAGATGTTTTAAATTATAGAAGGGGAATAACAATTTAATCAAAAAGTCCAATTAAAATTTGCTTTACAAAAGGTTGATTTGCTGTTTCAAGTTATTCTTTGTTGCCCTCTTTTTTCATGGAACAAAATTTTGAAATAAGAAAATATTTCTTATAATGTGGTCTTTTGGTTTTTGTGTGTGTGTGTGTGTGTGTTTTGACTCTTGATATGTGGTGTAGGTGGTATGATGTCACTCCTGGTGAAGTCCAAGACAGAAGAATCAGTAAAATGTGAAGTTATTGATGGAGGAGAACTCAAGTCTAGGCGTCATCTAAATGTTAGAGGAAAAAGTGCAACGCTGCCTTCCATCACTGGTTGGGCCTTAAATTACTTATTAGCTGAACCCTAAAGCCTTACCCATTTATTTCCCTTTTCTTCACCAGGGTGGTTGATTTATTAGTTTTATTTGTTGACAATGTTCTCCTGCAGAAAAGGACTGGGATGACATAAAATTTGGAGTGGATAATGAAGTTGACTTCTATGCAGTTTCCTTTGTTAAAGATGCACAAGTTGTTCATGAATTGAAGAATTATCTGAAAAGTAATATTTGTTCAGCGCTTTTACTTAAAAAAAATAATTTGTCTCCTGTGTATGATAAACTAGCTAAATTAATTGTGCTTGATGTTTTTCCTTCTGTTTTGGCAGGCTGTGGTGCAGATATACATGTGATTGTAAAAATTGAAAGTGCAGATTCTATCCCAAATTTGCATTCAATAATCACAGCATCTGATGGGGTAATGACCTAAATCTCCGCATTACATTTTTATGGTGTTGATAAATTTGATGGAACTTCTGGAATTGGGATATAGTTATGAATTTACTGATTCATTCTGAATAAGCTAAACAGTGGTTTTTTTTGGGTTCTCAATATTGAGCTTGGCTGTATATTCCATGTGGCAAAATTAGTTATGAGCTTCAAACCCTGTTTGTTAGGAGAATTCAGTATCACTGGTGACCTGCAGCCTTTCTAATTTTTCACTTTATGTTAATGTTCTACAAAATTTTACATAGTTTGTTGTGTTTATGCATGTGTGACTGCATGAATGTATAAGTTCTGGTTGTGCACCTCACATGGTTTGGGGAATCTACTTACTCTTGGGTTGATATCACAAAAATTTTAGGGTCAGAGCGTGTAAGTGAATCTTCCATAATTTATTTACTGAAAGTAACACGTGCTTTCTTATTTAGGCAATGGTTGCAAGAGGAGACCTTGGTGCAGAGCTCCCTATTGAGGAAGTTCCTCTTTTGCAGGTAATTTTGTTTCTTAGAGTTATGGAAGGATGGCACTATTGTTTGTGACAATTGTTTTTGTATGGACTCAAAATTATATAATTTTCTATTTCAAATTGTAGGAAGAGATAATCAGACTATGCCGAAGCATGGGGAAAGCTGTTATAGTGGCAACAAATATGCTAGAAAGCATGATTGTTCATCCAACTCCGACCAGAGCAGAGGTATCTGACATTGCAATTGCTGTTCGTGAGGGGTCTGATGCAGTAATGCTTTCTGGAGAAACAGCTCATGGAAAGTAAGTTTTTCTTTTTTTTTTTAATCTGTACATGTAACCATGGTTTTAAAATATTCAAAAATATGAATTCATGTCATTGCAGATTTCCATTGAAAGCTGTGAAAGTTATGCATACAGTTGCATTAAGAACTGAAGCAACAATACCTGGTGGTTCAATGCCACCAAATCTTGGTGAAGCCTTTAAGGTGTCTGGCATTTAATAACTATCTTTTCTTTTATCATTTCTACTATTCTATTTGACTGTTTATCTTTGTCTTTTATCATTTTTACTATTCTATTTGATTGTCTCGGAATACAATCAACTTCTTGTTTCCTGTAGAACCACATGAGCGAGATGTTTGCATATCATGCAACCATGATGTCAAACACTCTTGGAACTTCAATTGTTGTCTTCACAAGGACTGGATTCATGGCTATATTGCTGAGCCATTATCGACCCTCTGGCACTATTTTTGCATTCACAAACGAGTGAGTTTCTACTCTCCCTAAATTTAAAGTTGTTTGCTCTTACTGAGGTAAAGATACACTAAATGTTGGACTCTATCAGGTTATAAGTATTACAGTCAATACCAGTGGTACGATAGTCATCTTGTTGTTTTTCAGATTTGATAATTTCAGTCCCTGGAAATAACTTCAACTGTTGACTGCCTGCCTTGATTACATACTGAGATTTGATTCTGTTAGGACTGCACAGATTAGCCTTTTATAAGAAAAAGTAGCTACTTCTTCTTGTAAAAGGAAAAAAATAAGCATGCAGTCCATGTAATGGTTAAAAGTTTCTACTGAAGAAGTATTTCAGTTTTCAGTTTGAGAGTTAGACTAATTATTTGATTTTGATGGTCATGCAGAAAGAGAATAGAACAGAGATTGGCTTTGTATCAGGGAGTATGTCCCATATACATGCAGTTTTCAGATGACTCTGAAGAAACCTTTGCAAATGCCTTATCAGTGCTAAAGGTAAGTTTTTATGTGAGATCAGATCTTTCTGGTTGGTTGGCAATTTAGCTTGTCATTTGATTTATAAGTATCAGGACTGGTTGCCTGGAGGTATGTATTTTGAATGGTTGACGTGCTGAGATGTTTGTGGTTTGTATAACGTATTAGGACCAAAATATTTTGATTCTGGACAAGATTCTACAACTTCTTTCTTTTTTTATTTATTTAGATAATAATCAAACCGACCTTCATTAGTCAAAATACTTTATGAACAATTAATGATGTAATTAGTCAAATAGCAGACCTGATCTATGAGGGGCATTTCCTGCCCCTGGTGGCTGTGCGTGTGCTCCTACAATTACTAATAAAATCATCCCAAAAAATGGAAAAAAAAAAACGCACTGGCAATTCTCTGAGAATGTGTCCATGGATAAGTTAATGGTATTTTTCTTTGTTATTTGCAGCATCAAGGGATGGTAAAGGAAGGAGAGGAAGTTGCCCTTGTTCAGAGTGGCAGACAGCCAATCTGGAGGTTCCAATCTACTCATAATATTCAGGTCCGGAAAGTCTAGACTCGAAGAGAGATGATAAATTTATAATGACCTTAATATGAGGATTAAGTTATGGAGATGATAAATTTTATCTATATGCTCCAGGGATTTGACTTCCACTGTGGGATTGCATTCGTTTTAGCTCTTTTATGTCCATTTTGTAGGTTAATCGGTTTGCTTTTTCTTTTTCTTTCTTTACCTCCTTTTGCTCTGATTTTTCATGCATGTGTTGTGTGATGCTTTCGAACAAGTGGCTGTTGAATGAAAATTTTCACTAAGAGAGTATTATGGTATAAATTGTTACTGCACTAGGAGGATTGCGGAAGTTATTTTGTGCAAAAATTAAAATCACTTGTACATCATGCAATTTTGGAATCTGAGAAACTTCAGCACGACTCATACAGACTGAAAAGTACAAAAAGTTGAAAAATAAGGGGAAAAAAAGTCGAACATATATAAAAAGATACAGATTCCCATTTTATTGAATTTTTCAACCAAAGCAGAGATTGATTCTTTTACTTTCCTTTATGGAATTAACCCATTTATAAATTTAGACCAATTAAAAGCAATAGTAATTCAAACTCTCGTAGTTTTCAGAATGGAGGAGCTATACCCATTCTGATCATCCCAGTACTTAGACCAAAGCATAATACCTCCATATTTGGGTGATTTCTTTATCACCGGAAGAATTTGAGAAGTCAGCACATCTGGGGGAATATACCCACTTCCAGCTGCTTGAGGAGCTGCCGGCAAACCCAGGAATATTTTTCCTGCATTTACCGATGTAGTCCATCGATTCCATGAACTAATGATGTTATCAATATTACCTGAACTATACTGGCAGGAAGGGTTGTTATAGAACTGAACCCATACATAGTCAAAAAGGCCAGTATTAAGAGCAGTCCCTAAGTTTCTGTCAGGAAATGGACATTGAGGAGCTGCACTTAAATACACCTTGCCTTGGTTGCTATAGTCAGACAAGAAACGAGCGAGATCTTCCCAGTATTGAGTAGAGCCCTGCTCTATGTCAAAATCAATACCGTCCAATACAGCATCACCTAAGGGACGAGCAGAGGATTTTCCTCCCAAGAAATTCTCCCATAAATAGTCTGCTACTTTTTTTGCGTCAGCTTTAGAGGCCAGAGTGTAGCTTCCAACGCCACCTCCAAGGGAAAGCAGCACCTTAATTCCTTGTCTTTGGCAAGTTTTGATATCGCTGCTGATAGTGGTGCAGCCATTGGTTGCTGGGTTGCAATGGCCGGCGAGGTTGAGTTCAGGTGTTTGACCATTGCCAAATTTGACGAGGAAGGCTATGTTCACATATGCATATTTGCCTGTGGCACATGTCGATGCCAGAGTTCCTTCGTTGCCATTTTGGCCCCAGTATATGGAGATTCCTCCGGCATGGGATGGTACAATCACTGAAAGTATTAAGATTGAGAGGAGGAGGAGAATGGATTGGAGTTTTGTAGCCATTTCTGCCATTAATTTGCTAAAAAAAAAAAAAGAAGCACTAATGGTTATACCTGTATAGCTGTGAATGGTCCCTCATATAGACAGCAAAGTAAGTGGAAATTTATTAGAACAACAACCAAAAACTAAAAATTATTATATAGATGTAGTCTATTAAATTAATTTAATTACACAATAACATGTGTGTAGATTTATTAATTGTTATATTTACATCAAATCATGTAACTAAAACAATTAAATGAATATTATTATCTGATAAAATTAGTTTATAAATAATATGATAGATTGAATCTATTTAATAATTTTTCAACAAAATCATACATCCTGATTTTGGTTCTTTTTTATCGTTGGATAGCCAAGTTAGTTGACTTAATTAATTTGCTTTCATAGAAGGCCTAAGACATGAGTTGTAATTCCAACTTTAAATTTTGAAGAGATAAAGACCTACTAGTTAAATACTATATGGTAATGCAGATCATTTGTCAATTAGAAAATGGTGAGTCAATAAGCAATTGGCTTTGGATATGTATGGAACCGCAAATAGAGAGGATCTTTGATTTGTTAGGAGGAAGTTGACAAATACCATGGAGGGTTTTTTTTTCCCCTTAAGAGAATGATGTGTTATAAATGGATTCTAACTATAGGTAGCATATTTAAACCATATTCACATTCAGACTAATCTCTGCTCGAGTCAGTAAGAACTCCCTTTTGAGGTAGAAATTCTGGCCAAGAAAGCAGTTGCGTATAAAGTAGAATTAAAATCCATAATCTCTTAAACGAAGAATGAACTTCTTACCATCTGATCTATATCAAAAAAAGTGATTCCAATTGATACAACTTTCATAAATTCTGATTTAGAAAATTCTTAATTATACCGTATTTATATTCGTTCTTCAAATCAGTAATAAATTTTGCCATAAAAAATACTAATTTTTACAATCAATTTTATATTTATAAATTATATAGTAATAATTCATTATTAATTTAGTCTATAAATAAATAGAAGCTTCACCTAGGCCTGAAATTTTCTACACTAACTTTCGGAAGTGGGTGCCTTGTCAAAGGGATTCATTATTACACAAAGGTCAATAATGGTATAGGTTCAATGTCATTAATTATAACCATGGAAAGATAGGAAACTCTTTTAATTTTATAAGCGAAACTAAAAAGAAAATAATTCGTCTTGGAGAGGAAAATCTGGATGGAATGGTTCTTGTAATTTATATTTATAATTATGAGGTTATGATTCATTTGATTTTGTCTCTTCAGAAGTTCATACAGTTATGTTATCTTACAAAATTTGTCATTAAAATTAATCATGAAATTGCAGACTAACCCTCATCAAATCCTTATAAAGTTGTGGCCGCAGCTTAGCAGCTGATTTCTGTTATAACATTAACTGCTGAGTTTCGTTAAGTAAATTCCTAGGAAGAGTTAAATTTGGATTCTATACCACAATAACTAAATTAGCATAATACATAGTTACTTGGGCTATCGAGCTATGTTTCATTATCAGACATCAGTTTTGTTTAATTATATTTATTTGTCCAAGCAAATCGGTAAGGGACTTTTCTTGATGGCTCCTGATCACTTTTCTTGATGAGAATATAAATAGGTGCCCCAGTAGTTGCACAGGGGGCTTATTATTATTATCCTGGACACCAAGAATCAAGCCAATTAGCTAGTGATGTTGGCTGGTAAAATAAATAAATAATTAATGGTAAAACTGTAGCTTATATGAGCTCCATACATTCTCCTTGTTTTGTATTTTGATATTTAAGGCAATTATTCAAGATGCAGAATTGCATATTTTAGAGTTTGGGACATGCCAGGTTGGCTTTACCTTATACATGTATATATGAAGTTAAATTCAATGGAATCATGTAACCATTATAATTTTTAGTGTTAAATACAATTAAATATTCATAATTATTGTAAAACTAATTAGAATAATTAGATTTTTTTATCTAACTGTTGAAAAAATAGTACTCAATGGAACGTTAACCATTAAAACATTATCCATATATATTTATATATATTTCATTCAACAAGTCATGAAAAATTACGGCTACAAATCAACATTAATAATTAATGACAAAATTGAAATGATATAGTCCATAGGCAATTTACTAATGTTCATCCCTCCCAAATTTCATGTGTAATATTTTATTAGTCGAATTCCTAAATAAAGCTTGCTGTTTACAGTTTATGTTTAATAATATAATGTTCTTTTCTTTTTTGGCACACATGAACTCGTGGGTTCTTTAAGTTCTTCTGACTTTGATAATTGATATGAATATGAAAATGGTGGATATGTTTGATTTCTTGCTTTTAATCTTCTTTGAGTAATTTCTGTTTATGAATCTATACAGTGTGTTAATAAAAAACCAAGGACTCTCTAAATGGTAGCGCACAAGAAGTATTATTGGAACAAAAGAGTATCTTGTATATTCCATGGATGATTTTGCAACAAGTGGATGATCGAATTTTTCTTTTAGCTGTATTTGGCTATAATAATTCATGAAAATTTATTGTTTAAGACATAATAATAATCGGACAACGTTTACAAAATACTAAGTGGTTTAACATTTTGATATTTAAGGACTTTTTTTTTTTTTTTTATCATATCAGTACTACTGAGTGATTTTTTTTGCCCAATTGTCCCTTTTAACACCTTTCCTATAATTTTAAATTTTAGAATATGAATAATATTTTCATTCAAAAATTAAGTTTGATAGCTAAAACATTTAATAATAAGATTTTGATTTCTATATAAAGATTCATAATATCTCAAATTTGTTGGTATTTGAATTTTTTTTATATATTTTTTAAATAAAATATTTTATCTTCTCAAAAATATACTCAACAAATTTTTTTGATTCATAATGGGAAAAAAGTTTGAACGTGAGAACTATAACTTAGGTAAATACTAGGCTATGTATGTGGGTGCACTCTTAACAAAATTAAATCAAACATAAAAATAAAATTTTAGTTCATATTACATGAATATATCAAATAAAAATAATAGAATTCCAATACAAATATAAGAATATAATTTCATTTCATATGAAATTCTATATTTTTAGGAGATATTTGATTCAACTATTAGTTTTTTCTTATTCAACAACTGATATAAAATTGTTTAGTAAACTTTTATAAATAGCAGCTGATAATTTTTTAACATCCCAAACAGATGTTGATTGAAAATTTTCATGTTAAAATTTTTTCTAAACAGCTGAAATTTTTTTAAATGCAAAAACTAAATTGCCTTTACACTAAATTATCTATAAAGAAATAATAATTTTGAATTCATTTTTTATTTAATTACTCTTATATCATATATATTTTATTTAATTTTTTTATTCATTTATTATTATTATTATTATTAATTTATCAAAATAAACAATTATATCAAATCAGTAATATATTATACTTTTATTTATTTATTATAAAATAATGTATATTTTGAATTAAATAAATAATATATCTATTGGTAATTTTATATTATAAATGCAATAATTCAATTATTTTTACCAAATAATAAATATCAACAACTATGAGTCATATTCAACAACTAAATCAAATGAAGTCTTAGTATACCAAATATGTCATTAATATATAATGACAAGACAATCAATTATTTATTTTAACATTTATTTTTTTCTAACAATAACGATTTTAATAATTTTTTAAAAAAGTATATAATTGCATAAAACTTAAATAAATAAATTCATAATTCATTCTCTCTCCTCTTAATCTTATATTTCAGTGGCGAAGGTTCCTTAATCTGAGATTCATGAGGAAGAGGATCAGGTTGGCGCTTGGCAACAAGTGGAATGTCGACGGATTAATCTAAAGCATAGCAGATGCCGGCGTGCTCTTGCGCACACACCTATATATGAAATCATCAAATGCCCAAAGTGAATTGAAGATAGAGCTTGAGATGGAATGTTATTTAAAATTTTAAATTTTGATTAAAATATTTATCAATAAAATAATGTCAGAAAAGGAAAATTAGGTGCATGCCATGTCATTATGTATTCTAATTGTGTTAAAGAACAACGAGATAGCAAAAATCACATATGGTACTTAATTTTCTGATACGATATATATATATATATATATATATATATATATATCCTTTAAATATCAAATCCCAAAACAGTATATTTGTAAATTTTATCTAAAGTAAGAAAATTGAACTTTATTTTATAAATGTAAAATTAATTGTGAAAATTATTTTTCTTAGAAAATGATATAGTTTTTTATTCAATTCATGAAAAAATCATGTATTAGATTTGGAAAAGTAAAACCCATGATCCATAGAGTATACTGGATTAGGACTATTATCATTTGACAAACCAGCAACAGCTACCGACTATATTAGCAAACACCTAATATGATTTCACTATAATTCAGCTGAGAATAAAAGACTTAGCTCATTTCAAGCCATATCGGTGGAATCCTATGAGGTCAGGTTTGATACTCGGCTGAGAACTAATGTCACAAATTTGACAATGTGTAATTGATTATTTTAATTAATTGGTGCAGGCCAATTGAATTTCACAATTGAAAATCCATATGAAAAGTGAACGTTGACAGTAGATGCGTGCAAAATTTGAAAATCATAGATAGATTTTTAAACAAGGAAGTTCCAAAATAATGTTTGTTACCAAGCATTCCTTAACGACCATTAATGTCAAACATTTGACTATTTAACACAAGGTTTTCCCCTTCTAGCTTAATTGGTGATATAATTACACTTGGGGTCAGATATTAGACAAGGCTTTGTTTCAAATTATCCATCAAAGTCAACTAAATTCTAGATTACCAAAACACTTATTAGCTACACCGCAACTAAACCAATTCAATCATGAGTATAATTAAATTGTTTTATAGCGACATGGTCTAAGAATGAATTTCCAATATATGCACATGGGTCCGTCATATGATTTCACCATGCTCTATGGGCAAGAAAACTGCAAGGGTTAACCATGCACCAAGTACCTATTAGGCTCTTTTATGGTTATACTGACCAGTAGCCGTTGATCCAAATAACGAACCGTATGAGCCGAAAGGCCCATTGTCTTCAAAATAGATGAGGTAGGCTCTACATCATGGGCAAGATTTCCTTCGTCCCAGTGGAGCCCGAATTTGTTGGACAACTGCAACTGCGGAAGTCACAATTGAACCATTCATGACTTCCAATTCTCATTCATCATTATCATCAATTCATCTTCTTATTTTGCTTTTTCTTCTTCTCCACCGTGAGGCTCATTGGGCTTCAATTCCACTTGATGAAGCAGCACTCAGCTTAAATAAACGTCATCACATTGTCCCTTGATGGTACTCTCTCCTCCATTCAGCCCCTTTTATCACCAGTAGTCTCCACAAGAGCAAACTCCTTTATGAAAATGGTGAAAACGATGAGTATCCCTAATGATGACTTCACGTTCTGAAATCCTGGAGATAAGCTTGGCAGCAACATGGCAGTCACCACAAACACGAAGATTCTTGGTAACCCTGATTGGAGTTCCAGGCCGCGTGTTAATAATAGCAAACACAATAGCCAACTTTTCACTATGAACTGCTAGATGGCGTTCCTTATCCTCCTCTTCCACATCATGAAGAGCAGACTCAGTCTCAGGCATATAACCCAACTCTTTCATTTTTCCAACTAACACATCCAACTCTTCCAAAATCTCCTTTGACTGAGGATGTGACCGATCACCCGCAAGAAATATGTGAACATGGTTGTTGAGCTCCACATTACTAATACCGGGCAATTTCTTGATTCCTTTTCTCTGCATAATTGATCTGATAGCTTCAACATCTTGCCATCTTCCCGCTTTTGCATAAATGTTTGATAACAAGACATAATAACCACATTGCTCGGGAACCAATTGGAAAAGTTTATCCGCGGCCAGAAGCCCAATGTTCATGTTAGAGTAAACCCGACAAGCACTCAACAGTGCACCCCAAACTCTCTCATTAGGTTTCAGGGGCATCTGTCTGATTAAGCAATAGGCCTCATCTAGCTTTCCAGCCCGTCCTAATAAATCAACCATGCAAGCAAAGTGTTCTAACTTTGGAATTATCTCGCAAGTATACATTAGATTGAAGAAATATCGCCCCTCATCTAATAATCCAGCATGACTGCAGGCTGCTAAAACAGAAACAAAGGCAATGGAATCTGGACTCAAACCTGAGTTCTGCATTTTTGCAAATAATGCCACAGCCTCAAGGCCTTGGCCGCAAATACCATAAGCAGAGATCATTGAAGTCCATGACACAACATCCCAAAATTGCATTTGATCGAATACTGCCCTCGCATCCCGTAGACATCCACATTTTGCATACATATCAATCAGTGCATTCTCCAAAAGCAGATTAGGACGGAATTTCTTCCTATCAGCATAGTCATGAATTCGCCTTCCTAGTGACAGAGCTGAAAGATCTCCACAAGCAGGAAGAATACTCGCAATAGAGACTATATCTGGTTCAATACCGTTTGTTTCCATCTCTAAGTATAGGTCTACTGCTTCTTTAGGCATTGCATTATTCATGTATACAGCAATCATCACGTTCCAAGAAATCACGCACTTTTTTGCCAGGTTCCTAAATAGTTCCTTAACATACAGAACGTTAGCAGAAGATGTGTTAGTCACAGCTGGCAGTAGGCTAGCCATCGTGCAAGCATTAGGTTTCAAATTCGAAGCCTCCATTTCCCTACACAGCTCCAGTGCATCATTGAAACATCCATTTTGTGCATACCCAGCAACCATCGAATTCCAAGAAACTATATCCCTATGCTGCATCTCATCAAGTACTTGTCGAGCTTTCTTCAAACACTTGCACTTCCCATACATGGCAACTAGTCCATTTGCAACAAATAGATTGGAGTCAAGCCCGACTTTGACAACAGCTCCATGGATTTGCAAGCCAACCGACAAGTTATCAGACCCAGAAGATGCCTTTAAGACACAAGGGTATGTGTACATATCGGGATAAAATCCTCGGCTAGCCATGTTTTTATAAACAAGTAAAGCATGATTATAGAGATGGTTGTTAACGTAGCTTCTAATCATGACATTAAAGAAAACAACATTTTTGTCAGTAATTTCATCGAATATGTGGCGTGTGATCTTGGGTTGACCACAAGCTGCATAAGCTCTCATCAATTTGATTCCAAGGGATGGATTCCAGCGCAAATTTTGGTCATTTAAAACCCTACTATGGAGATTTTTCAGCGTTTTGATATCTGGGTATTGATCCAAGATTCTATTACACAGATCTTCTGTGAAGGGTGCAATTTCCTTGGCAAATCCGCGCTGTTGAACTGATGAAACAAGGATTTCTAGCTGTTTAGCATTTGAAGAGTAGCGTGAAAGAGGAGCAATGGCTTTCATGAATTTGAAATTGAGGATTAAAACAACTCGCTTATTTTTTTTGGAAGAACTGAACATTTATTCAGAAGGAGGTGGGAAATCATCATACGGAAAAAGGAATACAATCAAAAGCAGTAACTAAGATTAGGTTCCTAGAGATAGTTGAAACCAAAGAAGAGTTCAATAACCCTTGTTGCCACGGATTCTAGCTCTCATGTCAAGCTGACCTCTTTTGCAATTGAAGTAAGTTTCTCTCAATCCAACGCACTCGCTAGGAATACAGGGGGCCTTCTCTCCAGCACATTCCCTATAAGATCGCTCTTGAACCTTAACACAATAAGAATCGCTCAGACACTTTACTAATTCCATCGCCAATCCCTTACAAGATTTCGACATCTCCAACCCAACCAGACGATTCTTGAAGATGAGAAACTCTAGGACTTGGTTAGATAGATGGCCGAGTTTAGCTTTAGCTTCTCTTATAAGAAAGGCAAACCAGCCTAATATCAGTTAATTAAACATGAATTAGTTAAACAATAACCTAATATCAATAATTCGATATTTTTAATTTTAACTTAATTTTTAAATTTGTTTGTTTCATCTTTATTTATCTTTATTAACTTCGTATAAATTTCAACTCTGCCGCTTGGATTGAAATGGAATGTATATCCCTTAAAAAAAAAAGATATATATGGAATTAAACTTTTGGCAAAACTGTAGTTGAAATTACAATCTCACTCAGAATACAAATAAATATATTTGAACTAGAATTTCAACTTAATATACACCCATTATAAAAATATTTAAAATGCTTTTTAATTTTTTTTTAAAGAAAGAACAGAATTGAGCAACTTAGTCTGATTTTAGTAAAATGTTCTATTTTTGTTATCAAATTAAAAAATATTCATGCAACTTGAAGATAATTTCACTTTATATTAGTTCTTTGTTTGTCTACTGATCACATAATAATTTTCTGCACTATTTTCCTGGCGCTTAAGAACGAAAACGTATCAATTTTAGAAGTGTTTATAATCAACTAATAAAAATGAAAGTATATGATATGTTCGAAATGTGATAAGTTGACAGTTTTTCTGCAGCTAGTGCAAAGCTTTCTAATTTACTGGATTAACTCTGAAAAGATTCCTCCAAACAGGGAGGGCATGCAGCAGTTACGTAACAAAATGAAACTCAAAAAGTCCACTAAAGTTGGACTTCATAATTATTGATTCACCGGCGCTCTAAAATAACTCAACTCGTTTTAAAGTTAACTCCACCACATCTTTAAGCCCCTTGTCATATCTCGAGTTTCTGAAGTTGGATTCTCCCCAACAATCTTAACTCAGAAATGCAACAGTTTTATATAACATGTCAAATACAAGTGTAGAAATGGAGAAAAAGAATATAGATTGAGATCAACATAAATACTGTAATTTTATGTTACATGGGTATGCCAAGAAAAGGTGCATTGACTTGAATGATCAGTCATCTTGAAACAAAGCCTTAGAAACAGAACCACACAATGCTTGCCCTTTATCTTGGCGGTCTTTCTCACTGCTGCCTCCTCCCATACATGAACGTTTGTTTCCAGTCATTGGGGTTTCACATACACTGTCATAGCTTATCTTATTGTGTTCCTTTCTTTTTGATAGCTTCCAAAGAGGATCTGACTTTACTTTCACTGCCTTCTGCTGCTTTGGTGCCCAAACTCTCTGCAAATCTGGAATCCAGCTAGTGAAAGATGCAAATCTACGAGCCCTTTGTCTCCGTTTCTGAGCTTCAATTATTTTACGAGCATGCTCCTGGTTTACTCCTGGATTTTGTTGTTCAGTTTCTACCGGTCGTGACGACTCGCCTTCTGCAGAGACTGAATTGTTATTTCTAAAGTTTTCGTCCGTTTCATCTCTTTTGTGGATTTCTCTCCAGGACGGATTACTGTCTTCGCTGTTGAGCAAAGGATTAGGAGATTCATCTTCATCTTCAAAAAGCAGTAGGTCCATTCTCTCATAAATTCTCTGAACCACATCCTCAAGACTCTGACAATACCTGAAAATCCAGGCATTCAAATGTTTAGTCCAGCTATGTTCACATTCTTTTCTCTCAAGCAATCCCAGGGTGCTGACATTGTAACACAGACAATATATTTTCAGGAAGAGATTAATAAAACCAGACATTAAAATACATCCCCACTATATTCATCTGAACATACAGCTTGAAAGGAAGGGAGAAAAAAGATTTATATAGCCACAGATAACATAGATTATATAATGAAGCTTAGTCAACTTAAGTGCACGGACACCACATTCATCTCAAGTACTTAGCACCTAAGATGTATTCAACTGCTGTATTAACGTGCTCTGAAGTGAGATACAAATGCATAGCAGGTGTCCTGCCCGTGTATCAAAATTCCTAACAGGTATACTGTCTATATATCATCTTATACAAATAAAGATACCCTTCAACAGTGAGACCTCGGACAACAGCAAAGATAAAACAGAATGGTGGAATAGCAGGTACAACACATGCAACTTTTAAACAACTCCAATAATAACAAAAAACCAAGCACGTTCTCGACTTGAAAGGAAACTATATTCCTAGAAGTGGTCATACACAACAATGTCAGGGCAGAAAGAGTGTGAACTTCAAGAGCTATAAGTACCTGCTTCTTATGATCTTTCCCACATATTTATCAAGGCTCCAATCACCGAAAAAGCCTCCTTGTAGATGGCATTGGATGTTCTCTAATAGCAAGCATATTTGCTTCACAAATTTTTGCTTTGTAGACTCCCCAAAACTTGCTCCAACCTCTGACTGGAGTATTTCCATACGAAACAAAACCTGTAATTCATATCTTGCGCCAATTAAGGAAAGTGGCATTGCCAACTATGAGAACCTCATAAAATGATAACTGAAGAAAGAATGAAAGAAAAAAATAACACACTGCTTCACCAAAAAAAAAAATTGAAAAAAGGATAGTGGAGGATACTTTCTAACTATATTTTCTGAAGTAACATCAGTAGCACACAGATTTGATGCCTGAGAGGATGCATCGCCACTTATGCACATAATAGGTAGGCCCTTAGGATCTCTAAGTAACAGTTTTGTTAGCTCAACAGCTATTATACTAGTATCGTGTTTTACAACATGGTTTTGACCCTCTGACACAGGTTCCTTCTCATTCTTCTGGTATAACCAATAAATAGATGAGTTAACAAGTCGATGTGCTAAAGATTCTAGGTCTACTTCTTCAGATTCAAGTCCTTGCTGAATTTTGTGAGGAAGATTATTGAAGAAACTTTCCATAGTTTCTGAACAAAAACCAAGTGCAACTTCATCCTGTATTCGAGAAGCCCCAGTCAAGGAATCCTCTCCCACTGAGGAGCAAGAAGCAATTGGCTGTTCACATTGCTGAGGCAACTTGGTTAATCTATTGTCTGTTTCTTTTGGGATGTCTTGATGTTGCTTGAATCTTTCTGGAGCAGACAAGCTACGATTCCCAGATTTCTTGATCTGCTTCATCCAGCATTTCAGAAATTTCAACTTCTTAGACTTGTAGCATCCCCTGGCAAAGTAAATATCTTCCAAATCTATATGAAAATTTTCCAATGCTGCCTCACAGAAAGCACTCCATGTTAGTTCCTGAAGCATACTTAAACTCCTTTTATTTTTCTTCCTTAAACCATGTCCAACATCAGCACACTTATCTGAAGGTGAAGGCCGAGATTGAGAACCTACAAGTCCAAATGAGTGGCTCAAATCGAATTTGGATTTGCCATTCTCAGTGTCTGTCTTCAAAACAAATTGACCTAAATTAACTCCATTAAATTCATTTATGATGCTGCTGGTGTGGAATTGATCCGATACAATTGAGAGGAGAGCTGAAGATACTGTGAAGGGCTTCAAGATTCCAGTAAGTGAATTCCCACTGCTATGTGCTAGAGAAACCACAGCCAAGTAACCTTCTCTAAAAAGAAAACTTAAAAGAATTTTCCAAATGGGTACAGACTTTCTTGGCACCATTTCACCCATTTCCATACTCAAAATTTCAAGAACCCTATCCTCAAAATATTCGCTGCAATTTTCCATTTGACCCTTCTCAGGAAACACAGAGTGCTCACACACAAGAATGGGATCAGCTAATTTGCCCTCAAATTTTACACATTTGTCATGTTTTTGAACTGCCTTAACATGAAGTTCAATAACTCCATTGCTAAAATCTCCCCAAATCATTTTCTTTTGTTCAAAACTAGAAAATTTAGGATCCATGAATTTTGAGGTATTTCCAGAAAGCATGTTCAAATTAACCAATTGTAGATCACAGCACTTACATTCTAAAGGCTTTCCACTTACATCTAGTATCTCCAGACTCAGTTGCGCATTAATTGACTTATAACTATCATCCAAATTTACAGATCTGCGCCAAATCCCAATCCGCGGATAAATTAATCCAAAAGGAATAAGTGCAGAACCCAAAATGATAGATTCACTCGAAGAAAACCCCCACCCTAAATCTCTAATCCCACTCTCAAGAAACCCAAATCCCAATTCGGGATGAACAAAGTTAGCTCTATCTGTACCACACTTCGTCTCATACTTCATATCAACCCAACTAAAATGTATGTTCCTACTAACAAACGCATCATTGACACTCTCAAAGAAATAACGGAACTTCTTAACCAATCCACCCACATTTCTCAAACATTCATCATTCGGTTCCACACCGAAGAAATCTGACAAGCATTTACACGACCTAATAACAGGGGAAAATAAAATAACTAAATTCGATTTAACAAAAGAGTCACAATTCGAAAGCGTACTCGCTAGTGAATCACAGATCACTGAATCCCAAGCGTACTCATGAACAAGCTGGCGCATGGAGGCTGCAAGGTGCAAAGCCCGAGGGGAGAGAGACGAAATCGAATTTCTATCAATGGAAGAGACGAGAGAAGTGAGAATCTGAGAGAGAGACTCGAGGGTGGAATGCGGGTGGTTGAAGGAGAGAGACAATGAGGGAATAGAGAGCTTAGATGAAGAGAGGAGAGGAGAAAGCGAAGAAAAGAAGGGCTTAAAGGAGAAGAGAGAAGAGGAAAGTGGAGGGAAAGAGAGAATAATTTTAGCGGTGGAAAGAAGAGAGGTGAGGTATGGATTTGGGTCTTTGAGGTGGAGAAGTGGATTTAGGTCTATAAGGAGAACTACGCGTTGGGTTTGACTGTAGTCTGTTACTGAGTCTATTACCGCCATTGAAGGGAAAATAAAAGGGATTATTTGATTTAGGAATTTCTGGACTTGCAGATGATTTTGGAGGCTGCATTTGCAAGAGAGGAGGAGGAAGAGGAAAAATGGAAATCCAAACGATGCCGTTATATCAGATAATTCCCACAAAGAGGGCGGGAATGTAAAAATGATGAATTTTTGGCGGGACAGGTTAAGTTTCTGCTGAACACGTAGGACAGGAACACGTGGTCAGCGAAATGGATAAGTCCACCTTAATCCTCCAACTCAACATGAAATTTCAAGTGAGTCCAATTTTATTTAGTTATTCAACAATTAGATTTAGATCCTCAAACTTTTGAAAAATTATTTAATTTCACTTGTGTCCACCATTTTTGTTTACTTTGAAATCATGTATTTCTTAAATGCTCCCTCTTTTGTATCCTCTACCTCTTCCTTTTTTTTCCCTACAATATATTGTTTTTATGATTTTGTTATATATTTTAGAATAAATTTATTTGTGATTTTGAATAGTCTTCCCTATTTTTTTAATCAGAAAATGTTCTTCACATGCAGCTATAGTTGTGAATGTTTTAATTAATGCTTGCCTCAACTTACATTAATATTAATCAATCCATTTGTTGATCCATGATTTTGCTAATGCAAATATAATTTCTAAAATATGCCTCTCAATATATGCAAAATAATATATATATATATATATATATATTACTTTAAAAAATTAGATATAATTTTACTCATTTTTTAGATTATTTAGGTGGCATGTCAAATTCATCATATAAAATAGGAAAAAAAAATTGTGATTGGATTAGAAGCTATTACAAATTAGAAGGATCAAAGTAAATTTAATCGGTGTATTGATTACATACGATTGAACTTACATGCTACTGCCACTTCAAAGGAGCCAACGAGTAAAGATAGCTCCACGAATTGCAATAGAAACACGCCACGTTTCGAAACACAGAGAGATGTCACTCACATCGTGAAGGTTACCCCAAGCTCCAAGAAGAAGTTAATGAATGTCTGCCGCGGTCATTCACGACGCTCACTCCGAACCCCATATTCAGTTAGAATTTCCTATAAATTAAATGAATTTGTAAAACCCTAACTACAAAAACGAACATGTCTACCATTTCAGCCTCTATATTTTCCGGTAATCATTTGTTATCTTCTATGGACTCCTCACTACCTTCAACATTGCCTCTTCTTCCCACTTCATATCCTTTCCGTTTTTCTCAATCTACCCTCGTTTGTTTCCACCAACTCCGCCACATCCGTAGAAAAGCCCCGACGGTGGTTTCCTCTAAATCCTCCGAGGCGGAGGAGTTGTCATCCTCAGAAGATGAGTGGCTTAAGCGACTTTCCGACAAGAAAAGGCCTTTATACTCTCACAGTTTGCCTCGCATTGAAGCTTGGCTTAGGGATTTAGTGTTTTACCAGAGCAAGGACGACCGTGCCATTTGGTTGATTGAAAAGCCCGAATGGCACGCCCAGTTATCGCTTGACATAACTGATCTCTATATTAGGTAAAAGTTTAAAGCTTTTTGGATTTCTGTTATGGTTTTGTTAACGGGTTAATGTGATTTTGCTTATTGATGTTTACAACTCTGTTTTTTGGTTCGGGCAAAAATAAGCATCTTTAATTTGGTTTAATAAACAGCAAGTTTAGTGTTGGCTATATAATAGCTGTCACCGAGCCATGTCCCATGGCTGTGGTTAATGTTCGTGGTTTTGCAATAATTTCTTGAGGGGATGCGCCAAGTTAAGCTTTGTACAATTTATGCAATTTATCAACTTCTGGATATGCAATCCTAATGGCGTTTGTTCCATTAAGTGAAGCTCCTTGGTGTTTAGTGTTGATTCTCTCTGAAAAATGTACTCTGTTTGTACCTGTGGGAACTGGCAACTAGACTTGTTTCCATCATGGTCTGATGAATTAATGTCATGTTTGATTGATATTTTCATCAACTGTCCTAGAAAAGACACTTCATATTATAGCTGTGTTAGTTCATGCCATGCATCTATATGATTATCTAACTTTTATTTGTCTAGATCGGGATTCCAGTGTAGTTCAGGCTACTAGCTCAAGGCTCTCACTCACTTTAAAATGTAATTTTATGTTCAAATTGTTGGCTTAAAATAGTCTTAATGTCTTCTCTGAAGTGAAGTTCATTTTAGTGGAGTATTTCCTGCTTGTAATCTTACCAGGCATCCTTTTGGAGATTGAAAAAAGCATGGTGTGGAATGTTAGGGGTCAATGTTAATGTCTCTTGCATTAATTGCATTGCTATCTTGGCAACTTGGCCAACCAATGAATAACTTTTAGCCTATCAGATTGAGGTTTGCCAGACATTGCAGTGAAGTATCTATCGGGTCTGCTAATCATAATTGGAAGGGAATTCTATTTAATTGTGGATACGGCTATAAAACATGACAGGCAGGAACCTTTTAGCTTATGTTTAAATGAAGAAGTCATTCAAAAATATTCGCACTTTAGCTGCAATTTGAATGAATGATTTTAGTTGATATTTGATAAAATATCTAGAGGAAAAAAAAATACAGCATTAAACAATTATACATGAATAATTTAGGCTAACAAGTTTCAGGATGAGTAACAATTTAGTATGATACTACTTTTTGGGACTTGTACAAAGAGTCACATGGCCACTGGCCAGATGGCTACAAAGGAAACCCAATCAGAGCCACTTTATAATGATTGCATTTTTTATCCTGTGCTGCAGCTAGGGATCTTGCCCGATTAAATGCCCAGTTACATTGCTCTGGACTTGAAATTGGATGTGCATGACTGCATGATGGACACCATTTACATACAGAAGAAATAATGGTTATGCATAAAAATAATTTGCTTTCTCATAGATAATGTAAAAATAGAGATAATAATTTCATGCATCAAGTGTAAAAGGTGGTTTGATGGCAAGTGAGATCATGAGATCTGCAATTGATTTCGTTTAGAGAGAGGTGGATGTGGAGCAGATTGAGGGCAATTCACAGAGTTCACTAAAATTATATGCCGTCTGCATACCAAACAAGTGAGTTGTATAGTCATGAGTAGTGCTTGGGTTCTGGTCGAGGACATAATATGATTGCCTATTTTGTAATCATTTATCTGCTATCTGCTAGTATAATTGGGTCTATTATCGGGTAAAACTGATGTGAATTATTGAGTTATCGAATTACATGATTGACTGGTTGAGAATATTTTGCCCAAGCTATGACTTAAATTGTAGTTCATAGATCAATAGTTAAGATTGATTAAATTGTGAGACTACTTTTCTTATAGTTATATAAACGAAATTATAGTTGGATCTATTTTTAGGGGTCAAACAATGTGTAGATTATTGACTTATCAAGAATGACCGATTGATTGAGAACATTCTGCTCTAGCTAAGAATTAAACTAATAAAGAGTTACCAAATAAGTTCATAGAAAAGAGATATATACACACTAATTCAAGCTAAGATTAGGAATATAGTTGGTTAGACTTTTCTTTTCATTTCAGTATTGTTTTGTGCAATGCCCATTGGCAACTAGAGGACAAAGAGTAAATGCCTTAATTAATGGCATCATCTACTTTAGCTATTTTAGACTGATTAGCAGTAATTTGTGATGCAGGTATTTAAAGAGTGGACCCGGTAATCTTGAAAAGGACGTGGAGAGAAGATTCAGCTACGCATTGAGTAGGGAGGATATTGAAAATGCCATTCTTGGAGGACCTTAGAGAGAAAGGCAATAATTCTGCCATTGTATGTTGTAGATACTTTTCAGGAAATGCAGTATTTATCCTATAATCAAATATATCATTGTTAACATCTCCATTGGCAAAGTTTTGCAGGCAGTTTTGTGCATTGACATTATCAAATCCACTCGTTATATAATTTTCTTCGGAGGCTCATATAGAACCTATTAAACTCTTATCACTTACAAGCCATTTTACCTTGTCTATTAGGGTCGCTTAAATATAACCTGGTCTCTTGTTTTACTAGGGATTAATAAAACTGATTTTCTCATGCATCTAAAAATCGTAGTAATTCTCATGATCTTGTTGAAAGGACGAGTTTAGACCATCTTTGATGAAGTAACATCTCTGCGTTAGAAGTCAGAACAAGTAAAAAAGAACAGAAGAAACGTAACAGGGCAATCAGTAGGAAAATCTTTACGAGTTCTTCCTAATTCCAATATCATAGAAGCGTTGCATCAAATAACCTGCAAGACATATTAAGTTCTGTAATTCAATGGATCGAGAGTGAAACACGAGAAGAAGCAAAAACTTGACCTGCTACGCATATTAAGTTCTCTAAACCAATGGATTTAACTTTGTAAGGTAATGTAGTTGACTTTTCATATTCAATTTATTACTGAAGGTGTAGTTATGCTGTGCAATGGAAGGAGTTTGTCGGAGTCAGAGGCTGTTCAAAACTTTATCTGTAGAAATTGTCGTTTGATGTAGCATAAATGTGCATGATTGTATCTTTTTTGAAATTCTAGAAAGGAAAAAACTTGGTTTCAATGTTCCACTACTATTTTTGTCCTCCTTATGGCTCATCGACTATGCAGGTCCTCACAAGCTTCACTGAAAGCTGAAATGGACAGGACGTGGGTATACTTGGAAGCATCTTTCAACACACTTGAACATGAAAATGTTTGTTACACTATGGACGGAAGATGTATTCCAACAGAAGATTTTCTTCACATATGCAAGTTAAGCATCATCCATTCTAGCAAAAAATCCAGAAATCAGAATTTTTTGGCATAGTAATGTCTTTCCTCGAAAGCTATGATGTTTTAGCTTGTTTTCGGCTTTGCTCAAATTGGCCGATGACTAATTCCTGCATGGTCTGGTTAGCCCCATCTGGGAAAATGGAGAGAATTTTTCCTGTTATGTCTTCATCTGTGGTTAGCACATCATGAAACACGAAACTTGACCTGCAGACCAAGAAAATGTAAATGATCATTTTTTTTTTCAATTCTGAGCTTTTCTTTCTGCACGGAATAAAGATCTGAACATTGGCATAATTGTGGCCAAATTTATATTCAATTGCCTTTTAGAACTAAATGTTGCTGCTTTAATACAGCTACACATTGTATGGGAACTTCTGCTTCCCTTCAATCGGTTACCCTCCACCCCTAATACTATACATCCTACTTCCTAATAATTGGACATTCTTCGCCGTCCGCGTATGCTGCTAAGGTACACTGAAATAGGGCTACGTCATATAACAATCGATTGTCAGCTCAATGTGATTCTGCAGAATTGTAATGAGACCAGTATTCCTTGACGAGCTGTCCAAACAGCGAACTTTCCTTCTTCATTAGCTTCATGGGGTCATCATACTCTACTATTTTTCCTGAAATGCAAAAACATCTTATCAGTACATTTTTGAAATTTCTTCTCCACATGGAGTGGACAGAAATTAGTGGAATCAGCCATACTTTATGAACCCCACACAGGACAAACATATTGAAGCATCGTCCTTAGGTTGAGATAAGGTAAAGAACTCACCATCACTGATACCAAGAACCATGGTGCAATCCATCACAGTCGGTATTCTGTGAGCTACTGTGATCACAGTGCAATCTGCAAATTCAGACCTAATAGTTTTCTGCAATATCAAGTCAGTTGCATTGTCAATTGATGCAGTTGCTTCATCAAGCACCAATATTCGACTTCTCCTCAAAAGTGCACGCCCCAAACAAAACAATTGTCTCTGCCCCATGCTCCAGTTTGCACCGTCCTCCACAACTGTATAACAAGCAGTCAGTCGTTTAATAAATTTTATGATCAGAAGTGGAAACACACCATGTAATTTCGCTTTCAAAAACTTACCCAACGAGTCTAGTCCTTGCTCTTTCTCCTGGACCGCCTCTCGAAGCTGGCACTTTGCCAGAACCTAGAAAATGTAGCAGAAAATTTTCAATTGAGAAGTTCGTGAGTGGTGAACAAATGAGTAGCCACTTCTGTATCGCCAAGTGTTTGAAAAGTAAGCTGACCAAAAAATCAACACGTAAAGAAGAAATGGAAAGTACCTCCCATATCTCTTGATCACTATGTTGAGATAAAGGGTCTAAATTGTATCTCACTGTCCCATTAAAAAGAGTTGGATCTTGAGGTATTATACCAAACCGTGACCTCAGATCATGAAGACCAATTTTCGAGATGTCAATGCCATCAACAATTATCTGTCCTGCAGCTGGCTCCACTAGACGAAATAGAGCTCCAATAAGAGTAGTCTTTCCACTGCCAGTACGGCCAACAATACCGATCTTGTGCCCTCCTTCAAATGTGCAGCTGATCCCTCGAAGTACCAGTGGTGCATCAGGCCTATATCTGATCTGTTTCAAATTAAAATTTCTCAGTATACTATATAGATTCTAAAATTAAGCATCAAACCGAAGAAGAAAATTTACCTGCAAATCACAGATATCAACTTTACCCACTGCTGGCCAATTGGGTGGGGGACGGTTATCTTCTATCACCTCAGGGGCTTCACTTGGTATATGCATGTATTGATTAAGCCTTTCAACAGAAATAATATAATTTGCTATGGTGCACTGGTTTTGAATTGAAAAAACCAGGGACATGTTTAATGAAAGACCATAAGAAAGAGCCATTCCAATAAAACCTGCAACGACAAAATCACTTATTATGATCTATTAGATACAGAAGAGTCTGAAATTTCAAATTTTCATATTCACATAAATATTGCAGAAAATATTATATTATATTCAGCTGAGAAAGGTGGATTTCTAGCCAACAGAAAATGTAATATGAGAAGAAAATTTATTTGCTCACCAGAGCTGAAAGAGCCAGGAGGAAGCAAAACCATGCAGAGTGCTGCAGAGGCAAGAACCGTGGCACTGAGTATTTCCAAGCGTTGAATCAACCACTCATTTGATGCAAAACTGTGGAAGAAAGGACTAGCATTTATGTCAGCGAGGTATAGATTCTTTGCGAAGAAACGCTCTTCCTGCTCAAAAGCCCTTATGGTCATAGCACCTGCTACAGATTCAGCTAAATGATTTGCCACCAAAGATTTGGTTGTACCATTGATCCGCATCAACTCTTTTGCTGTGGCAAAGTAATATCTCTGCAGATAAGAGAACACATATTCTTCACAATCTACTTATCAAGATGGTGTGGAACTCTGATAGCAAATATTTGAAAGGAAAGAGTTTTATCTAGAGAGCACTATGGAATATTGGCATTATCACACAATCACATAATATATTATAATTACTGAGAATTTTAAGTGAAATCATATTACGTTCACATTGCATGTGGTAATGCTGCCTTAATGACTCAAAATCATGGTGGCATAGTAAATTCTTTCATAAACATGTTATAATGAAGATGAAGAAATATTATCTCCCGTAGAATATTACTGATGAAAGAATCTTGTAAAACTTACCTGTAAACGAATTGCCAGATAAATCATTGGTATGGAGACAAACAGGACTTGCCAGGTGACAACAGCTAGAACCCCAAGATTAGCATAAGCATTCGTGGTAGCCGCCACAGCAAAGACTAAAGCAAATGGAACATCAAGATCGATGATACTCAGATCAGATGATACCTATAAGAAACAATAAATGTGCATATGCAGAAATATTAGTTGAAAATCATCTCTCTTAAAAAACTTCTCAACATTTTCTAGTTGAGATGTTTACCCGACTGAGTATTCTTCCAAGTGGTGTAGAGTCATAAAATGACATAGGAGCGCGGAAAAGGGAATTTAGTAGCTGTGAAAATAGAGACTTTGATGATTCAAGGCCCAAAACGACTGTAGATAGTGATCTACCTAGCAAGAAAAACATTGTTGAAGTAAATCCAATAATCAGGTAAACTGCAATCAACTCCAATGGACTGACATTAGGCTTGTCAACATTAGCTGCCATCCAATAATTCTGTAATATCTGACCAATCACAAAAGTCAGGTGAAAAAAAGCAGCAAGGGAGAAGTATAAGTATCCTTTGTTCTGACTCAGATACTGAATGTAAGGTTTAACTCCCGTGTCCCCTACTTCTCTCTCTTCTTGTTTGATCAGTTGATCTCCTTTGGATACTTCAACATGCTTCTCCACATATGTCTTCTTGATCTCTACTGCAGATGATCCCCTTTTCTGAGGAGTGCTGATCCCAGTCAGCCTTTCGGAACCAGCAGTCTCTTTGTGAGCATTGACAAGGTCCTGAAATTCTTTGCATGAGGCCAACAGCTGATGATAAGTATCTGCTCTCAGGATTTCTCCATCTGACATCAGCTGTCGACAAAAAAAAAACTGATGAAATAATTACTACATAGAAAAAGTTTTCCATTAACAAAGTTGTGATAAGATTATAACTTGGTTTAGCGCCCAAATTAAATTTAAAAAGAAATACTAACCAAAACAGAATCAAATGCTGGCAGGAAATCAACTTGATGCGTCACAAGTAAGACTGTCTTCCTTGAAAGTGCCCCCATAACATATTCCTGCCAAGATTAAGTCAGCTTCATAGAAGGCTAAATAAGTAAGAAAATAATATATATTGCTATTGGGAATTTGTGATTACATTAAATAAGCTCGTAGCAGTATGTGCATCAACAGCACTGAATGGATCATCCAAAAGGTATATATCAGCATCCTGATAGAGGGCACGAGCGAGTTGAATTCTCTGCTTTTGACCACCACTCAGATTCACTCCTCTTTCCCCTATTTCGGTAAGATCACCATAAGGAAGCAACTCAAGGTCCTTTACCAATGAACATCTCTCAAGTGTGTCATAGTATTGTTGGTTGTCCATGGCAGAGCCAAATAAAATATTCTCCTGTATTGTCCCAGTTTGAATCCAAGCTGTTTGAGAAACATAGGCAATCCTCCCTCGAACCTGAATCTGCAGGTCACGAAAATGGATCAAGATCATTAATCAGTAAATAACTGATATATTAGCCTTTTGAAACATAAAATGCAAAGTAGTGAAGAAGATGGCGATGTTGAGATACATTTAGTGTTAAAGGAAGAAGAAAAAGATCAATAGTGCTTACTGTTCCCCGAGTATTTGGAACTTCTCCAAGGATTGCTGCTAGGAGTGTTGATTTGCCAGAGCCAACTTCTCCACAAACAGCAATTTTTTCACCTGGTCTAATCTCCAAATTTATATTTCCGAGTGTAGAGTTCGACGAAGTCTTTTCCCATGAAAAATCAGCTGAATTAATTGAAATGCAATGCTTCTCACTGAACGCGGTTTGCTTCTGCCTGATATTTCCATTCTGCAATTCTGGTGCCTCAAGGAACTTCACAATACGTACAAAGGCTACATTTGCTTGAATGACAACTCCAATAACATCAGGGATAGTTCTAATTGGATCTTGAACAAGTCGTAAAGTTGTGACAAAAGTGAAAACATTATTAGCGTGGAGAGGAATTTTGAGCAAATAGCAAGCGCCGAAGGTAGCAGCAGAGACCAAAACAGGGGAAGACCAAAAGAGAAAGCTGTTATATGCTTTTCGCAATTGTACTGCTGACAGCCATTTCTGCTCCACTTTCCTTAAATTTTCTATGACATTCTTGAAATGGGTTTCCCATGCATATAATTTCAACACCTTCATGTTAACAAGAGACTCAGTACATGCCTTTAATCTCTCATCTTGTGCAACCATAAGCTTGGACTGAAACTTATGTTGTAACTTTGCAAGTGGAGCATTGCATATCACAGTGATTATAATAACAACTAAAGCTGCAAGTGTTGCCAGTCCCACTGCATTGAAGAGAATGAAAAGAGAGATGCAGAGCTGTAGGATCGTTGTCCATGTCTGATGAAACCAAAAGGGGAATTCACCAATTCTATAAGCATCTACAGTAACATAATTCATTATCTCGCCGCCCGAATGCATCAACCTGCCAGCATTGGACAACCTCAATTGCTTCTTATAGATTGCAGCAGTGAGCAAAGACCTTACCTTCAAACCGATAAGTCTTGACCTGAAATACCATTGCCTTTGTGATAAGGACTCTAAGCATTTTGAAATGAAAAGTGACAAAGCTAATATGTAGCCTTCATATTTGAAACCTGCTTTTCCTTCAGCAACCAAAATGAAGCTATTAAGAAGCAGAGGACCAGCTGACAAAGTAATTATCTTTAGCAAAGCGAAGAACCCAGAAACGAGAATCTCTTTCCGGTGGCAAGATATGATTGTTCTCAAGAGTGAAGGTTGAGTGGATGGTTCGGATTGCTTTTTCTTACTCAGTTGTTCTAAGAACAGCGTATAACAGCTTTCTGCTGTATCAGCTTGTCGCAACTTTGGTATATCCTCATCTTCTAGAGTCTTCTCTCTTCCCTTTTTCATCAGCGGATTCAACCACCAAAATGACATCCTGCTAAAAAATCCTGCTTTAGCAAACCCAGTAACTTGGACAACGGAATCAGTTTTAATGATGCCATTGACCTCACCATTTAAAGGAGCATAAAGGCCAGTTTCACTGTCATCAATGTCTTCCTGTTTATAGCCCTTGTAAGCACAAAACAACAATAGTATTGCTCCCGGAAAAGACGCAAAATCTAAAGCTGTCTTGACAGATATTCGGCTATCTAAAATGCCAGCAAAGAGGGATAAAGCAAATACAATTCCAGAAAACAAGAATGCAATGACAGATAGCAACCGTAATGGTGTCCTTGGCAGATGTTTCCCTCTAAGGCTTATTGTTAATCCCACTAACAGCCATGTGAACCCATGAAACAATGGCAGTAACCACCTGTTTAAGGGCAAGGCAGTTTGTGTTTTCCTCAATTTCTCTTCTAAAATCCATATGCCCAAGCACAGGTACACCAAACCAGTACAGCCATTCAAGATGGCAGAGGCTATCTGCAAGCCTGAAAAGCCTCGAAATCGAGGAGGAATTTTATCCATTTTCGATGATGATTTTTGTATAAAATTGAACAGAAGCATGATCAAAAGCAAGAAATCCAAGCAAATGATCAAGGCATGATTGGCACATGAAGTGGGTTGGCTTAACAATACGAAGTACGAATATCTACCAATCTCTGAACTGTCTGATTTCCCACAAAACATCGTCCATAAGTCCTCCATGATCCTTTTATTCTCGCTTTGATCTTCAAACTCTAAATGGCATGAAACGATTGTTGTTATTTTTTTTTTTAAAAAAACCCATCAATTAAAGCATTGAAACCTTCTGACAGGACACAAAAATTATAACTAAATTGACAACTTAAACTATTGGCACACAAAATTCAAGTATCTAAAAGCTATTAAATTTATACATTTAAATGCATACAAGTCTTCAAATTTATAAGTTGAGTGGAGCTAATAAGTTAAATCATCAATTTATATAATTTGTTTAAAAAAATCCATTTTAACATTTAATCACAACACATGATATTTGAAAAGTTTAAGTATTTATGTAATTTAGTAAAAAAAAAAATTGATCTTTTAAACGCATCAGAATGATGATGATGATGATGATGATTAATATAATTAACAGTGCAAGGCTGAAAGTAGCATTCGGAAAAATAAATAGTACCCAGAAGAATGAAACTAAAAACCAAAAAGATTAAGGCATAAAAAACAAAATATTTGCTGTGGCTACAAGAAATAAAGCAGAAAGAAAGAAAAAGTTGAAAAATGCAGATAAGCCAAATGAATGCTTCCTAGCAAAAAGATACGTATACGCATTCACTGATTCAAATAGAAATAGTGAAAGAGTTTATAATGTGATGTTGAATTTGCAGGAAGGAGCTTATATATATCTGGGTAAAAGTTAGGACATCCTTCTTCTGTAACAACTGGTTCACATTCATATATGGCAGAATATTACAAAATCAACATGACCAACTTCACCCTCCCTTTTAAATTCAATTGCTGAAAAAATCCATCAAAATGTCCATCAGAAGAATGCCATCAACAAAAAAGAAATGTTTAAATTGAGATCTTCACGAGCCATTTTAAGCCAAAAAAGAAAAAAAATGTAAATCAGAATGGAACTAATTAGATGAAAGAAGAATTCATTGACAAAAAAAACATAAATGAAGAAGCGAAAGAAGCATTAAGGAGTAACTAGAAAACGAGGTTTGTAACACATTTGTAATCCCTCCAAAAACTCATTAACATTTCCTAATATATATTAGCAGAAAAGAAATTGAAAGATCGCAACCTGAAATTAAAATAGACGAAACCCAATTAACAAAGGAATTGAAACACAAAATTTTGCTAGTTGATTAAAATCCTGCTTTTGCAGGAATGCAAGGAAAGGTGGAAGCTTTAGTATATTTGCCAAGTTTTGATAAATTACGGGACTTATATCGACTGCTACTACTAAAAATGATATATAGAGAGAGAGGAAGGAAATAATCATAAATTCATTATTTCCCAAATAAAATGTTAGAAGGATGAATATAGATGAGGGTGATGGAGGTTTTAACAATATCAGATGTCGTCATGGCTCACGTACATGTGTTTTTGTCCTGGAGTTATCATGATTTTCTGCCTTTTGTAAAAGTTAGTAACACTTACTCGAAATCTTCTACCATTTCTATAAGTCAGAATATTAATCAAATCACCCGTGAATTAGCATATTTAACTACAGAAAATGAATTAAGACCATTCTTAACCATAGCCATCGTGTTCATGAGTGACTGTGGTTATTTTATTATAATTAATTTAAGGAGACAAAATTCAACTTGATTTTCTCTCGCTATCGAAAGCAACGCCAATATACTTTTTTTTTTTTTCTAATATGTCTCAATCACTCCTTTCTTCATTTTGTATAAATATAATAAATATATTATCTTTTTTTTATAAAAAAAAATTTATAGGTAGCAAAGGAGAATTGATATTGAAATATTCCATTTTATAACAACAAAATTGATAGTCTACCCCTTTTAATTAATAGCAGATTTGATCATGAATCTTAATTTACAAAAATATACTTGCTAAGTATATAATTAGCATTATTCATGTTCCACGAAATTTATTTATTCTTATTTAGCTGTCAGATTATTAAGAGCCAATTTAAATTATACATATGTACTTTAAAATTTTGACATTTTTATTTTAAGATTGTTAAATTTACTTGTAAAATAAATTTCATATTTGACTAACCTGAATAAAACCAAATTAAATTATAAAATGTCAAATTAAAGCAGCCATATGAATTTTGCAAGTTTTCTATTTTTTTTTTTAAAAAAGGACATGGCAATGTACTTTTTAAGCTATTAGATAATGGTGGTGATCCTGGTGGACTGTACACTGTCTGAATTTTTCCTTGTATAGATATGCGTCATGCATGGCGAATAAAAAAAAATTATTGATTAAATAAATTTACAACATATTTCATATAAATAATATAAAATTAATAATAATAAATTAATATTAAAGTGTTTTAATAAATTAAAATTTATATTTTTCTATTATAAATCAAAATTTAAAAGTATTGTTCTTTTTTATATCATTATGGTGATTAAAAGTGTGAAATCTAAATTCAAATCTCAATCATTTTTCTTACTAAAAAAATAGAAAAAAAAGCAGCAACAGTAAGTGAAAATTACCCTTTATTTTTCATAAAAGGAGGTGCGTATTGAAGATAAAAGAATATCATTAATTTCGCATTGTATTAATTAAATTATTCCCAATGTCAAAGTGATTATCCTAATAATATTCAACTAATTAATTGTCACACTTTAATAATTTCAAACAGACTAGGATTGAGAATATATATAAGAGTTAATACTTTTCTATTTTATAGAATAAGTATATTGTCAAGCTTTTACTTTTAGTGTCGAGCTTCTCCAATTGCTGAGAATTTTATTTTCTACGGAATAAATTCATTAAAATTATAAAACAAGTTAAAAAGGACAAAAATAATTAAAGAAAGAAAGAAAGAAAACATCAATTAATTAATACTTGTTAAGATGATACATAAAACATTTGAAAAAGAAAAATATTTTAAAGAAAAAACTAAGTTAAAATGGTTGTGAATGAAAAAGTATATTCTAATTACATTTAATGATAAGATTAAAGCCTAAACCCATCAATTTTGAAGGAAAAATACGTCATTATTAAAGCAAGAAAATAACTTCAGCTATAGATTAATTTTTTAGAAAACACTTTGAGAATTTGAATTTATTCAAATTGTATCATAAAAAAATAATATTTATGATTAGTTAAATAATATATTTGTATTTAAAAAAAATAAAGAGATGGTTGTAGAAAATTTTAATTTTATTTTTTTTGGTAGCTGCCTCATAAAGAAAGTGAATAAGAAGGAAACAACATAACTTTGAAACTTGCATATCCATCAAACGATTAGCCAGAAGCCACCAAATATGTTAGGTGGAGCCACTGGGTTGGACTATCCTCAGTGTGTGTGTGTGTGTTTTTTTTAAAGAAAAAAAGAGCACTCTCTCCTCCATATATATATATATATTAAAGTAAATCCCACATGTTAATATGTTGACGAGGAGACAATGAGATATAATTGATATCAAACACAGGAATTCTTGGCTATCAAGGATCTTAAGGTTGGTGCTACTATTACTCCTACGGCTATTATAAACAAATATTTTCCAAATCAAGTTTATGAATTTATTTATTAATAATACACTATGATATATAAATTAATTTTTTCATTAAAAATAAAAGGAAATATTTTTTTATATCATACTAATTAAATTATTACTTATATATTCTTCGATGTAAATAATATTTATAATTAATTAAAAAAACACAAAATCACCAAAAAAAAAAAGTCTGAAACGGTTGACAGTAATTTTTTTGATTTTGTACACTGCTCTATGGATTAGCCAGATATTTAATGAACCTCGCATATCATATATGTACAAGGGGAATTTTCAAAAATTAAGAAAAAAAAAAGTGCTAGTTTTTTTTCAAATTTATCATTCAAAATCAACTTTTAAAATTTTTAAATTTATCGAAATCTCAATTGATACTTTCATTTTTTTTATCTGAATCATTTAAATAAAATAATAGATTTGTTATCCAACATTTATCAAAAATTTATTTTTATATTTTTTTGATATATGATATACTTTTATAGTTTTGATAGATAATATAATTATGCAATATTTACTTTAACGTTTATCTAATATTAACTTATACTTATGATATTAAAATATTTACCCATAATTTGTTCATCTTTTATCCGATGTCTATTCAATATCTACCAAATATTTATCAATATTTACTTAATATTGATCCACATTTACAGATATCAAACAGTAAAACAATATTTACCCAAAATGTACTTAATATTTATCAAATATTTAATTGTTGTTTTTATACTTTTATTTTTTTAATAAATAATATATTCACACAATATTTATTCAATATTTATATCATATCTCTAAAAAAGACAAAAGATAATAAATCTCAAAAAAATTAAAGCAAATATTGAGTCAATAATATTTAAATTTTATTTGAAAAATAAAAATATATATTACATATAAAAAAATGACAAAAAAATAATAAATTTCAAGTAAAATTCAGTCAAAATGTACAAAAGAAAACGCAGAAATATAAGAAAGTAAAAGAAGAAAAAAACAAAAAATCAATATGAAAATAAAAATAACAGAGAAATATGAAAAAATAAAAAAATGGAAAGCTAAAAAGTACAAGAATTTGAGGGAAATGTGTGCCCACAATATAAAAAAATTATTTTGTTTGATTAGAAAATGGAAAAATAATAAAAAAATTTATTAGAGAAAAAAAAATTGTGTAGTTGATTGAGAAAAAAATGTCAGAGGAAAAGATAAAATAAAATGGTAAATTTAAAATTGAAAAATGATGAAAAAAAATTCTATTGGTATTTTTGAAATAAAACTAAAAAAAAAGGTGAAACTTTCTTTTATGTATATTATTAACTTCACTGTGTATTTGGTCCAATTATTTTAAAGTTTAAACAACAAAATTGGGCCTCAAGATAGCTCCTACTTCCTGAACTCTTTTTCATCATTTTGGGCCTCAAGGCCTAATTCTATTTTAATATTAAATTCTATTTTAATATTATTTAATATATTATATTATTAAATTAATAGTAATAGATATTAAATAGTAATAAAATACAAATTTAATAGTAATGGAATTTACTAGTAATGAGTTTTAATACGCTAACTTAAAACATCGTAAACCCACCATTAAATATGGGTAAATTTTATTTTCCTATTAATGTATAAAAGATTTCAATATTAGTGAGTCTTATTACTAATTTCAGATAAAAAAATATTATCAGATTCAATTGACAAAGTTAATTAGCGTATTCAACTCTGGATATCTATTTTAAACTACCATTGCATTATTTAATGGAATTATTTGCATTAATTAATTTATTTTTGTTTTTAGTAAATTGATTGGTTCATTCTAATATCATGTATATTTTTAATATAATAAAAATTCTGAAATCATATACGCCAATTAATTATTAAAAATATATGAAATAAAATTAATTATTTTGAAGTTTATATAGTAATTTGATTATGTGAATATCCATTGCTTTTATTTTGATATCAAAATGAGTTGGATATTAATTATATAAACAGAAAAGAATCGATTTTTTTTTCTTTTTCTTTTCCAAGCGGCAAAAGGAAAAAGGTCGCTACTTTGGGCGGTGGCGCTGAACTGAAGAGCCCAGAGAGACCAACCCAAGAACTACCTGTCCATTAACAGCTCGCCCACTTCTTAGTTCTTGCTTTGCCCTCTGTGTCCGCCTCTGCCATAAACCCAACTGGGATTTACGTTTCAGATCAAGAACTGCCATCTGTATAGCGTCAAACTGGTGTATAAAGTTTCATATTGCAATTCAACTCTTTCAAGATCCAGTGACTTCGATTTTTCTTTTTTTTTTTTATCACTTAATCAAATCGGAACTGCAGAGTGAAAAGATGCGTAGCAGTAAAAGAGCATCGAATTCGGTGTATGGATCAAGAATAGCAACTCTGTTGTTCTCAATGTTTGCTACTTTTGCTTCTGTTTATGTCGCTGGCAGGTTGCTTTCGTCTTTTATATCTCAATTTTACCTTTCAATTTTTTGAGATTTTTTTTTTCCAAAAAAAGTTTTATTATATTTCCAACTATTTTATTCCTCTGATCATGTTTGTGGTTTGATGTGGGAAGTAGGTTATGGCAGGATTCAGAGAACAGGGTTTACTTGATTAAAGAGCTTGATAGGATAACTGGGCAGGTCAGTTTTCAATTTTTGTTATATATTGAGATTGAATTTTACTTCCCATGGGTCTGTATTTCTTGTTACTGTTGAATTATTGTGATATTTCATTTATCGAAGTCAATTGGAAAGAAGATATAGTAGCATATCACGTTCACTTATTTTTGGATATGATGTTGAAAAAATAAAAAAGGCTAAATTTCATGTATTGTTTTATTTCTCATTTACTTTGTTTTGCTGAGCTACAGTTAGATAAATCACCAAGCGAGCTGCTTTTTTTTTTTTGGTTTGCAGGGACAATCTGCTATATCAGTGGATGATACACTCAAAATAATAGCCTGCAGGTAAAACCATTATTATTTTTAGTTTAACATACATGAGGCTTCTGAACATTAATTTAACAATTCCTACCTTCTTCGTGAGTTCTTGATGGATGTGATTTTTTTCGATAGGGAGCAACAAAAGAAGTTATCAGCCCTTGAGATGGAATTGGCAACAGCTAAACAGGAGGGTTTTACTTCAAACTTTTTAACAGAGAATGATAGTTCTAATTCAAAGAAAAGACACCTAGCAGTGGTAGGAATATTAACGACATTTGGCAGAAAGAACAATAGGAATGCTATCCGTAAAGCCTGGATGGGAATGGGTTGGTTGCCAAGCTACAGCCATTATTCTTAATATTTCTTTTTTGGTTCCATTAAATTTTGTTTATTTCAGGTTTGAGTGTGAATGACATTATCTGGTTCTTCATTGACATGGTTCTTTATGTTATAAGAATGCCTAATATTAGCACACAACGTTAGGAATACCTAAAAAGTGAAGAGAATTAGTCCTATTGTTAGTATAGTGTCTATGGACGTTACTACATGCAGATACTTCCAGAAATGTACAATTGGTAATTATTGATAGATCCTGAATTCAAGTACATTTGGCTATTAGTCCAAGGAGACAACTACATGAAAAATTGAGTCTGCAGAAGGCATAGCTTGCTTGAGTAGCAGTATGCAAAATGAGCTCATGCAGCTAACAGAGGCCACCATAATAACTAAATTTGTGCAGAGGCCTTTGATTATAGTGATGGAAGCATGTAACAAATCATCACTGAATTATTTGATTGATCTTTCTTCTGATGATATCAGTGTCTTGCTTTTTTCTTGGATAAATTGGTGATTTTAGTATGTATGGTTTACTCATTTGATTCATGCCGATTTACTTCATTTTGGGTTCCCAAATTATTTATGTCAAAAGTTGGAAGTTGTTTCAGAAGCATGCATTTATCTCTTTCAATGTTAATTTCAAGTTAACCTTCATCCTTTCAGGTGTAACATTAAAGAAAACAGAGACAGAAAAGAACATGGTTTCACGTTTTGTCATTGGAAGAAGGTAGCTAGTGATGAATGCACATTTTATGTGTTATTATGACATATGCCCATGTTGCTATGTTTCTCCTGTTGCGGTTCATACTTAAATTACTATGATGGCTGGCCATTTCTCTTGCAGTGCTAATCGTGGGGACAGTTTGGACAGGGCAATTGACGATGAAAATAAGCAGACTAAAGACTTCATCATTCTTGTATGATCATGAGCTAATATTTTAATGTGAAATGCCATGACCTTTGTTATTCCTCTTTTTTTCTCCTTTATAACTTCACAAACTGGTATCGGTAGTACTTCAATTGATGGGGTATTGAACTCCTCGAATGAGATGCCTAAAGTTGTCGAGATAGGTTGCAAAAATGAGATGTGGAAGCAACCTCTAATTATATAAGCTCAATTATATGTTCGTTATAGCTCTTTTTGTTCTCAGGATAATCACGTGGAGGAAACTGATGGGCTTCCAAAGAAGGCTAAATTATTTTTTGCTTATGCTGTGGATAAATGGGATGCTGAGTTCTATGTTAAAGTCAATGACAATATCTATGTTAATATTGGTTAGTATCATTGCCAGATTATCAATATCATGGTCTTCCCTAGTTTTGGTACACCTATGCCTTCTATTAGCCAGCTTTACACGACTCTAGTTCAGCTTAAGTGCTATAATAGGAAAGCAATTAGAACTTTTGAATATCAGTACTAATTTTCTAAGCCTAGTTCTATGGAAGTCAATTATAATTAAAGGAAAGCATTTCTGACATTTATGTGGATGTGAGTATGTTTTCATATCGTTTTACAGATGCCCTTGGATCTTCACTAGCAGCTCACTTGGACAGGCCTCGTGTTTATATTGGATGTATGAAGTCAGGCGAAGTTTTCTCTGAACCGTGAGTTTCTCCTATGTTAATCACAAAAATAAATGTTTTAAGATAAGAATTATATATTTACTTTTTCTCATTGTTATTGAATATGGCAGGAGTCGTAAATGGTACGAACCAGATTGGTGGAAGTTTGGCGATAAGAAATCGTAAGTTTCTATTAACCAATCTAATGTTCGTATTTCCATACAAAATTTATGTGATTGTATCATGTGGAATTAAGCAAGCTATAGGTACAACTTTTTAGGTTTAATTAGGTTTTCTTCTTGTTCGCATTTTGTTGGTAATTCACAATACTCTCTAGGTACTTTCGCCATGCTTCAGGTGAGATGTATGTCATATCGCGGGCTTTAGCAAAATTCATTTCAATAAACAGGTAAATTCTTCTTTGTCCTGATGCATCATTGACATGTCTAATTGTCTAAAACCTATCTGGAGTTCTGACTACTGATTTATTGAGTGTGCAGATCTATTCTTCGCACTTATGCACATGATGATGTAAGTGCTGGATCCTGGTTTATTGGGCTTGATGTCAAACATGTAGATGAAGGAAAGTTTTGCTGCTCATCTTGGTCATCAGGTCTCCTTCTCCCTCTATCTCTCTCTCAAAACACTTGGAAGCACATGCAAACCCGGTTATTACATATGAGGTCACACGCCCTGTAGGATGCAGCCCACCTTTAAAAAAATTTATAGGTGGCTTCATCTCAGGGTAGGGGTGTAATCGAGTCGAGTCAACACAGTGTCAGGCTCGAGCTCGACTCGATTAAAAAACTCGAAGCTCGAGCTCGACTCGAATTCGATCGAGCTTTATTTTAAATGCTCGAAACTCGACTCGATAAAAATTCGAACTACTCGAACTCGACTCGATAAAACTCGAATCAATAAAAAATTAATAAATAATATACTCGATTAAGCTCGATTAAGCTTGAATATAAGGGTATAAATGTAATTTAATTGAGCTCGATTAAGCTCGCGAGTCTTATGAGCTGAGTATTATGATACTCGGACTCGACTAACTACTCGAGCTACTCGAGCTCGAGCTCGACTCGATTAATTCCGAGTCGAGTTCAAATATTTTTCGAGTCGATCTCGAGTATCTCACGAGTAGCTTGACTCGTTTACACCCCTATCTCAGGGTAAAAAAGTGTCATATGTTAAAATTTTCCCGCTTGATGAATCTGAATTAATTTTGATGTGGTAAGGTTTTGTTTTCCCTTTCTTGATTCCTTTCAGGAGCTATTTGTGCTGGTGTTTGATATGTGTTGCTTCCAGAAATAAGAAAAAAAATATGAAACACAGATGGTTTGCAGAACGCACTGATTCTTAAATCGTTGGAATTTGCGGGATGTGAACTTCGTCAAACATCGAGCTACTCTCTTTGATAGTTGATTTGCCTATTCAGATATTTCATTTGCTTATATTTGTTCCTCTACAGTTGGGAGATTTGAGAATCCGCAGAAATTGAAGGCAGGCATCTTTTAAGAATTATACATTAACCTTGGCAAGAAATATTGTGCTACAATTTAACATATATGTTAATTCTTTCATTTATAGTAACAGAAGAAATTATACTCGAGTGAGGTATGTCCCTTTGTTGTTCGACTGTTAATATCAAAGAGCACCTATGCAAACCTGAATGGAAAGTAAATTAGAGTATATTTGCAGTTTCTATTATCAATACGCGCCTTAAAACACGAAATGCCCAATTATTTTGTTGATGTGATAACTTAAGAAGAAACAATTTTTGTGGACTGACCAATAGGAACTTTTGCATGTTCAATGGAAAATTGAGCATAGCCTTCTAGAATTTGTTATATAATATAAATTAATAAATAATTCTCTCATAATGTTACTCTCGAATGTTTTTTTTTTTGAAAATGATAAGTCAACTCTCGAATGAATTGTCAGATTAAAATCGCTAAATGGATAATACTTGACTATAAGAGTCACAACAACCAATTACAAAAACTAATTATTAATTTAATGTGATTTAATGAGTTAAATCCCTCAATGAAGACTTGTAGAGATTCTGCACCTGTCGGGGCAGAAACAATGAAGCAAATGGATGAATACTGGGAAAAAAATTATTCGCATATGAGCAAGATGGATACACAAATTATATATAAATATATGAAATATTCTTACACATGACAACAAAAGTGAATTTTATGTTTTTACGATGAGAATAAAGGCAGGCAGGCAGGCAAGCAAGGCAATTATACTGCCATTTTACACCGTAGTTTTCCCCATCGGCATCATTCATAGCTTTCCAGTATGTTCAAGATGATCCGTTAAGGCAATGTGCCAATGCCTTGTCTGTGTCGTTGTCAAACATAAGTAAAGCTTCTGCTATATTATTTGATGAAAATCCCATTTCTTTCAAGAGGGTGTAGCCATTGGCAAATTTTTGAACCTGAAGTGAAGGAAAATAAACGCATTCATCAGTTAGAATTACTTAAAACTAAGACTGATGAAACTTGGCTTGAAACCATCCGTTTGTGCATACATATATGATCACATAGGACTTTCCATTAACCCTTAAAATTTTCAAGTGTTTACTCTGAGACCTCAAGACAGATTGCTTTTTCAATAGACTAAATGACCTCTCTTCAAGGATTCAATAAGAAAAGCTTAAGAACCCAAAGACTTTTCGGTCGCTTGTGCCACAAACGCACATCATGATTTTAGCAGGTAGAAACACATGCTTTCCAAGGAATAACAGATAATTGCAAAGGAGACATCAGCAAGAATACAGGGAAAGCCAATACATAGTATCAGTAGTGAGAAACAGATATTATTAGTTCCCAACTCAACTCTACTAAAATGAAAGGTAACAAGCACAAAGACTTCAAGCAATTACCTTTGTTGGATTGTCTCCATAGTTTGCAACTGCAAGAGGAACAGCTTCTCGATTAAGTCCTGAAGCAATGTATTTGCTCACTACGGGATCTGCAGCTGAACCCTGCATTAGCAACAATGTTCAGAAGCCAAACTTAAAGAAGATATAAAGTTATGAACTAACCTTCTTTCTTAAGACCATGAAATCAGTCAATAATTAGCTATGGTTATCCAAACATGTTAATAGGTACTAAATTCTTTTTTTTTTTTTTTAAATCATCAAATTACAGGCCCCATCACATAACAAAGCACCAGAAAAGGTCATGTTTGAAATGCCAAATGCCAACTATCATGGATTGTCCAAAAATGCACCCAATGTGTTGCATCTCAGATTCCAATCTCCATCCCAAAAGAAAATTCAACCAAGCATTAGATGCCCAATGAAATGGAGAAACATGAACGTAACATGTCACGAGCTATAAGAATATTACAAGGCTTGTTTAGAGCATCCATAACATACCAGTGAAGAACTTGACTCTGCTGTTTTAGATGGAAGATTTTCCAACCCAAACCTGCTCCAGTTCTGGCTTCCCTTCTCTGCTTCAGCTAAAATTTTTCTCTCAAGATCAAAATCAAACTGGAAGTTGCTCCTTGGAATATCTCCCACTTGTGCCAGTTGAGGCTACAATAAGAACAATTGAAGTCAAAATAAATTAAGTTGGCAAAATGGGGCGGAAATACAATCCAATTTTGACAGGCACTTAACTTTTCATAGCAAGTAAAAATAATAGGTCAAAAATTGCAATACAACACGAGCAATCATTATCAAAATTGAGACCCAAAACAGTGTAAAGATTCTGATAAATTACTCATCACAGTAAATTTTATCACCACCTGGTACTAAAGATGGAAACAGGATCACAACCAAAGTTGGCGAAACATTAAATGTGGTAGAAAACAGAGAGATAGTTGGAATAAGCACTAAAAGAACTGGAATATTCTGAACTGAATGAATCCAATACACAAACAGAACCCTTTTGTTTTCTTTCCACTAACATATGCATTTAAACTTCCTACTAATATGAAACTTGCAAGGCTAGCAAATCTTTAAGTAATGATCTGTACATCCATATGCCATAAAGGACTAATTCTTGGTGCAACAACAATAATAAACAGCTTAAAGCTAAATGAAAATCCAACAATAAGGAATGGAATCATACTGGAGGAGTCATCCGATACTCTGGCTTTACAGCAATACGAATTCCTAATCCTGCTGCAAACATTATACAATTAATCATGCATCAGAATTTGAACTTCAAAAAACAAAAAGAAGAAGACTACGCCAACTGTTTTATTAACAAAAGCACCTAAACATTCTAATCATGTCCGCTTAATCTACCAAAAAGCTAATTCCTCTTTATAAATAATTTAGAAGAAATGCAGCGAATAATAAACTTTATTCGGCTTCATCAAAAGAAGTTTTTAGTTTTTATTTTATTGAACTTTTACAATGGGAAAAAGATGCGAATTTGAATTAATATAAATTTTAAGATCATAAATTCTCATCAATAGCTCATAGATCTTAGCTTTAAAATCAGCCAATTTAGTTATAGACAATAAATAGGCTAGAAATCGGGGGGGGAAATTACATATTTGGAATTCGAATGATCATGGCTGATCATTAAATGCATAAATAAATAAAAAATAGTTTGGATCGACTCACAAGAAGAAGGCGGAGCGGAAGTTTGATGAAAAGAGGAGTGGGCGACTACGGGCTGCACAGCAGTGTGACCCTGTTGACCGATTCTTGGATAGAGAGGATGTCCGTACATCGGGTGGGTCGACGGCGCCGTAGATGACGAAGTCGTCCGGTATGAAGGGATATGTGCATCGTATGGTGAAGCAGCTCTATTCCTGAAATCGTAGTCCATTGATATCGCAGAGGAGGAAGAGGGAAGAACAAGAACACGAATAAGGAAGAAAACTTAATGGCAGAAGAACGCGTTCCAGGTTAATATACCCCCGTTTGTTTTCAGGTCTATATTATTCCACAGTGGATTGGGATGCCGTTTTGGCATAGAATATAATTCTTCAAATCCAAGCCCTGCCTCTGCGGCCATTTTATTAGGCAAAATCTATTTTCAAATTTATAAGAAACCGTTTGTTTCCTTATAAGAATATGAGAATGAGAATGATTAGATTTTAATATTTTATTTAATTTATTTTTATTTATTAAAAAATGAGAATAAAAATTTACTTTGGTTTGAATATTAGAATATAGATAAAATTAACTTATCTTTTTTAAAATTTATTTTTAATTTATGTATAATTTTGAAAATTTATTGCAATAAATTTTTTTATTAATTTATAAATTATTAAAAATAACAACATTAAATTCTAATGGTATCTAAAAAAAGAAACTGTAAATTTAAATAAAACTAATAGCCTAATCTGATATCATAATTTCAAATAATCATTTACAATTTTTGGTTCCCACTAAAAGGCATTTTCATCGTAAAATTAAATCTTCCAACATTTTTCATCTCTTTACCTTTACTTACCCTAAGGTTTCCACAGTAAAACTAATGGCCTAATCTGACGTCATATACAAAGCTTGTCGAAAGAACATCATTATTCTAAGACAATAGACAATTAAATTCCTTAACATATTTGATAAAAATGCTTCTTACAAAAAAAAAACGTTTTTTAAAATTATAATTTAGCTATTCATTTGTGTCAACAATGAACTTTTGTTTGTTTCTTCCCTTCTTTTTGCTTTTCTCTTTTCCACATGTTAATAATAACACATTTTTGTGTTGTTACCGTGTGAGTTTTTTTTTTAATTTCTAATTTAATATATATATATATATATATATATATATATTTGTACATATAACTCATGATTTATATAAAAAAATATAAAATTTTACCATTTTTTAACCAGTTTGACTTAATTCATATATGAATGAAATATGCATTTCCTAATAGAAAAGAAAAATAAGTAATTCTCATTAAAGAAAAATTTTCATTTTCATTACATTTTATTTTCTTACTAACTAAATATTAATAATGAGAAATCATTTATTCTAATTCTTATTCCCACCCGTTTTTATTTGATCTCTTATATTTGATTGTTTTCAATTGAATATCTAAACTATTATTTTTCTTTAAATATGTCATTAGATATTTATTTATATTAACTTTAAATCAAATTATAATGAAACAGACATCGACGGTGACATGCATATATTATAAATATATATGTCCGTCTTTTAATTTAATAATTTTTTTGATTCATAAATTATTTTATTTATTAAAAATAAAAAAAAAGTAAAAACTTTAAAAATCTCTAAAAAATATAAAATTACTTTAACCATAATTCTTATACATTACCAAATATAATATCTTGTTCAATTCTTATCAAAATCATAAAACTAAGAGTGCAATCTTGATTGTCTCCGGTTGTATAAATCACAACTAGTCTAATTGGTGTTGGTGAAATAACAAAAATCGGTTTAGGTGAAGTAGTAATAACCACAAACACTAATGGAGCAGAAACTTATATAAGAGTGGTGGATTGAGAAGCTAGAATAGAAGAAGATTGAGGTGGAGAAGAGAAAGTTGTTGCACTACTATTAATCATTAATTTTTGACCAGCAACATAATGGCTAGAAAAATCATATATGAAATAATATTTGTGGGTGCCATTAATTAGTGATTATCTTTTTCGGGCTAGATTAAATATTTTGGGATAAAATATTATTATTTTTAATAATATTTATTAAAAATATTAATAATTTATTCTGGTTGTTTGAATACTTAGAAATGAAGAAAATAAATATTTAAAGATAAAATTAAAAAAAGTAATTTAAAAGTTTTAATAAAATTTAATAAAAGTTTAGGAATTGAGTCAAAGTAACTCATTATAATTCAGGAACTTAAAAATGAATTTTACCTAAATATTATATCAGATATTATATTGCATTGGATATTCATGGGTTACAGTATTTTATTAAAAAAATTATTCTTTTAATTTTAATAATAAGTGTATTCCGAAGATAAATACAGGGTTTCATAACTAAACTATTGATATGATAGAAAAAGATAAATACATAATTAATTTTACAAATTTTGATTGGTTGAATTTTTTTTTTCTATTAGTAAAATGCTGAAATTCTATAATTCAAGATAAATAAAAAGGATGTTCTTTTCTAAGTTTAGAAAAATTTACATAAGCACCACATAGAGAAGAGGTGAACTTTCGTTCTATTTCCATTTTATATTATTTATATGATATGATATAATATGGTATATATGATATGATAGGGTTTTATCTAGGTTTTTGGATTAAATTTAAATCACTTTAAAATTGGTCTATAGAAATTAGTTAATGTGATTTCACTTTTGTTACTCAATGTAAAAATAAATAGCTTTTTTAATGAAGGAAAAATAAATTGTTAGTCACATGAAATTGCTATCATAATCTTTCCAAATAAGAATAAATAATTATTATAATGAAATATTTTTCAAAAGAGAAAGATATGTTTTGCAACTTATAATTTTAAGATTCAAATTTTATTTTAATAAAATAAAATGTGTCATCACACCTTCAGACTCACAATCAAAGGGGCATTAAATACTAAATGAGAGTCTATCCACAAAATTTACAACCGGATTATATCAATATCAGAATATGCTTCCCAAACACATTCCAGAGAGAGAATCTTTGAACATGTACAAATTATCAAAAGAGAACCTTACTTCAAGAAACAAAATTAGCATGAAAAGATCAGTAAGGCATCTTCACTTTCCAGAAAAGATTTACTTCAAGCTTTAGTATTACTTTCCTCTTGAAAATGCAACTCCATAAGCAAATTTTGCAAATACACAGGAGCACAAACACAAATCAGATCATAGTTCAAGATATGCTATCAATTTATCATGCAGCAATAATGCTTATCCACAGAAAGGCAAGATCAAGATCAAGTTCAAGCTGTTTCTTTATTCAGTCAGTCTACCATGAACTAAATTACTAAGCAGAAGAGCCATAACATGAGTAATCAAGGAACTTCTAAATTTCATTAATCTAACAAAAATAAATACAAAGAAGTAATCTACTGAACAAAGCTATCTAATAAACGCAGAGCTAACTCCCTAAGGAACTTACAAGGCTTTCTTCACAAAAAGAGAAAAAAGGAAAAAAAAATAGGCATTGACTATATACCAAATATGCGGTCGTAGGCAGCATTGAACTGCCGCGTATTTAAATCACTCCCGTCCAAAGCTGAACCAAATCGATCAAGCCACTGAGTTGGACTAGGGTTATCACTCTCCTCTACCCATTCTGATGAGGTCATATGTCAATGTCATCAAATTGGATATGGTCAGTTTCTAAAGATTTTGTTCTTATTTGTTTCATCAACTTAAGGTTATAATTTATATAGACAAGGCCGTTCAATGTTTCTTTGTCAATCTTATTTCGCTCGAAAGTAAAACTGCTGCAAACCTGACTCAGGATTCTGATGGCAACTCGTTGCAATACGGATCAAAGCCCTACAAGAACTCGGCAGTAAATTTTGAGAACCAACATATTAAATGCTATGAATAAAGCTTCTATCGAAGCATAAACTGATGGAGAGATCTATAACGGAAATCTGACAGATCTCTCCCCTAAGATTCTATACATGCTATTTAGAACACAAAACACATGAGTTTAATTGAGCAAGAGGAAAATGTGTACCTGATTTGGCCGAATCCATCGTCTTAGAAACGATCCGAGAAGTTTTGCACCAATATCTTCTCTCGTTTTCTAACCCCAGAATGATGGAATTCTTATCTTATGTTTTTTCCTTATCCTCTATCCACCTTTATATAGAGGAGCTTAATCATTAGGGTCAGCAACAAGAGAGACTTAGCTCACCGGTATATAATAATTATGGGTTATCCATCATACCCATATTATTATCTGAGCCCACATTAATTCTCTCACACTTAATTAATAAATGAAGTCATGCCTAAATAAAGAATTGATCAAATTCTTAAGGCCCTTTATTTGTAATTTGTCCTGATATCTCAATTAAAAGCCCATAAATATAAGATATTAAAATAAAATATCTTATATTCTCCCACTTGGGCGTATTAATTGAGAACGTATTACAAAAAAACTTCACATTCCCGCTCGATTCAATAAGATTATCAACATAGGATCATGGCGGAAACCATATAGTCAAGAACATGGCACCTTCCATAGTCACACATGCCAATAACCTTATCAATCGTAATGAGCATCAGTGTGGTAATGTGGTAAGAATTATTCAACACTAACTTTATGATCAAAACTTTATGTGTTGATTTTCTTATCATCCAGATTTCTCATCTTTATGTAACACAGTTACTTCATAAGAAATCCTTTATTACTTCAAATTGAAGTCTGTATGTCTTAAACTTTATATCTCGAGATACTTTATGTGTCACAAGACATACACCAAGACTATAAACAGCAATGCCTCAAACCTTCGCTTAAGATGACACTAATCTTAAGACTTTCAAACATTTAATATGATATATCACATAATATTTTCCAATTAAAATATAATAATGTATTGATAATATCAGAATTACTATAATGTGCATTTATACCAATGTATAAAGTACGAACAAACATTACATAAAAGTAATATAAAATCCTCCCACTAATCCAAGGGATCAAAACCAGACTTTAGACCCATACTGATGACATGTCTCACATAAATATTGGGCCGAAGTCCCTTGGTAAGAGGATCTGCTATCATATCTTCTGTACTGATATGATCCACCTCAACGTCACCTTTCTTTATCAGCTCTTTCAATGTCAAATATTTGACTTCCATATGCTTAGACCCTGTGATATTCTTGTTGTTTTTAGCAAACAACACAGCTGGAAGATTATCACAATACAACTTTATGGGTTTGTCAATAGAATCAATAATTGACATTTTCGCAATGAGATTTCGTAGCCATACAGCCTGTGTGGCTGCACCATAACATGCTACAAACTCAGCCTGCATCGTGGAAGAAGAGATTAAGGACTGTTTAACACTTTTCCAAGATACAGCCCCACCAGCCAGCATAAAAACATAACTTGATGTGGATTTTCTATCATCTGAGCAACCAGCAAAATCTGAATCTGTATAGCCAGTTAACTCTAGATGCTCAACCTTTCTGTATGTTAAGATATAATCACTAGTCCCCTTAAGGTATCTCAAAACTTTTTTAGCCGCAGTCCAATGGTTCATTCCAGGATTAGATTGATATCTACCCAGAATACCAACTGCAAATGCAATGTCCGGCCTAGTGCAGACTTGAGCATACATCAAGCTTCCTACTACACTAGCATATGGCACTGCTTTCATTGATTCTCTCTCAACCTCATTCTTAGGACACTGTGCCAAGCTTAATTTATCACCTTTAGCAATTGGCACATCCCATGATTTACATTCATGAACATATTGAATTTCTTCAATATCCTCTCTATGTATGCCTTCTGAGAGAGACCTAAAAGGTTTTGAGATCTATCCCTTAAGATTTCAATTCCCAGGACAAAAGATGTTTCTCCAAGATCTTTCATATCAAAATATTTAGATAACAACTGCTTAACCTCATGCAGTGTACCTAAATCATTACATGCAAGCAAAATATCATCTACATATAATATCAGAAAGATATATTTGCTCCCACTGATCTTGAGATATAAACATCTATCAACTTTGCTTTCAACAAAGCCTAAAGAAGTGATTACATCATCAAACTTTAAGTACCACTGTCGTGAGGCTTGTTTCAAACCATAAATAGACTATTTAAGTCTACAGACAAGATGGTCTTTACCATCTTCATGAAAACCCTTAGGTTGTTCCATATAGACCTGCTCGTTTAATTCTCCATTCAGGAATGCGGTTTTAACATCCATCTGATGTAGCTCTAAATCAAAATGAGCTACTAGTGCCATGATTACTCTAAATGTATCCTTAGAGGATACAGGAGAAAATGTTTCACTGTAATCAATTCCTCCTCTCTGAGTAAATCCTTTGGCAACTAATCTGGCTTTAAACCTCTCAATATTCCCTTTGGAGTCTTTCTTGGTCTTATAGACCCATTTACAGCCAATAGGTCTACAAACTTCAGGTAATTCAACAAGCTCCCACACGCCATTACAATCCATAGATTGCATTTCATCTCTCATTGCTTTCCACCACAGATCTGATTGGGTACTAGAAACAGCTTCCTCAAATGATATAGGATCAGAAACATGACCAATGTCATAATCACTCTCTCCTAAATAGACCACATAATCAGATGAAATAGCAGATTTCCTTTCCCTAGTAGACCTCCTGAGAGAAATGTGTGCAACTGCACCCTGTGATGATGAAGCCTCATTAAACTGTATAGGTTCATCCCTTAATACTGGATTAATCACAGGTGTAGGATCCAACATTGCAGGTTGCTTGGGAACAGGTATATGTATAACCTTAGTCTGCTGTTCCTTACTAGTGATCTCAGAGTGTTCATACTGATAAGCTATATCAAATTCTAAAAATTTAGTTGTCTGTGATTCTACAATTCTAGAACCCCCTTCTCTACAATAAAATTTGTAGCCTTTAGAATGATCTGGGTATCCTATAAAATAGCAACGAGTAGATCTAGATTGCAATTTACCTTCAGTAGGATTATAAAGGCGTACTTTTGAAGGACAACCCCAAACACGGAGGTGACTCAAGCTAGGTTTCCTATTAGTCCACAGTTCAAACGGCGTTTTAGCCACAGACTTACTGGGTACTCTATTGAAGATATATAATGTCGTTTTAATAGCCTCACCCCATAAAAAGTATGAGAGATTAGATATTGACATCATGCTTCTAACCATTTCATTTAAGGTGCGATTCCGCCTTTCAGCCACACCATTCTGTTCAGGACTTCCTGGCATAGTAAACTGAGCTACTATTCCACAGTCATCCAAGTATTTGGCAAAAGAACCTTTTAATTGTCCTGCTATACCGTATTTGCCATAATACTCACCACCCCGATCATACCTAACAATCTTGATAACTTTTCCCTACTGTTTCTCGACTTCAGTCTTAAAAATCTTGAATTTCTCAAGAGATTCAGACTTTTCCTTAATCAAGTACAGGTAGCCATATCGGGAAAAATCATCAATAAATGTTATAAAATATTTATTATTGCATATTGTGGGTGAATAAGGTCCGCATATATCTGTATGGATTATCTCTAAGAGATCTGAACTCTTGATAGATCCCTTTTTCTTAATTTTGGTTAGATTACCCCTACAACAGTCAACACATGTTTCTAGGTCACTGAAATCAAGGGCAGATAAAATATTGTCTTTAATTAGCCTATCTACCCTTTCCCTAGAAATGTGGCCAAGTCTTTTATGCCACAACATGGATGACTTTTCCTTTATTAAGGGTCTTTTGGCAATAATATGTTCAACATTACATGATGTATAATATATTTCATTTGAACTTAAAGAAACTTGATACAAACCATATGACAAAATACACCGGCCAACTGCCTTTGAATCAAGAGTTATATTAACAACTCCATCTTTAAATACAAAAGCATAGCCAATTTTGTCTAATTTAGATACAGATACCAAGTTCCGTCTAAAAGTTGGTATGAACAATATATTAGATAAAAATAGTTCATAACCACTATCTAAGTTCAAACAAACATTTCCAACTAGTTGAACATCAACTGTAGTATTATTGCCAACTGTGAGCATTAACTCTTCTTTATTTGGCTTCCTCATGTTTGTGAATCCCTGTAATGTGAAGGCAACATGTTTAGTCCCTTCACTATCAAGCCACCAAGAACTGGATGTGGCATCAGCCAAATTAGATTCACAAATAACAAAACCAAAAGAGTTACCTGTAGGCTCATGCTTTTCTAACCAAGTTTTATATTTAAGACAATCCGCCTTTTTATGACATTTCTTTTTGCAAAAGAAACATTTAAATTTCTTTTTCTCTATGCCTTTAAGATCACCCACAACACTAGATCGGGAAGACTCATATCCCTGAACAGAAGAAGAAGCATTAGTCTTAGCTTTCTTACCTTTCAGTTTACCTTTATGCTGAGGTCCGGATACAAGAAGCGCGACACTGGATTGTCTCGCCTTTAGCTTCTCTTCCTCAGCTACGCAAACAGCAATGAAAGCATTGACAGTCCTAGGATCCTCCCTTGAGTTGTAAGCCGTAATAAGCATCTCAAACTCAGGAGGCAGAGTATTGAGAGCTTGATGCACAATACAAGCATCAGGGAGAATAATGTCAAAACCCTTTAACTCATTCTGTATGTGGACCATCTTTAAAATGTACTCCCTAACACCTCCAAGTCCGTTATACTTCATGGAGTATAACTTTTTCAGAAGGGTACCAATCTCAGCATTGATTGACACTTTATAACGCTGAGACAAAGCTGTAAGAAACTCTTTTGCTATATGAGTTTCAGGAAGACCGCTCAACAGATGCTCTGGAATTGACCTTTTAAGGGTCAAATAGCACATGCGGTTCATCTTATACCAGGTTGAGTATAACTCTTTTTCCACATCAGTACTCTCAGGAGTCAAATCAGCTGGTTTAGGAGTAGTCATGACAAGATCAATATCTGCCAACTCCATAGCCATTTCAATATCTCTTTTCCACTCCTTGAAATTAAAAGCTGTTAATGTCTGAACTGTAACAATGCAGTTATTGATTGAGAAGGTGACTGAAAAATCAATAATGTAATACTTTAGTTCAAGACAATAATAATACTCAAAGTCATAAAAGAGTATTAATCCAAAGAATTTCAGCACATCATTATATAATCACCTTTGGGCAGAAAATATAACATGCAATAGATAATTATTCAATATAAGAACGATCTAGAAATTTACACAGTCTTTGTAAATTTAAACACCTTTGGACAGAATAAATCACTCAGACCAGTTCATTCCCAATCAAATGTCTTATATTATCATCTCAAAATTTGAATTTATAATAAACACCTTTGGGCTGAATAATTATAAACCAAATCTGATACATCCCTAAAACATATAAGTCTGTATATTTCTTAAAATCTCAGCTAAAAAGGTCACTTTGGCAACTACATTTTAACCAATTTTAAAAGAAATACTTATATCGGGATACACCTTATTTATTGTCTTGCAAAATATAATTTTTCATTCCTTATGGACATGGGGCTTAACCGTCTCGAAAAATTATGATCATAAAATAAAATTATATCGTCAATTTTACCTGAAAAAAATTAATTCCATATGTGACATTTTATGCCAATGCATAAATTAAAATAAATAATGAGATAACAATTTATCTCTACAAATGTCACAAAATTTCTCAATTATGACTTTTAAAAATTAATTTAAAAAATCTAAATTAATTCCAGAAGAAATCGGGTCAAAAATAGTCTTATGGAGTGAAAAATCATGAATTAGGGACTTAATTGAAAAAATCAGAAAGTTCAGGGGTCAAATCGGAAAAATGGAAAGAGGGAGCAGCGGCGCGCGCGTGCATCACACGCGCTCACAGCTGTCCTTCTGGCGCGTGTGTTGCATGCGCCTGACAGTCTGCCTTTTTCAACTCCGACGCGCCAACGCGCGCCAGACACAGTTCTTCCAGCTCCACCGCGCGACATGTGCGCCTCTAGCGCGTGTACCACACGCGCCAGTCGTCTTCCTCCCCCGACCTGCAATTTTTTTCTTCTGTAATTTTCCCAAAAAATTCAATTCACTCCAAAACCCGAAATTTCTTCAAATTTTTGCTTTAAATCAACATGCAACAACATATTATTATGATTTTATTAAGCAAAATTTACCGAAAATCAATAAAATCAGAGAATCAAACATGTGATTAACCAAATCAAAAATTCCTCAAAAACTCAATTGAACTCAGTTTTTCTCTAGATCCTGATGAGAAAACTCAAATATGGTTCTAAAAACATGTATTTAGGCTCTGATACCACTTGATGGAGAGATCTATAACGGAAATCTGGCAGATCTCTCCCCTAGGATCCTATACATGCTAATTAGAACACAAAACACATGAGTTTAATTGAGCAAGAGGAAGATGTGTACCTGATTTGGCCGAATCCATCGTCTTAGAAACGATCCGAGAAGTTTTGCACCAATATCTTCTCTCGTTTTCTAACCCCAGAATGATGAAATTCTTATCTTATATTTTTTCCTTATCCTCTATCCACCTTTATATAGAGGAGCTTAATCATTAGGGTCAGCAACAAGAGAGACTTAGCTCACCGGTATATAATAATTATGGGCTATCCATCATACCCATATTATTATCTGAGCCCACATTAATTCTCTCACACTTAATTAATAAATGAAGTCATGCCTAAATAAAGAATTGATCAAATTCTTAAGGCCCTTTATTTGTAATTTGTCCTGATATCTCAATTAAAAGCCCATAAATATAAGATATTAAAATAAAATATCTTACATAAACTTCTGGGTGAAATAAAGTAAACAGACTCAAATACATCCAATGATTTGAAGGGGAAAAGATAGGGACCAGAAAATGACTCGATCACAACATGTCAACCATTCATTGTAATTCAGGATATAAACCATTTACAGTGATATCTAAATCATAAAGCAAGGACCAGATATAAATTTTCTCTTATTCTCAATTTCATAGGAATTCGTCTACTTCACTTTCCAGAAATGACAGTAGTAAGCATGCCAAAAGCACAAGACATAACTTGCAGAGGTTTGTAGCTTTCCTCGTGAGCATGCAGGTTTAAAAACAGAAAACTTTACTGTGAATTTACTATTGAAACTCCTTCAGTAAATTTATGACGCCTAATCAACTACATGTTTTTCTTGTGATATTTAAAAAACTAGAATGTTGATCATTAGTTCAAAAGTTATTTTAATTGCCTTGAAATAACAGTTGAACAAAAAATTGAGGAAAATAACACTAGGCATTGAAATTTTTTGATAACTCGATCAATCTCAAGCAAGATCAAGTAATGACAGAAGGGAACGTGTGGCTTTCAACTAGAGACAGCACAAAAACTACTCTAGAAGTGAAGCCTTAAATCACACAAGGGGTCATGCATGGCTGTTATCATGCAAAATAATGCCAACTGTTAGAAATTTATTACCCGTCTATTGCAAATAAAGAAAGTGTTGATTTTATGGATTTAAAAATTGTTATGGGTAACTTTTCACCAAAATACCCGAAGACAATTTTGGTTTTGTCACTTGACATTTATAAATTGCCAAATTTGTAGTTATCCCACAGATGTGGAATTGGATTCCAATACTCTCCCTCAAGTTCAATTGTATTGGTTCAGTTGTGACTTACCATCATTTTACGTCTAAGTTTGTTTTCATCCGAATCTCAGATGCTTCAAGTCTCTATTTTTGCTTTGCTTGAATTTGTACTTTTTGAATCTCAAATATCGCAGATCAAATAGAGTCTCAGAGGCCTTAGATTTCCATTTTTGCTTTGGTTGAGCTTAAGTCAATGATGGATCTCCATGAACCGTTTAACAATTGACTCTTATACCATATTGAAATTTATGGGTCCGATCTATTGCAAATAGGGAGAGTGTTTAATTTTACAGATTTAAAAATTATTGTAGGAGCATTTTTACCAAAATACCCAAAGACAATTTTAGTTTGGTCAATTGACATTTATAAATTACCCAAATTTTAGTTATCCCACCGAACGTGGGATTGGGTTCCAACAGCAACAATGAAGTTAAAAAATCAATAGCTTGATATGCTGCAAGATGAAGTTAAAAACAATGATGGCACACACTTCACACACATATATGCACAGAGAAGCATGCCAAGTATAATCATATGCATACCATGTGCAACTGTGTCATGCAAGCATTGCTAAATTGCAACCAAACATCCCGCTTTCCCTTGTAAAAATAAAAATCCGATTGGTGATGTCACGCCTCATATCAGGAGTAGGAAGTAGTTTCTCAATAACCTTGAAAAAGTCCTCTTTTATAGATACAAGAAACTTTACTTCAGGGTTGTACTGGACATTTGGATTTAAAAAAGCAGCTGCTGAATGAAGAGGTGAATGGTGCTGATCTCGCCATTTTCTGTCTACTATATCTAAAAATGTCTTGCATTTACTCTCATCCATGATGTAATATGTAATTATGTCCTTATCGATTCTTTGGCCCTGGTCATTAACTCATAAATAGAGTCCACAGCAGGTTTTCCACTAGATACTTCCGTCAAAACTTCAAGAAAAGGCTTAGCAATGGCCACACTTGATTCCATTGCCCTCCAAAAATCTCCATCCTCAACAATGGTAATACATGCTATGCTTTGTGGTTTGTTTGCATAAGATGAGTTTGTAGCATGCTCATTACTGTTTAACATTAGCTTTAATCTTGATCGTTGCTTAAGCGTTGATTTTAGTGAAAGAAAATTAGAGATGGATTTCGTAATACCAGTCTTGATTAGGTCCTGCCATCAAGCATTGAGACATTGTTGTATATGAATTTTGATAGTGTTTGCGCATGTATGATACATCTGTTCACCCAATCTACTTTTGAGAACTCCAAAATTAAATTCAAACATTGAGAAGCACAAGGAGACGCAAAAATGCCTCCGTAGTTCTGCAGAATATAGCAATATCAGTGCAATTGAAACTATTGTCCATAATTACCTGCACAACATTTTCAGCCCCAAAGTCTTGAATAACAGAATCAAACAAATCGGCAAGGCACTTGGTATTCTTAAAGTACGATGATGTATCTACGGACTTGTGGAAGAAGGTTCTTGAGGGTGAGGAAACAAAAAAGTTATTCAAAGCTCTAGATTTGTTATCAGTCCCTGTGTCTGCAATGATAGTACAGCCTGTGGTCGCCCATTCTTTCTCAGTATCTTTCAATTGCAAGCTCACCTCAGACTTGATCCTTTCCAACCATGCAGTGTTCAACATTTCTCCTGAAGGGCCAGTAAATCCTGGACCGCATTATCCTATTGCATCAATCATCACCTGATGGGAAGGAGAGCGAGCAACACTGAAGTCAAGCTTATTCTCAAAAAAAAACAGAGACTTCTTTCAGCATTTTTATAGAGGAAGGCCCCATTGATGTAACACTAGGGTAAACTTTACCCACAGGAGGCACCATTGATGTAACACTAGGGTAAACTTTACCGACAGGAGGCACTGCCTCAACAGACATAAGAGCTTTACTTGCAGACATATTTCCAGGAAATTTGGCTTCTGCAGGCCTCTGCTTTTTAGCATTAGTTGGTTCTTTGATGTCCTCCTTTGATGCTAGTATGGCCCTTACCCTGTCAGTGACATCATCTCTCACCTTGCCGCACTGATTTATTCTTTTACTTCGAAGTCGAGATGCTTCAGTCTACCAATACCACCATTCGAAACTGAGGCAAAATTTACACTTCACCTTGTTTCCATGTAATTTCTCAGCATATTCCCAACAAACATCTTTTTTCTCGAACAATTGACAGTAGAAAAATTTAATCAGCAGATCGATATGTAACCATTTCCTCATTTTGCTCTATTACAGAACTCAAATCAAGACATGTTACATAGATGATTGTCCAAATCCTGGCACAAAAATAAAGAAGAAAAAAGAAAAAGTTAAACATTTAGTTTTAGTGGGGGAGATTATTTGTTTGATTTCATCAAAAAGGAGAAAGACGAGTAATTATGCACTAATAAACAACACAGAGCAATCAACAGCCGCCTTTAGTAAAGAAAAACATTTTTAACCAATAGACATTTCAGTTCCTGAAAAGAGAATAATAAAGTTGTATTTGTATATAGCAATCTTCAGCATATTTAATTTAATCTATATTCACAATTTCGCTAGAAAAAGGAAATAAAACAATTATACAATACTCATAAACTAACAATCAGCTTGAACTTACTGTTTTTGTTGATAGATGTATATGGACGTGGACTGACCTTCACTGAGTGAAAAGAAAGACGGTAGTTGGGTGCTGAACAAGTACATGGTTGTGTGCCTGTACAACTGAGAATTTCTAGAGATGTACATATATTTCAGAAAGCTCACAGTTGACAAGTTTAAATATTGTCGGAAAATTCTCAATTCACTTCTACTACTTTATCACATACTAAATACTTATCATGGTTATTGTATTTTTTAAATAAAGATTCAGCACTCAACAATGTATAATTCAGCTTTCCTTGTTCTCATTCAATGAGTGGACCATTTTCATGAACTCCATCCATCATTGCAAATTACCAGCCATTGATCTCCATAATATTCACTTAATTAAAGGTTATTTTAATATTTAGGGCAGCACAACCAGGAATTTGAATAAAATTTTTCCCTCATTTTCTCAACAAGCAAACAAAGTAATTAAGCTTTGAACTTTGAAGCATGAAATACCAAATGTTAGTTTCTAACACTATATACGAGTTTAAAGGGAAAAGAAAAAAGAAAAAATGCAGAGAATAATGTGAAACAAACGGAAGAGAAATTGCAGATTTGGGAGTTTTTTTGTTTATTTATCGCGAAATTTTGGAACTTTATCCACAAGTCCATTATCCTCTCTTTTCCCATTTCCAGATTTTTCTACTTACTTTTCCTTTAGGTTTTTTTATCTTTCTTTGGACACGTCTGTGAAGAGCAAAATAGGCGGTCGGTCATATGGGAAAATGTGGGACGCCATGTCGTTTTAAGTTTTCATAAAAATCCAGAAAAATTTTGCGCAGAAGCAACTCTTTTATATCAGAGCCTGGTTTCGATCCAGGGACCTGTGGGTTATGGGCCCACCACGCTTCCGCTGCGCCACTCTGATTTGTTGATTTCTTTCTCCTGCATATATTTAAATTAATTAAAAAAATGTTGCTCCAAATTTAAATAAAAAAAAGAATCAACGTTGATTAAAAAAATAATAATAAATTAGCAAGCTCTTAGTTTTTTTTTTCAAAAGAATTATCTCCATTTATATATATACGTCAATATTGTTATTTACTTCATGATATATTATTTCATTTCCTATCTATTACTTGAATATATAAGATAATATTCAAAATTTCTTAAAATTTTTCAAATTTAAGTTAATCACTAAATTCATAAAATTTATAATTTTTTACATATTTTTTAATTATAATAATATCAATATATAATGTGCCATTTTTTTAAAAATATTTATTGAAGGTTCAATAAAATCTGCACGGCATAATGATTTACGATAAGAACAAGTTTAGTTAGAAAACATAATAACTTTAATTGTTAGATCAAATTTATATATGTATTAATTAAGTTATAATATATTATCATAAAAATTATTTATTCATTTTCATCTCAAAAAAATAATAATAAATGAAATTTGCTGAAATAAGTAAAACAAACCACGGGGTGCCCATTATGTGTACAATGCTGTTATGTCACCGATGCAGCCCATCGGTTTTGATTAGTTAGCCGCTCATATTCTTTAACGGTTCCCTTGGAAAAATAACACTTGAAAATTAAATAATAATAATAATAATAAAAGTCAACGTTCGGAGTCAAATCATTCAATGGATTTCCAAATCTTGCAGTTGCAATATTAAGCAATTGAATAGATAATAATTAATAATAACACTAAATTTCCTTTTATAACTCTTCTTTGTTAGATAAATAACTCTGTTCACTGTTAATCACAAAATTATTACAAATCTTCCATCTCAAAAATCCCTAAAATCACCATTAGATCTACTGAATTGGATTAGTATAGGTAAGAAATATCCATCAATCTCCTTTAGTTTAATGATAATATTTTTTTACAACAGTGACCATCTCTGTTGAATTTATCATTCTCTTCTGCTTTATAATTGTCCATGCAGTGATGCAACCTCCACCGTCCATTTCATTATTACAGTTTTTAATTTCCACTTCCATAGTCAACCCTCAACGAAAATTTTTGTATAGACCGAGTTTATATAGACTAAACTAATAAAAAAATAATAATAATAATAAAATAGGAGAATAATCCATGGCAAAAAATCAGAAAATTATGTAGCCTAGGGTCCACAATGGATATTCGGAATACATTTTTTCACTGTCTAAATTAAATTTTCATAATTTTTTTTATCTGAAAAATTAGAATTAATTTTTAAATATTTATATGATAATTTATAATTAATTTGGTTTATGAGTGATTTATGAATGTAATTTAGATAAATCGCAAAAATAAAGATATATACATATATATATATATATATATATATATATAGAAGCCAAATGATATAAAAGTAGCAGAATAGTTGTTGGTTGAGGCTTGTAATAGTTGCTTCTTTTTTGAAAAATTTGTCTCTCTCCTTGGCTGCACATGCATCCTCCTGTTCGTGCGCTTTAATAATCTTGTTCTTTTTTTTCTAAAAAAAAATTAGTATAAATGATGCATGGGTGTGTTTGCTGCTCTCCCAAGCAAAAACAGCTCATATCAATCATCTTTTTCTTTCAAGAGTGTATCTGTCTCCTCCTCCTCCTTTGTTTAATATTCATGCCAGTTTCTTTCTGTTGAACTTAACTGAATTTCTCAAGATTATTACTTTATGGCTGACAATGGATCTTTTCCAACTGCTTGATGCAATCTGCATTTCATTAGTAAGTTCCTTTCTATATACACCTTTTATAGTTCACCTACTGTTTGGTTCCTGAGAAAATGAGTAGGATTGGGGCCAGAAAATTTTATGTTCTGTTGTAATTTTTTGTATTTTATCAGGAATCGAAATAGTTAGGTAAAGGAGTAATCTAAAAGTCAACAAATAACTAACGGTGTAGGTTTTGTAATCATAGTTGAGTTGCTAATTTTGACCAATAGCGTCTAATAAAGTATTTGGAATTATTTATTTTTAGAAATTTTACAAGAAATGTCTCTGCATAAAATGAAAAACTTTTCCATTTTCTGTCACTTTCCCTATTTCTAATCCATCTTTTACCCTGATTCATGTAGATGTGACCAGAATTTGTATTGGGTACTTCAATTTTGCGTCTATAAGTTAGAATTTTCAGTCTGGCAGAGATGAAAATGAATATCTTATTCATTTTCTCTGCAATTCTCTTCTTTGGAGAAGTTTCTCTGCCCATCGTTGCAGAACCAGTTGAAGACAAACAAGCTTTACTTGATTTCCTTCATAATATTCATCATTCACACACAATCAACTGGAGCCATAGCTCTTCTGTGTGTAGTGAATGGACAGGAGTGACCTGTAACACTGATCATACTAGAGTTGTAGCCCTGAGGTTGCCTGGAGTGGGAATTCGAGGCATAATCCCACTCAATACTCTTAGCCGCTTATCGGCAATTCAGATCCTTAGCCTTAGATCCAATGGTATATCAGGTACTTTCCCTTCTGATTTTTCCAAACTTGTGAACTTGAGTAGCCTATACCTCCAATTCAACAATTTCTCAGGATCACTGCCTTCGGATTTCTCTCCGTGGAAGAACCTCACCATTCTTGATCTCTCAAATAATCACTTCAATGGAAGCATTCCACCTTCAATATCAAATTTAGCTCATCTCACATCTTTGAACCTGTCTAACAACTCACTTTCTGGTGTTATTCCTGATATAAATGTTCCTAGTTTGCAGTCACTTAATTTGTCCAACAATAATCTCATTGGAAACTTGCCTCCATCTCTTTTAAGGTTCCCGAGTTGGGCATTTTCGGGTAACCAGCTTTCATCAGAAACTGCACTTCCTCCTGCACTTCCACTTGAACCGCCGAGTCGTCAACCATCAAGAAAATCCAAAAAACTAAATGAATCCGCAATATTAGGGATCGTAATTGGCAGCTGTGTCTTGGGATTTGTAGTTATTGCTCTTGTGATGGTTTGCTGCAACTCTAAGAAAGATAAGGAAAGTAGATTACCAACAAAGTCTCAAAAGAAAGAGGTATCTTTGAAGAAGGCAGCTTCAGAAAATCAAGATGAGAACAATAGACTTGTTTTCTTTGAAGGTTGTAGTCTAGCATTCGACTTGGAGGACTTGTTGAGAGCTTCTGCTGAAGTACTCGGAAAGGGAACTTTCGGGACCACTTACAAGGCTGCTCTTGAGGATGCAACCACTGTGGTGGTGAAGAGATTGAAGGAAGTCACTGTGGCTAAGAAAGATTTCGAGCAACAAATGGAACTGATTGGAAGTATTAAGCATCCAAATATTTCTGCACTCAGAGCATATTACTACTCGAAGGATGAGAAACTTACGATGTGTGATTATTACGAGCACGGGAGTGTTTCTGCAATGCTACATGGTATGTCCAAAGCCTTTTCTAATCTGTCTTTGGCTGAAAATTTACATTTTAGCACAATAAAATTTTACACGAATGACAACAAATAGCAAGCCTTAGTTTCTAGATTTAATGTTTTACTTCATGTCCATTATGCGTTTGATAATTGCTTCAACTCCAATACATGACATTGGTAATGCTTGTAAAAATGTTAGTAATAGAAATTGCATCTCAAAACTTGCAGGAAAAAGAGGGGAGGGCAGGATTTCTTTGGACTGGGAAACGAGGCTGAAAATTGCAATAGGAGCAGCAAAAGGCATTGCTCATATCCACACGCTGAATGGTGGGAAACTTGTACATGGAAACATAAAAGCCTCGAACATTTTCCTCAACTCCGAGGGATATGGTTGCATATCTGATATCGGGTTGGCTGCACTGATGAGCACAATTATGCCGCCGCCAGTAATGAGAACTGCAGGGTACCGTGCCCCAGAAGTAACAGACTCTATAAAAGCAACTCATGCATCCGATGTATACAGTTTCGGGGTCTTGCTGCTTGAACTTCTGACTGGAAAATCGCCTATACAATCAACAGGTGGTGATGAGGTTGTTCATTTGGTCAGATGGGTCCATTCTGTGGTAAGGGAGGAATGGACTGCTGAAGTATTTGATGTTGAGCTTTTAAGGTACCCTAACATTGAGGAAGAAATGGTGGAGATGTTACAAATAGGAATGAATTGTGTGGTGAGGATGCCTGAGCAGAGACCGAAAATGAAGGATGTAGTAAAAATGGTAGAGGAAATTCGACAAGGGAATACCGAAAACACACCATCCCCTGAAACTAATTTAGATATTGCAGTTTCAACCCCAATACCACAGGTTCTAGATGTAGCTTCTGCTTTAGTTCCACCTCCACAGTGAGATTCTTCTGTCTTGCTATTAGTTTTCTACTGTTCATGATATTTCTTTTCCCTTTTTGAGTTTGCATAATTCTAATTCATTATAAAAACGTGTAATTGATTTTAAGTGTCTGTATATTTCTGTGACAAAATTTGTACCAAAATTGGTTTAGCTACGTCACTACCTAACCCAGCTCAGGTCAAAGGTAAAGTTGGGGCATTTGGTATTGCATTGTTTAGCCAGGACTTTGTTCTTGTGCATGTAGAGTTTAGAGACTTGTGCCAATATCTACCTAGCAGAAGGTTTCAAACCATAAAATTGGGGTAATTAAAAGTCAATGACAGATCGAAGCATGATTTTGTAAGGAAAATGGATATATTCTAAATATGTTTCAGTCAAAAAAAAAAGAATAAATAAATAAATGGACATGTTCAAAGCATCCACTATATTACCATATGCCGTAATATAAGTTGCAGATAAATAAATGATGCACAAACACACATATAAAGTTAAAGCAATCTATTGTTGTCCAATTAGACTGAAATTTAAAAGAATCAGCAAAGAAACAATTTTAATTTACTTTCAAACATCAAACTCAGACTAATCTACTTCATTCATGTCCAAATGAATTTCGTTTACATGAAAAAATTATCATCCTTTTGCTATAGGAATGACAAAAAAATCTTTAACTTTAAAGAATTATAAAGCTAAACTTTTTTCTTTTTAAGTGGGGGATTGACCTTGATGCTATGTAGCTCTTGCGGTGCAATGAATATTAACGATTTACAATGAACATTACTGCTCACCGACAGTTTACAATCATATAAAGGCTTCTGCATGCTGCAATTTACTTCCTCAAAATTCTTGTTTTAATACCACCTAATGTTCAAAGAAGATCAAAAGAAAAAAGAGTTAAAACAGAGGGAAAAAAAATAGCATAGAGCAATGCAAAATTGTATAATCAGAAAATTGCAGCTATGCACTAGTTATAATGGCTGGAATAATATCTCAGTCAAAAAAAAAAAAAAAAGAATAACTTGGAACCTAGCTTCACTAACCTTCAACTTCCTCAAATTGAACTTCCTTCACCAATTCGGCAGCTGCATGATACTCAAAGCTGCAAAGATAAGGTACATCATCGATTTAATATGAGCATCACACTGAACAAATTTAAATGGCAACTCTTCAAACAATTATGTCTTTAAGCAATAACAATAACAGATATCTCATAATATTCATGAGCTCTAAAGCCAAAAAATTACTGCAGTCAAAGCCAACAATGAGCACTAAAAAAATATTATAAAAAAACTACTGTGGTTAAATCCAACACATATCACTTCCTCAAATATGGTACAAAAATTTTAAACCCCTTCTAAGTATCGCCAACTCCCTTAATCTGCACATGCACATACACATGCAACAAAATGGCTAAAAAATTAGTGGCTGAAGACTGATACAATAGCTCATACCAAAATTTCTCTATGCTATAAGAAGTTCATTTATCAAGCACTACATATATATATATATCATGCCAATAAGGATCAATAGTATCAATCCTTGCCTCTCCCTGCACAAAACATCTGATGTGCAGAAAAAAAGCCCTAAGAGTTAGTGCATTGAATAATAAAATAACAGAAAAACAAGTGACATCAGCAGTTTCTTTACCTGTTGGAGAAAACAACATCAAGATCATAGTCAGATGTATTTTTTGCAACTTCAACTAAGACAGTGACAATTTCAGTCTTTCGAGTACTGGCCATAAGCATATCATACTCTGTAGGAATGATAATTGCAAAGAAATTATCACTTAATTCACTTAAAAATAACTTCTCCAGAGCTGCCAATGCTATGCGCCGTTTAAGTGCATCAGTCTCTGGGTCAATGATATAAATGGCAAAGTCTGTAATTAGTAATATACGCTGCTTCATTTTCCCTGAACCAGTGAATTTCAAAATTTTATCTGCAAAGAGAACTTTGTTGTCACCTGCAGAAATTAAACAAAAGGGGATATATAGTTTAGGAAAAGTTCAACTTGTCCCCGAAATCCAGTCCCTTACAAAGAGAAAAAACTCATCTACTTAAATACTCGTGTACTCCTCAGATCATCAGATTGAAAACAGCACACTTATTTTTTCATGCATGTTCCATTCAGTCCAGCATAAGTGTATTTTTAACTTGTGATTCTGGAGAAGCAGGTAGTATGCGTGATCCCATGAGACCCACTTGACCACTTTCCAATCTCTAATCCCACAAGTATATAATGACCTATATTGATATCAGATTTCTCTGATGTCTTTAATTAGGTGGAAGAGGGCATTCTTATCACTGTTAAGGTATACCACATTACCGTTCTTTCACAATTTTAAAAATTTTATTCAACAAAATGTCAAAACATAATACAACCTTAACACTATGGGGTTCATGTATTTTGCAGCACTGATCAATTAACTAGAAAGCCACACATACTAAGCCAGATTAATGAAATTCCATGCGATGAAAGAATTGCAGGCGCAGAATAGAATCCATCCCTCTAAAGAAAAGCAAATGCATCAGCCCCAACAATCAATGATGGTTCATGAGACAAACGTAAAGCATATCATCGACTGCCTGCACCATAAGAAAACCAAAAAATTCGCACCTATGGAGAGACTTTGTGTTAAGGTGTAATAAGGCTTTCAACCTTGTGGATCAACAAGCCTATTCAGGATTTCCATTTGACCCAAATTTTCTCATAGTTCATACACGCAACTTATCCAATATGTTTCCACCATTTACAAATCGAAGCCATAAACATTCAAATTTCACTCTCGTTTCCTTGAAACATTACCACATGCCATATATAAACCCCAATTTCTCAAATTTTCCAATTTAAATAGAGAATGGTATTATCACTATGATCTCATCAAATGCCAGAAATCTGGAAACAAAAACGAACTTAAACAGGAAAAAATAGTTAACCAAGAAAATAATCATAACTCATAAATCAATCATCAATTTCAGGGAAAAGAAAAAAATAAAAAAATAAAAAAAAAATATCATAATTCAACCTAACCTTGTTTGTACAAAATTTTCATCAAATGGGGATGCGAAGGCACACCAAGGTAGTCTCCCCTTACATCTCTGTGAAGGGATGCTTTTCTTCGAACCTTAACGCCCATAAACGGCTCTTGATCGTCGCTCGCGTTGCTCCCCGATTGTCTCAATCGCATTCTACTATCTCCCCTCTCGTCGTCATTCCCAACACCGTTTTGGTCATCTGCGTCGTCATACTCGAGGAGCTGGGAATCGTCGATTTGAACTCGCCGGCTTGACTTGTACCGGTTCATTGTTGGACAGTAGGGCGAGTCTGCAAATCGGTGGGTGATAAAACGAGTTGGATTTTTTCAGGAAAGTGATATGGTGGGTAATGGATGCTAACTGGAAGTGAGGCATTCGTTGCGCACCATGTGCTTGATCTGGATTCTCGCGCTAGCCACGTCAAATTATTGGGCCCGCAGTTCGGTAGGCGTGGCCCCGCTTTATACAGTTGTATAATTGAAAATTTTGACATTTTTCTATGGTGTAGAAATTACAAATTGTTATTAGGAAAAAAAAACCATTTTCTATTAATCAATAAACCATATTAAAATTATTTTAAGTATTTAATGGACTAAATTATTTGCATAGAGACACAAATCAAGATTCATTATTAATTTTGGCAACATTTATAGCACTTGTACATATAGCCTAGGCACAAGGCAGAGAGCATTTTTCTCATGCATGACAGCTCCCGGTCGAACATCCATGTCCACGTCTTCATTGTTAATTCCGGCAGGCAATTCCCAATTGAATTTGTGAAGCAGGTTAGCGAGAATGAGCTCCACAGTCACAAGAGCCATAACACATTTCAGGACAAATTCTTCTCCCAGCTCCAAATGATAGCTCCGAAATTTTGCCTTGAAAATCCTTGGAATTACGGATGAATCTCTCAGGATCAAACTCTTCTGGATTTTCCCAAACTTGAGGATCCCTGCCAACTGCATACGCATTTATATAAACTAGTGTTTTTGCTAGTATTTTATATCCATCTAATTTGCAAATTTGAGAGGATTCTCTTGGGATTACGGGGACTGAGGGTTGCAATCTCAATGTGTCTTTCACCACAGCTTTGAGTTAATATAGTTTTTGCGCATCATCTTCTTCTATAAAGCTTTTCTTCCCAAAAATGCTTCTAACATCTTCTTGAGCCTTCTTCATTTTCATGGGATTCTTCGTTAAAAATGTCATAGCCTTCTTCATTTCCAGCCGTGTATATATCCTAGACATAAAGGAAAAAATTAAATATGATTATAAATTGTTAGCAACAGATATCGTATGAACTATATAACAATAATTTGGTAACAATTTTAAATTTTTAACTATTACAATAAGATATTCAAACTGTTACGTACGATGATTTACAACATAATAAATAAATATAGCGATTGGGATGACCAAGAATATTAAAGAATTTAATATAAATAAATAAAAGTTCAAGTGCTTAATAAATAAAATACACATGATATAAGGATCAAAATATATATTTTCCGATATGGTACACAGTAATACTTGGAAATTGATCATCAATCGACAATCACCATACAATCGCCTAAGTATATAAGCACTTAGCTAATCAATTATGCTTCATTTTTCATTCATATATAAGAAGAAAAAAAAGATTTATTTTTTATTTTTTAAGTGACTAACGATGAAATATTGCATAATACACTTTATTTTTTAATCAAAATAATTTAGTCAATTCTAAAAAAAATCTTTAATTTGAAATGGACTCATGTCCATATTATGTTATGAATATAACTTCTTTTATATGTGGAAGATATTTTTACTTTCTTATATATTTTAAAAAATAAAATATTTTATTATTTAAATAAATGATATACGATACATTATGAATACATATCGATAATACAATTTGTAATTTTTATATTATGAATCAATTTCATATTGTATTATGGATTTTTATTTCATTCACAAGTGTAAGTATGCTTTATATATATATATATATATATATATATATATATTTCAAAAAAATAAAATATTTTATCATTTAAGTAAATGATGTAAATACATATTTATTTATCACATAATTTAACAGTAGTTTTATTGCTGATATGTGGGGCCTTTTAGCTAAGCCCAACCCAGCTGGGGCACTGGAGTCTGATTTTGGACGGGTATAACACATAATTTGTATGAAAAAATTAGGGTACCAAAAAAATTCATTTCAAAATTTAGTAAGACAATTATACAAATTAAAAAAGATAAATTTAAAATGCACATATCTATATAATAGATAATTGAAATTTGAGATTTGGGATTTATTAAATTGTAAACTTCTCTATAATTCAAATAAAAACTTTGAGAAATAAAATTTTACTTTTTCATTTTTCGTATTATTTCTCATTTTGCTATTCAATTACGTTTTTTAAAAGGGGATAAAATGGTCAAATGAGGACTTCGAGTTTATTCAAATCATTTTTCCTCATTCCCTATTTGACCAAAATCATCTGGCAACTATGACCAGAAACCGGCCAGCCACCTAAATGCACACTCCCTTAAACCGTTTCTACGCGCATGGGCGCACGCGCAGCTATAACTTTGACGCCGTCCCCATTCAGCCAGCCAAAACAACGGGAAGATCAAGTGACACGGTATTCTCCAATTAATCCGAATATAGTCCTTAAACGACACCGTAATATCCACGAACCTTTACCATCAATGAATAATAAAAATTAATTATTATTTCCAGTTTTCCAAAAAAGAAAACATAAAAATAGAGAATCGATTCGGCGGCCACTTTAGGCGAGAAATCGGGTTTTACGTAGAGAAAACGCCAAGCAGGGGACTACCAAAATGCAAACAGAGGATAGAGAAACCCAATCAGACTATCCAAGGGTAGAAACCATTGAATAAGAAAGCGGTCCCATCCAATTGTAAACAGTCACTACCTCACCCAATCACAAATTCCTACATTTTCCTTCCTTTTTGCTAATTGTTCCCTCCGCGTCTTCTCAAATAATCGCTCACCAAAGCACCCACCCAGAAACTTCTCTCAGGCAGGGAGGATCAGTTATCTTTTCGCCTCAGGTACCTTCTGTGCAATTTTCTCTCATGCGTTTCCATATATAAGCGTTTGTATGCGTATTTTATGTATGTGAGTGGTTTTTTTATGATATTATCTTGATCTGAGCGGGATCTAAGGGATTGACTCGCAGAATTTTAGATGGCATCGAAGCGGATCTTGAAGGAACTCAAGGATTTACAGAAGGATCCTCCAACATCATGCAGCGCAGGTCTTGCAATTTTTTAAAATTTTTCTTTTATCTGTTTGTTGTTATTATTATCATTATTTTTTAAGTATGACTTGATCTCTTTGGTTTCGCATTTTTTCTTTTCGTAGTTCTATGCTTGGGTCTTGATATGTATTTTTGTTTTGTTATTCTAACTTTTTCTAGATTTTATCTTAGATCTATTCATAGTATGGCCTTCCAAAAGCGTGAGTTTGGAAAGTTGTTGCAGACAATATCGTATGCAAATTGGAAAATATGTATTGTGCATATATGATGCTTGTTTCGTTGGAATTTCTAAGCGTTCATGATTCTCCACGCGTGCATTCCATTGAATTATACTAGTAGTTGTTAATTTTGGTTGAGATATTATATGTTTCTTTTTTATTTTTGATATTGAAATTATATACTTTTTTGTGTTGGTGGGGGTTCATGACATATCGAAAAGAAAAAATTGAAAGTTAAATGTGTCAACTTTTTTGGTTAGAAATTGATTTGAGATCGTTGGCCTCTTGTTTGCATAATTGGACAATTATTTCATGGTTGCATAACAGCAAATTAGTACTTGTTTTGAAATGGGATCAAACAAAGTTGTCATGTTATCAATTTGTAGAAATGAGCATTTGAAGTGGTACTCACCAAATATAAAGAGTTCATTTGTAATTGTAAGATGTTTATGTTCATTCCAAATTCATTATCAAACAGTTTCACCTTTAGTTATGATATAAAAACATAAAACAGGTGTTATAAACCTAAAATGACAAACTTATTGCCTTTAAATAATTCATAATTGTCTCCCGTATTCACTATACCTGATTGATTGTTCCTTTTGAATAATTCTTTTCGTCCTTTATTTCAGAATTTTTTTTTCACTTTTAGTTTTTGAGTTGACACATGCTGAAGGCCCCCTTATATGTGCCTGTGCGGCTATTGCGGCAATGTTATCAATTATTTGTGCTGTTTTGTTGATTTGTTTGCCTCACTTCAATGAACATTTCAGGTCCTGTTGCTGAAGACATGTTTCATTGGCAAGCAACAATCATGGGTCCTCCAGACAGTCCATATGCTGGGGGTGTTTTCCTAGTTACTATTCATTTTCCTCCAGATTATCCATTTAAGCCTCCTAAGGTATTTTTTTTCTCTATTGGCGGGGGCTGTTTCTTCTCGTATTTTAAATAGTTGGAAGTTTCTCTATTTTCCTGTAATTTTCATTTGCCGTTTGGTGAAGTCTCAAATGGTTCAAGTTAATCACTACTCCGTCTCTTGAATCTTATCATGGTTTGTGTGACAGATACTACATAAATATCGTGCAGATCAGTAAAAAATAAGTTTTTGCTTATCTAATCCACAAACTGGTATATGTTTGCTTATGTTGCCCTAATGCAAAACTATCTTATTCGATTGACATGCTGCTTTATGCTCCAAATTAGAAACAGGACTCCAAGATTCCATCTCAGACCCTGAGACATTGTAAATGAAGAGGAAAATGCTTGCTGGGATGAAGTTAGTGCATCTATGATGTATTCCTCATATATTCTAGGTGATATTGAAAGAAGAATGGTTGATTTTTAGATGATTGAAGGAGTTCTGGTGTAATTGTTCCATGTTTTAGTATTTGTGGCATCTTTGCTAAAGGCTAAAGATATACGTAGGAAAAAGGTCTTTCATATTGTTGCAAAGTTTGAAGATTGTGAAGTACTTTGTTTGGTCATCCCAACTTCTTCCTATTCAAAGTAAGACTTAATATAATTAGATTTTGGGGATGACCTGCACTGATTGTTTGCATCAACCCCACGTGATTTCTGTGCTGTGTGCTGCATACTGTAACCATTATCATTATGCTTCTCATTATTTCCCATTTGTAGCACTTATGGTTTGGTGTGTGTTTTTTTCTCTGCATATAAGGATAAAGGCATGCATCTTGCTTATTGGTGTGCGCATGTATCAGTAAATTTGTATGGATGTATCTTGCAGGTAGCATTCAGAACAAAGGTATTCCATCCAAATATAAATAGCAACGGGAGCATTTGCCTGGATATCTTGAAGGAACAATGGAGCCCTGCATTAACCATATCCAAGGTTCTTATTCTATAACTATAAAAGCTTTGATTTGGAAAGCAGAAAAGGCATTGTTCTCTTTCTTGTACTTGGCTTGTTCAATTTGCAGAATTATTCTGCAACTATAAAAGTTTTGTCTTTTCCCCTTTAGTTGGCATATTCCCTTTGCAGAACAAGGAACTGATTTGTTTTGTAGATGGTCTTTGAAATGATTGAACTATATCATCCTTGAAGTTCTTATAGAATTGATGCAGTAGTACTTCCCTTTTCATTCTTCTTACTGTGTAGAAGGGAAGAAGTTTCATAGCAAAACCCTTCAACACTTAGATATTGGTCCTTAAAACCTGAAGCTAGCAAAAGTTATGCGCTCTGTTTATAGAGATTCAATCTTTGAAGAAAAGGATGACAACTGTTTTAGCAGCGGTATTTGCATATAATATGTCGATGTTAATCATCACATCTACTGCTTTATTTTCAATTCCAATTAATTCCATCCTTCATAAACTCGGTGCACGTTTTTCTTAAAGTTGAGCTGGGCATTGACCAGATAAGGAGGTTTTCACTCGACCTTTTTTGCCCTTTTTGGGTTTGTTTCACTTAAGTTGGATGTAAAGCTTCGTGTTGGGCACAATTGTGTGTTTTCGCCGTCGATAATATTCTGATTTCATTTTGCAGGTGTTGCTTTCAATCTGTTCTTTGTTGACGGATCCCAATCCCGATGATCCTTTGGTGCCAGAGATTGCTCATATGTACAAGACAGACAGGAGCAAGTATGAGACAACTGCAAGAAGCTGGACCCAGAAGTATGCCATGGGCTAAATGATTGGTGTTTGTGAGTGGAAGGCCACCCTTTTTATTCAATTTTTTAAAATGTCTTTTCAGTCATGTGTATTAATGTTTGTTCCGTCTCAAAGTCCAATCTAAATGGGCTGAAGAGATTCATGATAACACCCTAGTTAAAAGAGAAACATTTAATGTTGCTTTCAGTTGATGTATGGATAATCTCACGCTGGAATTGTGCAAATGTGTCTCAGATTCAATGTCAACTTATGTTGCCTACGCCCTGTGTCCAGTCTCGCTAATTTATTCTCTTTTGCCAGGACCAACTTCACAATCACTGTTTTGTGTTCAATTTTTACGTTGTCTGTTGCTTTGTGCTGGGACATCGTGTGTATATTGCTAATGGCCGCCCTCTTAGAATTAGGAAGCATAAGCCAGGTGGCAAAATAACTCTGTTTTATGAACTTTTTAACTTGCATTAACTAAAGGCATTAGCAAATAGAATACCCTTTCAAAATAGGAAGGGCGACAGCCAGAGAATAGAAATGTAATGCCTAGGCATAGCTGAGTAAACTTAATTTGTGAATTGATACTTTCGAATGACGGAAGTAAATTCCATCTTGTACCTGCTTGATTGGGATCTAATACGGTTTAGAAATACATAATATGACATTATATTTATTTATTTCGGCTGCAAATTAGCCCCCTATAATATAGATTAAAATATAACTAAGCATCTCAATTTTCACTTAATGGAATCAAATCCCTAATGCCTAACTTTTGATCTAGTTATCCCCTCGTTGTTGAATTCTCTAACATCCAATAACTGAATCAATTTTTAACTTAAAAAAAATTGAAAAAATGCATCGTCCTAAAAGCCGTCATAGAGACATCTCAGCACTTTTCTTTCAGATGATCATTCTGAACCTGCAATCAATCAAGAATTCAAAATTAAAATCACGACTAAAAATCTGTATTCTTTGAATCAACGATCACAACAACTTTTGTCCCACCATGCCTCTTGGAACTTGTCATGGTTATGTTTGGTTCTCCGTCCAAAACAATTGCCCTTTCACGAAACCTCTCCTATTTCGTCCCAAGAGAAGAAGCAAAGTGCAAATTCAGAAATATCTCAACAATCAAAAATCCATTGTGGGTAAAACCCTACAGTGATATTTTTGAAAGAGAGTGATGATTTAACATCCTTATCTTATTTGATTAAATGGTGTGAAATTACAAGATGAATATAAAAATTTAAATGGCTGTTTTAAGTATTAGAGTATTATAAATAGAGGATAATAAAAAATTATGTATGGTAAATAAAAGTTAAGGAATTTAATTTAAATAAATAAAAATTCAAGCATTCGATTAACAAAATATGCTTAATTGAACCTTTTTTTTCCTATGATAAATGGCTCCTTAGTTTATCAAAGGCTCCAGTGGCGAAGTGGGAGTATGAGACCATCAGTTTCAATATGATAAGAAATTGATGGAAAAAACCATGTGGATCTTTTACGATTAAATTTGTTCAAACTATTTATTTTGATTTTTATAAAATTTGTATTTTTATGATTTTTTATAAATTGGGATAATGAGAAAATCTAATATAATTAAAATATTTTTTTATATAGCATTCTAATATTAATGTTGTCTATAAATAAAATCATGAACTAAAATTATAATAAATTAAATTCATGATTTTATTTATGGACTAAATTGATATTGGAATATCATGAAAAAAAAACACTTTTCTTACCTTACATTTTATTATTTATTTAGAGCATATTTAAAATTTGGAAATAAACATTTTGCTCCCTTTATAGATTTGTCTCATATAAATTTAGATTAAATTATAGTTCAATAAATTGTAAAATACTAAACAATTAAAACTAAAAAATGAAAAAATGAAATAAAATTATGAACTGAATATGGACAAAAATGTAAACCATAGTTTTTGAAATTATATATTCATCAATCTTTAATATGCTAATCCTTTGAGTTTTGGAATTGGATTTGGTAAGCAATGGATCTGATCCACTGTGATATTAGTCACAGGCTATTGTGTAATCTCAAATTATAATCTCAAAACTACTGTTTTACACGATTCTGAAATTTTTTGAACTGCACTGAAAAATTGAAAAAAAATATTCAAAATCAAGCTGTATTATTAATTTTTTTTATTAGAATTGAATTATATTGTACCATTTACTTTAATTTTGACAGATTTAGATCTTTTAGTGAAATTCAAATAAAAAACCGTATTTAATTGTACTAAATTTTCTAGAATTGAATTGTACTAAAAAAATCGATATTTAAATATTTATAATTTTACTATATATAATAACTGATAGGAATGAAATAATTTATATATAATATTATTTATAACTTTTATAGTCTTACTATACAAATATAATATAACTTAAACTTATAAATATTTATACTTTGTTCCATAAAATTAAACTTATTAATTATTTAATAAAATTTATATGACATTTTTATAATAGTGATGAATTCAAATAATTGAAAATTTTATATGCTAAAAATTTTATGATGGTGGTATAAAAAATTAAATACATAACATCTATATAAGGCTGAGACGAGTTCATTATTTAATAAATTAACCATTTTTGTCATTAATATGTAAATAAAAAAATATCTATAATATATTTAGTTTCATTTTTACTTATTTTATTACTAATTATATTTTTTAGCATCTATAATTTATTTTAATTGTATTATATAATGAATCTAAATTATATTAATTATTCGATAAATTAATTTAAATGAATCAATTATAAAGTAATCTAATTTATAATAAATGTATTATAATTATATGATAAATCATGATTTTTTATTAAAATAATTGTACTATTTTAAATTTAAATATTAATCTATATTATATTATTAAATAAAAAATATATAATTGATGTACTTAATAAACTTATATATTTATGTGCTTTATAATTAATGAATACATTATGGTTATATATATACTTTAAAATTAAATAGTCCTAAACTTATACTTATAGTTATATACTTATACTTTATACATATAAGTTTATATTTCTAATAATTTAAATTTTAAATATTATTATATGCATACCTTATTATGTATATTATATGATTTTTTTTTCAAAATAATTGTATTATATTAAACTTATATATTAATCTAAATTATGTTAATAAATAAAACAATCATATACTTAATAAATTTATAAATTTTATAATTAATGTACAATATATATATATATATATATATATATTAAAATTAAATAATCACAGACATATATACTTGTATTTTATAATTATATACTTATAATTATATATTTATATTTATGAGTTTATATATCTAATAATTTAAATTTTTAATATTACTATATGCATAACTTACTATGTATATTATATTTTTTTATCAAAATAATTATATTATATTAAACTTATATACTAATCTAAATTGTATTAATTTTAATAAACTTATATAATTATATATTTTATAATTATTGTAGAAACTATATATATATATATAGTTTATATATATATATATATATTAAATAATCACAAACTTATACACTTATATTTTATAATTAAAATTTTTAATTCATAAACCTGCTACATAAGAAAAAAATGTATTTTTTAATTTTAAGTTAATGCTTCAGAGAATACTCTCAGCTTATTAGGAGAATTTTTATATAATAATTGTGAATTTATTATAATACTATTAAATATTAACTCAGTTGAGTATATTTAGATTTTAAGTACATTTTTTTAATTCAAAATATCCAAATATTATATTATTTTGTACTGTATTATTTAGTACTGAAAGAACTAAAAAATAATACTGAATTATCTTGAATTTTTAAGACAATATAATACTAATATTTTTTTCAATACAATATAAAATTTAGATTTATATATCTACAACTTTCTAAAACAATGCAGAGATTTTTTAATTTTCGAATTGGATTGAAATTTGTAGATCCCTAACCCCAAGTACTAGCTTCTGCCTTGCTTGATATGAAAATGTTAGTAATACTGTCTTTGGATTTGAGATTAAGGGCCATTTTGTTATTCCCTTTTGTCTCGGAGCAGTCATAAAATTAAACAAGCCAATTTATTTATTTATTGATCGAAACATGCCAATTTATTTTTAAACAGTTTAACAAAAAGAAACATTTAATTTACTCTACATTGTTAACTAAATTTCATTATCAATAACCATATCTGTATGATCTTATTGTTAAGAATTGAATATAAAAGCATACGAGCAATCACATTTGCAGTTAATCACTACGTACGCTACAAATAAATAAATAAATATATATATATATTGAAATAAAAGGCAAATTACTTAACTCTCATTATTAATTTAAAAAAAAAACAAAAAGAAGGAAAGACCAAAATATAGGAGGGCTAGCAAAAAAGTTAAGAAGTTTTGGCAAGTGAATGAGCTACTAAATTCACTTGCATCCTCACCTAAATGACTAAAAAAACAATCCTGCACACAAAAACAAACAAATTCAACAACTCCTATATATTTTTTTATTTTTTATTTTTTGAGATAGCAATATATTGTTGATTGGATCCAAATGAAGATATAGAAGAATTTCTCACTTCTTCAGTTTTTTTTAAAAAAAAAAAAAAGAAATAATTTAATTTAACTTTTATAGTATTAAAATTCAAACTGTGCTACAATTATGCATTTTGGAAAAAAAAAAAAAAAGGTAAAAGTTACATCGTGGGTTATTCTTGTATATTCTATTCATAGTTGATAAATACAGTTATAAAAAGTTAAATGATTTACCTAATTTTTCAAGTTAATCTATCTATCTATCTATATATATATATATGTAAAGACAGGGTTTTAAAGAGAGAGGGGAAAAAAGAACATTATTGCCATGACTCATCAACCAATAATTTTATTTCATGAAATTTAGATGAATTAATTATAACATATGAAATGGATTAATGAGATGACAAAAGATATTTCTTTCATTATTATACAAACATTTCACCATCTTAAATAATTTCCTAAAAATCCTCGGAGTAAACGAATATTATTGATGTTTCAAGTTTGATTATTTCTTTAATCATATTAACTTGACTAACGTAATATGAATATTTCTTTCTTTTTTTTTTAATTGATTTCAGTTGCATAGTTTTAGTCATATCACAACTCAAGCTTGGTTGTATTATGTCGCATAACAAAAAAAAAAAAATATTAAATTAGATAAATAATAATAATAATAATAATAATAATAATAATAATAATAATAATAATAATAATAATAATAATAATAATAATAATTTTTTTAATCGTATTGCGGACTAAGAATATAATAATATCGTATCTATTCCAAGCTTGAAAGTTACTAACAAGTCAAGAAGGCAAGAACTGAGAGAACCCATGCCTAGGAATTCAAACTCCTATTTATAATCTTCTTTTTCCCATATAAAGTTGGAAAAAAAGAACCCATTTTTAAAAGAATAAAATCCAAGTCCAGCTTAGCATTGAAGTATTTCAATTATATTTTAATTTTTATACTCTTATAATAATATATAGTGGGTTTATTGATTAATTACACGTGTCAAATTAAACTTCACATAAGTGAAAATGTGAGTATAAAGTCTAGCTCAAAATTTAAAATATTTTCTGCAAATGGGTCGTGCCCACGAGTGGAAGAGAGCATTGTCCCTGAAAATCTGCTTCTTTAAATTTAAACCTAATCTCAGTTTCAAGGGACAGCTCACCAACATCATCATCTAATAATAATAAGAATCTGAGTTTTTATTTTATTTTATGTTTCTTTTAGATAGCGAAGAAGACAAAGCATAAAGCTAAAAATCATAATCCAACATCCACTGGAGATCTCTTTTTTACGTGACAAATTATGAAGAACTCGACATTTGGCTGTTCGATTAAAGATCTTTAATCAGTTATCAGAATATACCAGCTTTTAGTCACTAATTGTTGTGTAATAATTTGGCAATTTTTAAGAAATTAAAGACTACGTACGTAAATTATACCATAAACACATGTTGTTTACATGGAATTGATTTAATCCCTCTAAAACTTGTTGTTGCATATAATGAATATTGACATAAAATGATAATCCTTTAGATTGTTTTATTAATAATTAAAAAATAAAAAATAGAAAAAAGAGAAAACAAATAGAACAAAACTAATTTGTTGTTGATGCGAGTAACCCGTTTGGCATTCAGTGACATAGTCAAGATTTTTATTCAGTAGAATAAAAAAATTTCATATATTATCAAATAAAAATTTACTCACATCAAAATCATAGAAAATAGAAAATATTATGTACTATTTTGCTTATGTAGAGGGACGAATTTGAAAAATTACAAAATTAATGTGGTAAGTTTTGTATTTTCTTAAATTGAGTGGACTCCACTTCATTATACACTAGCTACGTCCCTGTTGGTAATAATTAGTAGAACAAAATTATGGTGGAATAGATAAGGACAGGAAAATAAGTTTAAAACCTCACATACAATCAACAAAAAAGAAAGAGCAGATTTCCTAATTAATTAAGAAGAAAAATCACATACTCATATATATATATATATATATATATATATATAACTAAGGAAGTGGGATTTTGTCTACCACATTCCCAATTCTCCCTATTTTTTCATTGCATTTTGAATTTTTAAATCCAATCATTATAATTGAATTTGTAACCAAACCAATATCTATTAAATTTTGTGATTATAATGTTAAAAAAGGAATAAAACATGTCCTGAATTTGAGGCTCAAATAATTGTATTTCACACTATCCTATAACATTTAGCATTTCAAGCCACTCCTACTTAATTACCTAACTTTAGTATTAATTTATTTATTATTTTAAATTTATCAAAACACTATATATAGTTGGAATTCGACACTAAGATTACATATAATCAGAATTTTTTTTAGTATTATTTTTGAATTCCCCAAATCTTGCACAGAAAATTGGATATATTGAGATTGAATGGTCATCTAATCTAACAAAAATTTTGGCAGAAAATATTTTTAAAAATATTAATAATTAGATAAGATAAATAATCTCCATTTCAAAAAACAAAAAGAAAGAAAGAAAGTTAGATAATACAATACAATGTTAGTATAATAAGACGGATGTACGTAGTTGAAGTCCCTAGTTCCAAGTGAAGCCGCATCAACCCACATGGGTAACTACACGTGCCTGTGTTTGGTCTCCGAGAGAGGGCGTAAACGGTGCCGGTCACCGGCAGTTCGACAATGAAGTTCTGTCTGTGGGGCCCACAAAAGGGCTGAGCAGGTCACCCACCTCCAACTGTCATCAATTCTCGAGGCAAAAATCCTATATTATTCAGATAGTTACTAAAAAAATGACTATGTTTAGTACTCTAATTAATTTGTTTTATATAAAAATAATAACTTCCCAAAAATCTTTTCCCGTAAGATTGGTAAGTACACTCTTAATTAAATTCCCAATAATTAAAATTATTTTTGTTATTATTTAAAAAAACGAAAGAAAAAACAAGAGATCAGTACTTGTTATAAAACCGTTTGAATAAATAAAAGAAGAAATATTTTTCATCAATTCTTGAAAATTAACTTTAAGTATCGAGGACATGGAGAGATCTATGCTCAAGTCTGCACTAGGCCGGACATTGCATTTGCAGTTGGTATTCTGGGTAGATATCAATCTAATCCTGGAATGGACCATTGGACTGCGGCTAAAAGAGTTTTGAGATACCTTAAGGGGACTAGTGATTATATCTTAACATACAGAAAGGTTGAGCATCTGGAGTTAACTGGCTATACAGATTCAGATTTTGCTGGTTGCTCAGATGATAGAAAATCCACATCAGATTATGTTTTTATGCTGGCTGGTGGGGCTGTATCTTGGAAAAGTGTTAAACAGTTCTTAATCTCTTCTTCCACGATGCAGGCTGAGTTTGTAGCATGTTATGGTGCAGCCACACAGGCTGTATGGCTACGAAATCTCATTGCGGAAATGTCAATTATTGATTTCATTGACAGACCCATAAACTTTTATTGTGATAATCTTCCAGCTGTGTTGTTTGCTAAAAACAACAAGAATATCACAGGGTCTAAGCATATGGAAGTCAAATATTTGACATTGAAAGAGCTGATAAAGAAAGGTGACGTTGAGGTGGATCATATCAGTACAGAAGATATGATAGCAGATCCTCTTACCAAGGGACTTCGACCCAATATTTATGTGAGACATGTCATCAGTATGGGTATAAAGTCTGGTTTTGATCCCTTGGATTAGTGGGAGGATTTTATATTACTTTATGTAATGTTTGTTCGTACTTTATACATTGGTATAAATGTACATTATTGTAATTCTGATGGTTATCAATACATTGTTATATTTTCATTGGAAAATATTATGTGATATATCAGATTAAATGTTTGAAAGTCTTAAGATTAGTGTCATCTTAAGCGAAGGCTTGGGGCATTGCTGTTTATAGCCTTGGTGTATGTCTTGTGACACATAAAGTATCTCGAGATATAAAGTTTAAGACATACAGACTTCAATTTGAAGTAATAAAGGATTTCTTATGAAGTAACTGTGTTACATAAAGATAAGAAATCTGGATGATAAGAAAATTAACACATAAAGTTTTGATCATAAAGTTAGTGTTGAATAATTCTTACCACATTACTACACTGATGCTCATTACGATTGATAGGGTTATTGGCATGTGTGACTATGGAATGTGTCATGTTCTTGATTATGTGGTTTCTGCCATGATCCTATGTTGATAATCTTATTGAATCGAGCGGGAATGTGAAGTCTTTTTGTAATACGTTCTCAATTAATACGCCCAAGTGGGAGAATGTAAGATATTTTATTTTAATATCTTATATTTATGGGCTTTTAATTGAGATATCAGGACAAATTACAAATAAATGGTCTTAAGAATTTGATCAATTCTTTATTTAGACATGACTTCATTTATTAATTAAGTGTGGAAGAATTAATGTGGGATCAGATAATAATATGAGTATGATGGATAGCCCATAATTATTATATATCAGTGAGCTAAGTCTCTCTTGTTACTGACCCTAATGATTAAGCTTCTCTATATAAAGGTGGATAGAGGATAAGGAAAACATAAGACAAGAATTCCATCATTCTGGAGTTAGAAAACGAGAGAAGATCTTGGTGCAAAAACTTCTCGGATCGTTTCTAAGACGATGGATTCGGCCAAATCAGGTATATATCTTCCTCTTACTCAATTAAACTCATGAGTTTTGTGTTCTAAACAGAATGTATAGGATCCTGGGGAGAGATCTGCCAGATTTTCGCTATAGATCTTTCCATCACCATTAATTATTAATTATTTTAAATTTGCGCACTGAATTTTGCAAGTTAATGTTTTTAGCCATTACTAAACGCAGGAAAGATTTTCTCATCATATATTTTTTTTAAAAAAAAACATGTATAGTAGGCTGCACGCCTTGATCTATCCGAGGGAAAAAGATTACTTTTAATTTTTTTTTTCTTTGTAGTTATTTCTGTCTTTTAGAGTTGCTGATGAATTGAAGCCCAGAGATTTCAACAGCAGCACGTGATCAGCTAAACTTGGAATTTGAGTGATTTATATATACATAACAGATATTTATTTCTTTAAATTTCTTGCCATAAAGTTTCACGTTGAAAGATATATAATAATTTAGGTAAATATATATAAATGTGTTGGGTGGAAGGAATTTTAGATATTTGAGTCCTTTAGGCTTTAGTTACCCAAAAAGGAAGAGGCATGCATGTGATTCTGCTAGCATCATAAAAATATCTCACTTTCATTTTTCCAACTAAAGTTCATATATATGCTTTTAATGTATATGAAAACAATGCATGTTAGATATGTGCATGCATAATCGGATTCAAAGTTTCTATGCACATTCATCAGTTTATTTATTTATTAATCGTTTTAATCATTTTTTTATATGTTAGAAATTTAATTTTTACAATCAACTATATATATTATTCATATAAATCAATTCATAGATTCGATTTATATATATATATTGTAGATACACGCTAAGGAAATCTTGATGTAATAAGTAAATATGAAAAACTTAAATGCATATACCAATTAAATATTTAAACAGAAAGTTAATTTTTACTATGTTGATATGAAATTGATAAAAAAAAAATATCTTTTAATATGGTAATTTATTATTGCCTGAATCAAGTAGAATGAAATAATATCTTAAATATTATAATCAAGGGGAATTTCATAGCTAATAATGATCTAAATTTAATTAATACTGAAAATAAAATTTCTATTATAACATTCAGAAAATATATAATTACGCCATACAGAGAGAGAAGGTGGGTTTTGATGAAGGGAAGAAGGGACCAACATCTCTTGCTTCAAAGAGAAGCTTGTGAGTTGCTTCTATTTGAAGATTATTTTCACCTTTTTTTTTAGAAAAAAAAATAATTTGTTTCTGCCTAATTAATATAATTAAGATACTGAGGTGGCATCATTTTAATTTTTAGTACCATCAAATTCCGAGCTTTAAATTGTTTTTATTAATCAGCACGACCGACACTGTAATAAAGCTTCAACGTTGTGAGGGAGGTGGCCCTTCTTTTTAGAGTATATCTTCTTCTTCATTTATTATTATTTTTTTATATGTTATTTTGGATTATTAATCACATAATCATGGTTATCAATACAATCGTTTATTTCTTTCTAAATCTGGAATTATGTTAATTTGAATTAATCATAGATTATCATATATATCGAAATTAAATTTTTTTAATATAATATATTAATTAATTTATAAATAAAATTGATATTTATTATAAACTCTTTTCTCTCTTCATTAGAAAAAAAAACACGAAATTAAGCTAATTAGAAATGTAAATTAATTACCAGTTTCTTATTAGCTGTTAATTAAGATTAAAAGAAGGGGAGAAAACATAAAATTCATTATCACATTGCGAGAAAAAAAGTTAAAAAGAAATTCATTATTTATATTGGCTATGGTTGATGATGAGTTGGTTCTACCACTGTACATATATATATATATATATATTCGTCTCCTGAACGATATGTTTAATTTGACTGTCGTTTTCTTCAAAATTTTGTTTCCTTTAATTCGGACCTTTCATCTTTCTCTTTTATTTGCTTTTGAATTTGTTGTTTGTTTCCATTACTATATATTTACTATTGAGGCTGGGAAATAAATAAGAATTTAATTTTTAAAATGTTTTATCCAAATCAGATTCATATTCATCAATGAATATAAATCAATATTAATCTAATATGTTAAGTGATTTTATTTTATTTTATAAATATAAAAATTACAATTAATTTGAATCATCAATAAGATTGGCTTAGAAACAAATCGAATTCAAATACGTTTGGCTTACACCCTAAGAAAGAAGATATAGATTTTTACTTAAAATAAACATATATTTATATTTTAAAATTATGGATAAAAATCCTACAAAATTTTATAGAATTTAATTTATTTGTACCAAATTCACATAGAAATCAAGGGATTTAGAATTCTAAATAACGGATATATAGAAAGATAAAAATTCCCCGCGTGTACGACAGCTTTTCAGTTTCACATGTCCATTTAGGTACCAGAAATTTACCATTATTATACCTTTTTTCCTTTTTTCTTTGATTTCGGACCTGATATTTGTTGACTAAATTTGCATTTCATGGAAAATTTGTGTTCAAAAGAAAAATGCAATTCATGGAAAACCTTCAAAGAAAATAGTGACCGCAGGACTCTTAAATGAATGGAAATTTCATGGATCTATAGACATATTCTAAATTTAAAAACAAGATAAGTGATTAATCTATTATAATTATTAATTCCTTAAACATTGATTGTTTCAAGTCTTTTTTTCTTTGTTTATTCGTGAACAAGGAAAAAACAAAGTGATATTTGTAAAGAATATGGAATTTATTTAGCTAAATGTGATTTATACTCTCAATTATAAATCGATTTATTTAATAATAAATTGTCATTTGAGCTATATTATTTTTAAGGATATATTATGTAATACTTGTTTAATATTTTAATTTGATGCTACTTTACACCCCAAAACAAGAAAGTTATATATATATGAGTTCAATTTTGTTGACGGAAGTCTTTTTTCTCAAGCTCATGAGTTTATTATCCTAAATTGGAATAAACTGATAGGATCTTTATTCATAAGTTTCCATGATCATACCAAGTGGCATATGGGGGCAAAAAGAGATGGATAAGGTTTTTCTCATTTTACATAGCAGTTCTTAATTGTTAAAACGTTTATACAACATACTTTTAATTTGGTAAAAGTGTCAAGATTGTGATCAAGTCTCTTGTTATCAATTAATTTTATAGATTTATAAAATAAAATAAAAAGTTAATTTTTTATATGTAGGTGTATTATTAATTTGGACTTTAAAAAAATAAATAAACATAGTGTGTATAAACTAAAAAGAAAAAAGTTTCCAAGAATTAGACGTGGCTTATGCATGAACAAGCTTCCGGGCCCCGAAAAAACACAAGAGGAGGAAGAGTAGCCGGTAACACTAGAATCAAGAGCATCTAGGGGTTGATGCTTGATTAACCTATTATTCAGGATTAAGGGGATGATTTGAGGCTAATGACTAGAAAACCAAGCAAGAAGGATCTTGGACTTTGTGTCCATTGACTTATCCCAATTTTTTGTTTTGGCAAACAACCAAATATATAGTATTAAGAAAAGAAATTGGTATTTCACTGTCTGAGAATCAAAACAAACATCTACCCTCTTCGTTTATATATATTTATGCAAATAAGTAATGAGATAAGCACCGGTGATTTGTCGAATTTGGTGTACTTCCTTAGCTGTCCTTTGTTTAATGGGTTCACTTGGCTCAATGGAAAGGGATCGATGTCCAAGAACTTGCTCAACTTTCATGTTCGTCTTTGCTAATCCATATAACTCCCAATTTCGTATATGGGATCTTTAACCATTTCTTCCGCCATTTTACAAACACAAAATCGATGGTACGTATATTCGAAATAAATTATTCCTTAATTAATTGGTTGTATATTTTGTTAACAATGGTAATGGGTTGAGTCCAAAAAATCTTAATTTTAACGCGTTAAATATATTGTTCCTCTATTATTAATTGTTTTTCTTTTGATATATGAGATTCTTTTTATATATATATAATTTATTAGCCTCTGACTTAAACATCTTAGATTATAAATTAATTCTTAATTTTCTAATATGGTATTAGAGTACAATTAATTCTTTTTTTAAAAATTCAAATACTTAAATTTTGAGGATACCCCTGAGTTTCTTAATACACGTTTCACAAATTAAATGAAAAGCGTGATTTACTATAATTGTTATGGACAAATTAACATAATAATAAAGTTGGGTGGTTATCATTTTATTTTCAAGTAATTAAGTTAACAAGCATCTTCAAACATATGCTTGCTAGATAGTAGATGATAAATATTTGCATGAGCACAACCACAGAACAATGCAAACTTGTTTTCAGGTGCAATATTGCACACTGTCATCACTGTTCATTAGAAGACAACTTCAAAACCTCTTAACATGTTATTAGCTTAAACGAAAAATAACTAACAGACAATATTATCTATAACCCCTAATTCAAGTTATGAATAAGATGATTAACCTCAGTTGTATGGTTGATTTTCTAAGGTATTGTGCTTAAATTTTCTTGTTTTTATATATATTTTTAAAAATTGATTTATAAGGATTTTCACTGAAATTTTGACGAACTTACGATTTCCCAAGTCATATATAATATTAAGAGTAAAATTAATTCAGGTAAATAGACGAAGAAACTTGGAATATAATCCATATTGGGAAGTCGTAATGTGGATGTGTTGGGTTCCAGGGAATTCCTGTGACACACTATGGTAAAAATCCAACATCGATCGTCATCATTTGTGAGACCACTTTCCCCATAATTAGAGCCATACCATATAATCTTTTAGATTATACAAGCAAGCGTGTCACGCCTGATGGCACTGTACTTTGCCTACAAAATCTTACCCCATTCGTATATAATTTTCACACCCAAGTTTTCACCCAAAATAAACCACGTAAAAAATTTAATTTTTACGTTATAAATCTGAAATAAATTATCGATATATATGAATAAGGATGTTAACCAAATATAAATAAAGTTTTAATTTCTAATTTCATATTCAAATGCTTCCATTCCCTTAATTACTAGCCGAAAGAGTTTATAGTTCAAAACATGTATATATATTTCTAAACACATACAGGCCATACATAAAACCAAAAAATCCTGTCATCCAAATAGGCCAATTTCTACCTTTCAAATTTTGGTAATCGAGTTACCAACCTGTGATGGTGAGACATTAACCACCACTCATTCTTAGACACATGGAGACAGAATCATTTAGCTGGAGCCTTTGAGGTGTTTGTGATCACCAATTTTATATTATATAAAAATAAAAAAGCATGATCTTCTTTGTATTGAGTTAAAATTGGCTGGTCATATATATATATATATATATATAGGCAATCTTCCTTTTTTTTTAAAAAATAAAATTAAAAAAAATATTGTTTAAAAAAAGTAAAAAAGAAACAAAATTAGTCGGTTACCTTGGTTGTTGTATTGTATGATCAAATTATATAACAAATGCCACACCCACACGCATAATAATGTAATATCTTTCTTAATCAAAGAATTAATCCACTAATTAATGGACTAGAAATATTATTGGCATCAGGATTTATTCCGTGATTAGTCTTGATGGAATGGATATTAACGTTGAACGTTTTGAAATAAAGATGCGCACACAGCAGAGCACGTTTTAGGAATTTGCACGGATAGTCCAAGTGGGGCGTGGAGAGTATGATGATCAAACAGCGGAAATGTTGACCTTTGTTTCTTTCACTTGTAGTATGCAAATCAAGAGGACACAAATTTTGGACTCCACAGGCGTGGAGAGTGGAGCATGTAATGTACATTAGGAGAGATGTGTATGCAGTACGCATGAAAAAGTGGGCTTTGGTTTGCATTTATTACCAACTATTTCACCGGAGGAAGTGGCGATGACCATTGGCCGATTGCCATCTCAATTTCCCACTCCCCACGCGCCTTTCAATCATTTCAAATTATTTTTTCCTTTTTTTCTTTTGAAATTACTAAAAAATTTCTAGAATCTCTCTTATTGTGACAATTTTAGCATTGAGGATCCCATACAACACTATCACTAGTTCACTATTGAATTTCGTTTTATAAAATTTAAAAAAAAAGTGTGAAGTTATAAATATAATGCACAGAAAATGAGTTTAATTTTATTGTCTATTTAGGCTATTCCTATCTAAGAGCAGCTTGTTGCTCACGAACTATAATAGGGAGTGGGAAAAGTGGATCTCGGTTGTGGAAACATGGAGAGCAGAGAGAGCCCAGAGACGTACAAAACCGAATTATAAATAGCGGCGACTTCTAGGTTGCCGGCCATGTTAGTTGTGGCTGTAAAATAGTAAATTTAAAAATAAATAATTCCACTTGAAACTTAAAAACAGTAAATTAAAAAAATAATAATAAAATTACTAACCCACCCAACTTAAATCCTGCTCAAAACGCAGTGTTTTGCCCAAATCCCATTGCCTCCCACTACCCTCATCTTTCTCCTCTCGTATCTCTTCCATCAATGTTCTAAAGCTGTAATTAGAGGTGTAATTAATGGAATAAAATGTAATAACTGTTTAATTCTGCATATTTGACCGCTAAGTTAAACGGCCCGGGTATCTTGGGCCTCACGTGACAGGAATCACACTATTCGAGATGCTGAGTCAGCAACTTATTATTTTTCCGAATGGGCCAGAGTTTAAGCTGGGCCCAATTATCCACGTGTCGATATCCTATTCCGTCTTCGGCCCAATCCGCCGGAATTAGTTTGCAAATTATATTATTCATCCCTATCCACAACCAATTGTGTATCATTTACTTAAATAATAAAAAATATTTATTAAAATATATAAAAATAAAAATAAAGATATTTATAAAGAAAATTGGATCCTAACAAATATCTACTGATTAGTAATTACAGTAACATAAGTAATTAAAATTGAAATATTTTCTACAAATAAAAAAATTTTAAAAAAAAGAGAGAAAAATAAAATATGAAAGGAAATATATTAATAGTGGTATTTTCCAATTTCGGCTGTTGGGATCCTATAAAACAGCAATTTCAGTGTTTTGGTATCGGCTGCAACTAAAACTCTGCTTCTCTCCAAAGTGCTCTGAGACTTTTTCTTCTTCCCCTACACTTTTCTTTCCTTTCCTTTCCTTCTATTTCCTAGTAGAGTTTTCCATGTAATTTAAGTGTTAGATTCTGTGCCTCTTTGCCTCAATATTCACTTTGATCTTTCCTTCTTTTACCTTCTTCTAGTATAGGAAACAGTCAAGCAGAAACAGAACACTGTTTTATATAATCGCCCTTTTTCTTTTTTGATTATTTTGAATGTTGGTTTGATTCCTGTTTAGGCCACTGGGTTCTCTTTTTTTGGTCTATAAATTGAGGTTCCTTTGTTAAAAGAGACTCCCCCATCTATTAAGACCTTTACACTTTTCTTTTCTTCAATAAAGCTTTATAGGTCTTTTTAGGCAGATTTCTGAATCAGAGTTCTCCCTCGTTATCTCCATATTAGGCTTCTCCTTCACGGCTCTTCTTCAGCATTTCTTTTCTTTATTTGGGTTCCCCTTTTCCAACTCCTTTGATGCCAAGAGATGATGGACCAAAGTATACTATGTCCCAGGAAATACACAGAACACAAAAGAGTTACTAAGAAATTCACAAAACCATTCTTAAAGCCGAAAAAGTTCTCCGATGAAGGGAAACAGTTAGAGCAAATCCCTCAACGGATTGTTCGCATATCAGTTACTGATCCGGACGCCACCGACTCCTCCAGCGATGAAGAGAGTGAGTTTTTTGGTCGTCAGCGGGTGAAGCGCTATATCGACGAGATTAGCATTGAAGCTAGTTGTAAAGAAATTGTTGCCACCGACAAAAGAAGAGAAAGAGCCGGAAATCAGCTGCCGGCGTCACACCGGCCACTCAAACTCATTAGAGCAAATAACAAAGGCAGAAAGTTTCGCGGAGTTCGGCAACGGCCGTGGGGTAAATGGGCCGCGGAGATTAGAGATCCTGCAAGACGTGTTCGCCTTTGGCTTGGTACATATGACACGGCGGAGGAAGCTGCTATAGTGTATGACAATGCCGCAATCAAGCTTCGAGGACCAGATGCTTTAACAAACTTTATTACTCCACCAGGAAGAGAACAGCAACAACCAGAAGAAGAAGAAGAACCGGAACCGGAACTGGAACAAACTGAAGAAAAGCCAGAAATTAATGCTACTGTTACCTCAACTTCAGGCTATGAATCCGGTGTTGAGTCTCACTCTCACAATCTCTCATCTCCAAAATCTGTGCTTAATTTCAGAACACAGTCGAGTGAAGAATCGGAAGCGGTGAAAACAGTGAAGAAGAAAGCTAAAAAAGAGAGCAAAAGCGTTGAAGAAGAAGTGATTCAAGAGTGTGAATCAGCAGAATATATATTGCCATTGGATATACCAATGTTGGAGGAGCCATTTTTGGAAGAGTTTTTCAATTTTTCAAGTACAGGACCTTCGCTGTTCGATGACACAATAACAGCCACAAGTGGCGCCGTTTTACAAGAAACTATATCCTCTGAAGATTTCAGTCACATATTTCTTGACACACCCCAAGACTTTGGATCATTATCTTCCATGTGCCAAGAAGAAGATGACCTCTTTCAAGACATTGGTGATTTGTTTTTCTCTGAACCGCTAGTTGCTATTTGACCCTTCTTCTTCACGTCCACTAGTCATAGGCTACGTTTTGCTTGCCCATTTCTCCAGCAAATTTGTATCGGCGGTGATCAAATTCCGGCCTTTTTTCTGTTACTATTATATTTTATTTATTTGTTCAAATATCTCCGTTGAAAAGAGTGGAGTTTTCCTAAGATTTTGTACTTTATTTTTAAATAATAATTAAAGTGTATAATTTTGAGTTTTAGTAATGGCAAAAAAGAAAATCTCCGAGTCATTTTCCAATTCTTTGGATTACTTAATTGGTCTTAATTATAATAATTAACAATTATAATTCATATTGAAAATGTCATAGTCTTAAACTGCCACAGTGGCATTCTTTTTGTCCCCCACGAGTAGGCGTGATTTGCGGTTGAGGCCGGTCGATTGAGTCAAGTCGGTGCGACTCGGTGTTCGTGTGAAATCGAGGCTCCATAAATTTCTTTTTTGTGTTAATTTTATTTTTTTCCATATCTACGAGTCAAATTTTCCTATTTGTTAAAGCGGCCGCAAAGGTGAAAAAGAAAGTCTAAAAAGGCTCTCAATTTTTTTCCAAAAAAAAAATGTAATTCATTAATAAGGATTTAAAAAGGGATTAATGCTAATTGTTAGCAAATTAGATATTCATATGTATTGCAGAAATTATACAATTATAAGATGGACCAAAGATGGTCTGAGTCAACGATGTGAAATTAACATGCTACCTTTACTTTTGAAAGGATATATATTTAAGGTAGAATAGAAAATCATTATTGAGTTTGATTTGTATTGATGATTTGGATCAAATGGAAATTAATTAAGTTAGGTTTAATTATTGGGTTTGGATTGTCGCATTGATTTGGCTTAAGAGTTTGCAAATTAGGTTGAAGGTCTTATTATTCACCTTTGCATTTTCATTTTGCATTCTATAATCTATTTTAAAATTTAACTAATAAATTAAAATTAGAAGAAGTTCGGGAGTCATCACAAAATTGAATGGCTTTTCTCTTTAAGTAAACTTTTTAAAGGTAAAAGCTTAATTTAAATTTTGTATATATGTGGGAGGGCAACTCATTCCAAGATTTCTTGAAGGAAATTTCTATGTATAAAATCATTTGATACATTTATCCATTAAATTTTGCATATTCTATAATTGAAAATAAGAAAACAAATGATTACAAACATATATTTTTAAAATTCATCTTGCCTCTTTATGGCCACATATTTTAATTCCAAAAATAAATAAATAAAAAATTATGCAAAGTCTAAGTCAAAGAAAACAAAATTAGGAGGTAATATAATGGTGGGAAAATAATAAGTTGAATGAAAAGATAACAATAAACCACATTACATAGTCACACACACACACATATATATATGAACTATAATATCTCATTTTAAATAAATATAAGCTTCCAATCATGCTTTTGTGTTGATTTCTTGGCTTATAAAAATCCTAAAGAAAAACTATAATGAAAAATATATAAAAATAATAATAATAAATTAATGTTAAGGGGTCCATGAGTGATGTTGTCCCATGCTAGAATTGCTTTTTGCTTCTTAGTTACTCAAAGAATTTATATAGCATTAAAATTATTCCAAGAATACATGAAGAATGTCGTTTTCCATTACATGTAGTTTTTCTTCTTTTTTTTTTTTTAATTTCCTTCAATTTATTCCTTTTGGGATGTTTGGTCAACCATTTACTACGTACTATTATATATTTTTCAAATATAATTTACCATTAGTCATGAGCAAAAGAAAGCTTGCATGATAAATATATAAATTAATACCTAAAATGTTTTCAGGCAATATTGCAAATTGAAAATAAAAATAATAGAGAGGTGGGGATCCACAACGCCATGAGCTGCATTTGGTTTAAGTGTAGCCTCTAGTACTTGCTTCACAGTTAATCAAGCAAACATATATACACATGATATCAAAAAGTCCTCATAATTAGGTGTCGGACCATATGAAAAATTGAAAAATCTTCAATTTCTTTATTATAATCAGAATAATAAAAAGAGTAACGTCTTCCACGCAAAATAATTAATAAAGGAAGACCAAATTGGATTAGGAACAGCACACGTTCAGGAATCAATTTGATTACAAAAAAAGGGAATAAATTAGTATTTTCCATGATTATGTTTGTAACTACTTGATAAATATAAAAGGACTATGACTATATATATATATATATATATATATATATATATATATATATATCCCCATTAAATTAAAATATTTTTGTTCTTACTAATTATTAGGATAACTATATGGGGCAATTGATTTTTTTTTTTTTGACAAGTTTGACAAACATCTGATAGTGTGGAAATGCAATGAACCCCATCATATTACCTCTCCTAAAGGTGAAGTGATTGGACAATTTAAACAGAAAATATAAGAATTCCAATTCCCACTTGTAGGGTTTTGGAAATTTTGTCCTAGGAATATAATTTGAACTTTTCATCATTTTCTTGTTTCTTTCTTCATCACTATTCACTGGTCCTAATTAAAAAGTCTTTTAATTCCCAAAATAAAAAAAAAGTTAAATATATTACAATAATAAGTTTAATTTGGCAGTACTGAACTTTCTCAATAATGATAAAGTCGTGAATTTAAACTCCAATTGAATCCATTTAATTTTTTTTTTTTAAAAAGAAAAAAGAAAATTAGGTATATATACATGATCAAATGGTGATAATCTTAAGAAGTGTTGGTTAAGACTTAGCTCATAATCGATAAGAAGAGAGTCACAGATGTGAAAACTCGTAATTAAAAAGGGAGTTGGAGAAAGAATGTGTAGACATGAAAAAGCTTAATTCTGAGATAGATATGGAAGCTTAATAGAATGATGGGAGAGGATCCTCTGGCTGCTTTTGCCGGTTGGTGAAAATTACATATCAAAAAATGGGCCAAAATATGGTTCTTCTATTTGTGACCCATACCCACTTGTGTATATATACATTCAATTCAATTCAATTATATGTCTATATCAAACCTTCTTCAGCAACTGCTGAAAATGTGAAGCTCATTTCCTCTTAATTCTTCACGTGCTGGCTTTTTTTGTTCAGCCAGTTTGCGACTCTATTTTCTTTGCCATAATTGATAAAAAAAAAGATACTAGAAAATGACTTTTAATTATTTTACTCAATATAATTTATTTGTATGCAAGAAATTTCTTTAATTTTTCTCTAGACAAGGGTAAGTTGGCTTTCTTTTTTGTTTTGCCACCATTAATTTGTCTTAAAATTAATTTTTAAATTAAATTAATAAATAATTTTTTTTTTTTTTTTTGGGTTTTGAACTTACTTTATCATCACCGACAAAGTATTCAGTAGGGTGATATACTAGTGTTACTTTTTCTACCTTTAAGTAAACCGTAAGCACAGTGAAAGTGACTCATGGCTGATTACAACTTTCGCAGTAAAGCAAATGAAGAAGCGTTCAACAACGGCGGCGCTGCTTCCAGAAAGCAAAAGTCTTCATTAATGCTAATAACTAATGTTGGGCTTTCAGTTTTAATAAAAACGCATTTCTATATTGTCGTTTTTACTTAGTATCAAATGGCTCTGTAACTGTTTCAATTTGCTACTTGATCCCTGACTTTTAGCTATCAATGACGTGCAATTTTGCTCCACCGCGTTTTCATTTTCTTGATTTTATAAATTCCAAAAGATATTAATCTTTTATTTTCCTTTTTTCTTTTTGGCTTTTTTCCTTCACGTTTAGAAATGGAAAATTTATTCGTGTTGAGATTAAATGATTTCTGTCACTAAAAAAATTTATTTGTGACAAAAAAAATTATAAATTTAATATATATATATATATATATATAAAAGAAAAAGATAATTGAAGAAGTGAAATGGGAATGAACGATAAAATGAATGACACAAGAATTGAAGAAATTATCTCAGCAGAGTGTCACAGAAAATGAAATCACATATGGCCATGGAAAACTCAAAACAATATTATACAGACTGGCAAATTGCTGAATATTGTTGTAGCCATAGCAAGACAAAACGACCATAAAATCATCACAACATCATTGCAAATACACACTTCACCACCTTATTCTTAAAATATATATGTATATATAATTCATCTTTCTGTCCCAGCTGATTCATCATGCTTCTCTTCACGTGAGAATGCATAAAATTTCCAGTACTGCACAGTTTCTTCTACTAAGGATTACGTGGAAAGTAGAGCTAATAATTTTGTTTATGATAATATAAATTTTTTTTAATGATAAGATGCGAATATGTTTAATTTATTTATAATACAATTAAATATTTAAAATTAAATAATTAAATTATATATTAATATTTTTCAATATTTATATAAATTTATATATAAATAAATTTACAATATATTATATTTTAATTAATTATATTAATATATATAAATAAAAATTAATAAATTATCTATAATTTATATTCATAATAATAGTATAAATAATTAAATTTTTAATTTTTAATTATAATAATAATTTTTATTTTTTACAGATGTATGTTTATATATATATATATATCATTTCAAATTATTAATACATTATAAAAATTAATATATATTTATGAAATATTAATTTTAATTGTTTGTGATTATATATATATGTATATATATTTATAAATATATCATATTATTACGCGATACAAAATAATACATTTAAAATGATATAAATAACAATATAACAAAATTACATATATAAGATATAAGATATGAATTGTACAGAAAGTGTCAAGTACGCGTAATAATAATCTTTACTAACTATGACTTTATGGCAAATTAATATAAGGAGAGAATGCCACTTTTTAGTAAAAGCAAAATTAAATTTTGTATAAGAAACCATTTTTTTCTTTAATTATACAGCTAGTTGACAGTATACAGCTAAGCCTAATAATGATGATTATTATTATTATTATTATTATTATTATTATTATTATTATTATTATTATTATTATTAATTGAATGTGGTTGCTTAATTATGCAGTACTTTTACTGTAAATTCCAATTTTTTCTTAGAAAAAAGAAAAACGCTTTAAGAAATTACGTTATATGCATAGTTTCTTTTCTAGCATTCACTAAGTAATTGGTGCAATGTACATTAATGTTTCAATATCAACGGTAGAAACCCTTCATTTTAATAGAATTAATTGCTCTCGTCAAACTTTAGCTTTAGCTATAAATGATGATATTCCCTCTTTTTCAGAAAAATAATTTAATCTAATTTCATTTTTCACATGTCCAAATTAATTATAGCTCACTTTTTTTTTTTAATAAAGAGTATTGTTGATTTTTTTAATTTTATAATATGCCCTTATTTAGCCACCCAGTTTGGACGTTTAGCTTTTTTCCTAAAATAATATATATGAATTACAGTTTTTTTATTTTTTTAATATAACCCTAATTCATGTAGGGATGCATTAGGAAAAGCGTAGCTAAAATTTATAGTTCCAATAATATTAACCGCTTCCACTGTGATTAAATAGATGTTATTTAAGATTTTTGCATGATAATTAAAGAGTGCATTTAAAATATAGATAAAATACTGTATTACATTTAGATAATTAATTATTTGTATATGCATATAAGAGAGCTTTAAATAAGTTGTACTATGGAAGAGAGAGCTTTAAATAACAGTAGAGTAGATAAAAAAAATAATTAATATTTATAGATAGCTGTAAAACTTCAAAAAAATAAAAGTAAAAAATTTAAATGATATCTATTTAGAAATAATTTGAGTACATTATTTTAATTATTGTATGAAAATAGAAACAAACTATCCTTGGGGAGAGGTAATTAAATACAAAAAAAATTACTCAAAAAAATTGATAATATATATATATATATATATATATTAAATTATTATTTTTTTGGATATGACCTTAAAAAAAGGAAGGAAAATACAGAATCATATGCGTAATTGTACGTTTATTATAATTAGTAGAAACCAGTGACATAAAACTAGTAAATTAAGATTCTCTGTCTCTCTATATATATATATATATATATATATATAAGTGCAACTGTTTGCTGCAGCATGTTAATGTTTCAATACTTGAAGGGCACACACTTCCTTACCGCATCAAAACCCAATTGTCATCTTATCATTAGGCTTCCAATGAGATTTCAATGCTTCATTGCGAAGAAAAAATGGACGACATAAATATTTTATATATGAACTAACATAATAATATAGTACAAATTAACCAACTTAATACATTTAAAGTAGATAAGCTATGTTATTAATTATGTTAACCATTAAATAATACCTTACTAATTGAAACCAAAACAAAATGAAATATTACAAAACTCGAACTAACCTATTGAATTCCAAGTGCAAATCTCTTGATTTGAAACACTAATGTTTATGTCACAAGATTATGAAAATTTAAAAGTTCTTAATTAATATCCCTCAATTGGGAAGAAATCAATTTATAGTTCTGTTCAGATATATAATTAAAAAATGTAAATCCTATAAATAGAAGTTCTTTTGTATTAAAAAGAAAAAAAAACTTTTAACGTAAAAATTAGAGTGAAAAACGCTAAAAAGCTTTGGTCGAGTTGATCTAGTTAATAGTTCTAAATTCATCAATTATTTTAAACATCAGTAACATAACTAATTGTTTTTTCTTTTGTATAATTAACTAAGGAGAAAAAGGCATTTTCTTTTATTTTTGGTGTGACCCAATTCAGTGACATAGATGAAATAACTTTACAGGGCAGAAAATTGCAAGTAGAAGGTAGGGGATAAGACTGAGATAGAATTAGAAGGTTAGAGTTGCAGTGTTTTTTTTTTTTTTTTTAACGTAAGAGGGGGGAAAGAAGAGAGATGACGAGCTCAAACTTAGGATATCAACTTGTATCTCAATCTACTCTTTTAATTTATAGTATGGTTGCTAACCATATTTATTTAACAGCGACAACACCTGAACTGCTTTTCTTTTTTATTTCACTTTTTTTTCTTTTTTTCTTTTAAAAAAAAAACTAAATTTCTACTTTGTATTTCTCAAAACTTTTTTAGTCCCTGCTCCCACAACATCACTTTCCGCTGATGCTCTTACATGCACTTCCCGATGATTTTTACCTTTTCTTTTTCCAAAATGAAAATTGTTATTATTTACTGATGTTCTCGCACGAATATCTATTTGTTTTGATTATGTTGGTATTATTTCTAGTTAGCTGACAGAAAAATAACTTCGGCTAGTTTTCATGTGCTTATTCGTTTGGATTCAGTGCATCATTTTTACTCATGGTTCATACGTTGGGCACATTAAATTTGATCAAATATCACTTAAAATTTTAGTGAGAAATGGTAAATATTCTCTTTTTAATTTTTTGAACAATACATATTCTTATATTGAATATTATAAAATTTGTATAAAAAATAGAGAATACGTAGTCATTTAGAATATGAAAATAAAAAAAGAACTGTGCCAAGAAGAAAGATAACTATCACCACTCTCTCTCTTTTTTAATCTTTAGATTTTATTTCATGAAATTTAGATTGAATTACAATTAAAATAAAATAAAAATGTTATAAAAAATGAGAGAGATCAGTTTGAAGATGAAACAAAGGTGTTTGTCGTTTTTGACTTGTAGCGGTGGGCAACTGAAGGTCGGTAACAGCTTGATAGGAGAAAATAATTAATTCTATTGTTTGTTACCAAATTTATTAACTGTCATATGACAACTTGGGGGGGAGGGTTTTGCCGCCAAAATTATGGAGTTGAAACAAACGGATTTTGGACAGATTAAAGACGATGGCCCACAAATTATTTGGGCCCATTACGTAACTTCACAAATCTCCATCTTCTCTCCCAAATCATGGTTAATTAGTACTATTAAATTTCAGATCAACGATCTCATCAAAAGTTTGACTAATCAGGCGGTGTACAAATATCTTTCTCTGGGTTTCCAATTCCATAGATCCGTCATCCCTAGCGCAGATGCGAATCATACTTTTTTGGAGGCTGAAGGTGGACCATAGGATCCAAGCTCAACAAGAAAATATTATAAAAAGAAGACAACCAGAGGGGTGAGGCACGTGAATACTGGATGGGATTATTGTACCCGAGTACAGTCAAGTTTTTTTTTCTTTCTTTATCAACGTGGCTATAATGATCCAAAGGGTCAACAGAGCTAATCATGAGATACGCGGTTCTTGTCATATTGCAAGACATAAATCATACTCATCAGAGGGTGGCAACTGGCAAAGAGAAAGTCAGTTTCCGTTTTCGCTTATCATTCCCACTGTTCCATCCATAAAATTTTAATTACATTTCCAAACCAATTTTTATTTTTATAATTGACATTAATTTTAATATTTTAATCCCATATTTGAATAATGAATGAGAGAAGCTTGATGAACGTTCAGGGGGTTTTTGTGGTCACCAAAGAAGTTTTATAAGCATAAAAGGAGTCTTCGTGGGGGTGAAATTCTTTTTTTACCAACGTGAATAACCACGTCAAGTTATTTATAATGATAATGGGACGATTTTAGGTCAAAATTTCATCCCGTCCCCCAATCCCTTCTATTTCTCTCTGAAAAAATTTAAAATTTCTGTTGTCACATTACACGATTTCTTTAGTTTTCTTATTTTTTATTAAAATTTTTATTTTATTTTAATGTTAAAAATATTTTTATATTTTATTATGTTTTAAAAAATATTAATTATATTAAAATATAAATAATTATATATATATATAAAATATTCGGTCACATAATATATATATCATTATCGTCCCGTCTTTATCACAAAAAATTTAGGATCGAGTGGAAAAAATTTACATAAGAAATCCACTTCCAATTATCATCTCTATAAGTTCTGAAGCAAGTTGTGAATCATTATGGACAAAATTAATTTTATAATTAAAATTATCTAAATTTTTTAATTAGAATATAAAATTAAGTTAATATAATTAATTAATTTTATATTCATATATTTACTTAAATAATTATTAATTTCATATTAATTAATTTTAAATGTATTAATTATTAATTATTTATTTTATTCAATTTTATTATAAAATGATAAAAGTGGAGCCATTAGAAGTTTTTATTCAAATAAAATTCTCTTTTCTTTCGAGCTTGCAAATTAATGATGCAATTTCTGGCGCTAAGTGACACATTATTTGCTCTCAATTGTATACACAACTTGCGTTCTTCCATCCCTTTCCAGCGAAGAATTGGCAAACGATTTTAATTCTAAAAGGTAAAACGAAAATCCATATAATGCCCTTTGTGGGGCTTAACTCACAAAACGAGTGTTTCATGTATTGCCTTTTCTTTTAATTTCATTATTGAAAAATTAATTCTTGCTCTTGTTAGAATTCCTGAATACGAGAAATTAAAAAAAAAAAACTTATGAAATTTATAATGTTTTTTAAAGTTCATTACTTTTTGTTTTAAAAATAAAACTAATAATTTATAACCTCAATTTGAAACGTAGAGAATTTATTATCAATTAAATTGATTTTTAAAATTTTCTGAACAAGTTATTCTTATTATGCAGTTAACACCATGAGGCATCGTCACCATTTTAATAATTTAATATTGTTATGAGAAGAGGAATTTTTTTTTCTTTCTCCCAATCATATTAAGCCTTTCATTTTTGTTTTGAATTACATATGAACACTAAGAAGTAAAATCTTGCAAAATATGTGTACTTTTACTTGATTGCAGTGTGAATATAAGTCTTTTTTCTAAATAAAAAAAAATTAAATTGAATCAATAAAGTTTTTACCATCCTTTTCCAAATAAATTTGCCAAAATTTTGAATGTGTTAGAGGATTCATATTATCCACATATATGATCTTTAGTTGAGACATAACTTTGTTTATTAGCAGAAGACAGAATTGTTGAATGAAAAAAAGAGAAAAGGAAGAATAAGACGAGCAGAATTCCATCAAATGGGGGAAGACAAGTTGGCTTAGAATTCGAATTAAATTGGGAAAATATACAAATAAATAATGAAAACATGAAATGAAATTTGAAAAGGTTTGACCAGTAGAAACTCCACAGGAAACACGAAATGGGATGTCCCACTTAGGATTACAGCAAGATCATAAAAGAGGAAAAATGTTGGGGACAAAACAGTGGAGGCAAGTTTGATTGTTTCTTGTTTGTCTTGACAATTTTCTAAAGGCAAATCCTTAGCCATTCATCCAATTGCAAGTCAAAGAAAGCCCTTCAAAATTATAGGCCTAATTATGTGTTCAAACCTTTTGAACTTTTTGCTAATTTTCCTATTACACTATTAGAAGCAAAGTTGTAAGTTTCATTTTGCATTAAACTAAACATACCTTTCCGAATTTCTTTTTTTTTTTTAAAAAAAAATTGTTTTCTTTTCCACTTTGGTTTTGTAATTTGGCATCTTCCTTCCGATACGTGTTGACCTATATTTGCTTCATTTTGGACATCTAATTGGGGGTTTAAGATCATCCATTATCCACGGGTGCTGCCACAATAGTTGGAGGTTTTGAATAGTTCATGCAAAGGTTATAATGCTTAAAATAGGTCGCCATCAAAATGTTCACTCCGATCCAGCGAGCAAGTAAATTCCTGAACTCATCCTAAATCAACTTGTGGCAATTCTATTTTTTTCTATAGCTTTCAGTATTCAAAATTATTATGAAAAAGGAATACATTCGATCACTTGACTTGTGTTTCATGATAGTGACAGAAGCCTACAAGAAAGTGAAATATAAATCCACACTAATGGGTCATGAGACATAACCCATTAATTCCAAAAGAGAATATGTACCCAAATTATATCGTATTCACTTTTAAAATAACATTTTATTATTTTTAAGTTAAATGATATGCAAATATTCATTATATATTATAGATATAAACAATTATCTTATCAATTGTTTTCTTCATTATTATCGTCATCTTCAAAAAAAATATAAAAAAAACTTATTTTTTCATTGCCTTAACTGTTTTATAAAAAAAAACGTTTTAATTTACATATTTGATTTTATTTTTAGTATTTTTGAATATTTTAGTTATGTTTTTATTGTTTGTAATGAATAATATTAGTTTTGATACATCTGTGGAATAAATTTGTTAAAAAAAATTAACTAAAAATAAGTAATATAAAGAGAGAAAATTGTATTATTGAATATTGAAAATGATATATTTAATAGAAATAATGAATTTGTAAGTGATAAATATGTAAGTAATGAATCTGCAAATTTTGAACGATTAACCTGTAGTTTTTATATGATGAATTTGTAAATTTAAAATGATGCATCTGCAAATTATAAACGATAAACCTGTAAATGATAAAATTGAAAAGTCTAAACAATAAATATGTAAATTATAGCTGATAAATTTACAAATTCTAAAACGATAAATCTGTAAGTTATAACTAATAAATATGTTTTATATTCATTAATCTACTAAAATCTAATTCGGAAAAAATGTGTGTTTTTATTTTAATTTCAGACATATCAAAAAATAAGATCCATAATGCAATATGAATTCATGATATAACAACCCATCTTTCCAGCCCATAACGGTTATGTAATTGGCATATATATGCAAAATTTCCAGCTTGCCTTGTCCTAATATTGATCTTGCTACAAAAGAAGAACAAAGCTAATTACTTTCTGCTTTATATTTTTTTATTGTTTAAAGAATACATACCTCTATTTTAATTGTTATAGGACAGTAGGACTTACGAAAAAAATAAAGTACGAGTCATCCAGAAAGTAAAGAAGGAAAATGTAGCTAGCACTTCACTCAAGAATAACAAGAACATTTTTAGATCATGCCTCCTATTTCTAAACCTCACTTCTCACCCAACTGCCGGTGATTTTGGAGTGTTGCTCCCTGCGATTCACTAATTCTCCATGCCATGCCTTTGAATACTTTCCGGATATGATTTTTTAAGATTCATGTTCTTATCGAGAAACAAAAAGAGTACGGAGCCTCTTTGCTCTTGCAGATCACCATTCTTTTCAACTTAAGATCAATGCAACAAATTTCCCATGTTCTAACCTCCGAATGAAAATTTCAAAAATAAAAAAGGCAATTAAAATAGATTACTTGATACGAGACAAATAGCTAATATTAATAGTTCCTTCCGGTAGAAATCATGTGAATTTGTTTAGTGCAACAGAAACCAATCGCGTAAGATAACAACTTGAACATTTGCATGCCTTCAGAAATTTTTGTGCACACAAATGTCAAAAGCTTTGACAAAATACAAATTCATAAGAAGGAAGCAGTAATAGAAATCGGTCAGCGCAAGAAGATTTTGGGCTATACACAATGAATTTCAAGGGTCAAAGTTAATCTTATCAGCAATTACAGAGCTATCGTACTATCAACACCTAAATCCATCCCTACTCAACTAGTATCTGCATCACAATAGCTAGGACAACGTAAATTTGCAGCATTTCATGATAACTCTCTCTTGCACGCTTTCCAGATTTCGTGGGAAGAAATAGAAAATTAACCAACCTTCTTGATTTATAACAAAATTATGGCTCCTCTTCTTTTAACTGACAGTAGAAAAATTTCAATCTTGTAAATTACCTCTAACCCCTGGCTAACATAACATCCAAGAGATTCAAATTACTATCTAATGCAGATCCTTCAGCCTGGATGGCTTTCCTCACTTTCCCATTGCCATAAATAAGGTCTTCGTGCTTGTATGGATACTCCTTGTAAGCACCTCGGTGCATATGGAGCAATGCCATCATACTAAAGGCAAATAAAGCAGCATTACCCAGTATTCCACCCATATGCTCCAATTTAAAGGATCTTCTCACTAAATCGAAACTTGAAATGAGAACTTTGATCACTATGTTACATGCCTTCTCTTCATGACGAGTAACATTATCGCCAGATGGACTTAGAGAAGGACCATAAAGGTTTTCAAGAGAAACAAAGCGACTTGCATCTTGTATATCCCCTACAAAAGCTAGAGCTTCTTCAATGACTTTGTACTTCTTGCCATGGTGTTCAGCCAGTCTCATGGCAAGAACAATCCTGCTTTGTTCCAATTGAGCAATTGCAGCATCTCTCTCAGCCCGCTGCTGTATTTGTATAGTCTACAAAGCATGATAAAATAAGGTCCTTGAGTTCTCAGGGTTAGATATTAAATCTGAACAAAAGAGGTTTGAACCAACAAACTACAGTATCAAAACCAAAGACTACTGTAACAATGCATCCAAATTGGCAACTGGAACAAAATAAATCCTTGAGATCTATTGCATGACTATTCGAACCTAATTTTGAAAGCAATTGGTATGATGGTATCACTCTTCTCATTCAGCAGCTAGCTTCTTAATATAACTTACTTGGGCAAATAGAGGTGACTTTTTTTAACATCTCAAGCATCTTGTTCCAATTGATGCAACGGAACTTCTCGTTTTAGACAAAACCCATATAATTGCTCAAAAATATCCACAATCTTCACCAACATTAATGAAATTAACTTTATATTCACTGGGTTCATTCTCCTAAATTCAACCCTTAAAATGTTGCATATACTCTCTATGAGTCTATCATATTCTGCTCACCCTTGGATAATATCAGGGGCAGCAGCTTGGTGTGAACCATTGTGTCCAGTGCCCAATTCCTTTCCTGAGTGTTTGTTCTCCAACAAAAAAAAAGAGACATTTATAGCTACAATGTCAGCATAATTATTCAAAAATTTTAGCCCTAATAAACTACAAGTGGCAGCATTCCTCCTATTACAATATCCAGAACAAAAAACACTGACGGCATATTTGTTTCGGAAGAATTGGGTGAAAAATAAAATAAATAAAAAAAATCTCAAAGACCAAAATCATTTCCCACTAATTTGGTGGGAAAGCAGAGGAAATCAGAATTCTTTTCTTTTCCCTTGCACAATTCGTAACCAAACAAGACGTAAATTTCGTTTCCTAACCCGATTTTCTTAACGCCAAACAAATCCCACGACCAAAATAATCAAATAGTAAATAGATAAATAAAAAAATAAAAGAAATCCTAAAAAAAATGAAGTTACAAGGAAGAAAACCCTAAAAATTGAACTTACATGGAAGAATTCCAATTGATCCTCGAGATTCTCGAGAGCAGTCCTGATGGCGTTGAGACTTTTGGCCTCTTGAATAGGGGAGTCATTATCATCGACTCGAAAGTCCTTGAAGTAGACAAAGCCGTTCCGATTCTCCTCAACAGCAACGTTGGAGTGTCTCTTCTTATCGGACTTCTTCGTGTACTTGACAGAATTAAGGAAGTGAGCGCGGGAAATTGAGTGGATGGCATCGCTCAGCTTGTCGTGAAGGTCCCAGATTTTCTCCATAACTGCTTCTATTTCTTCCATCTCCATATTCTCGGCCGCATTGGAACACAGAAGACAGAAACTTTTCACTGTGAGAATGAAGGTTAATTTTATTGTTTTATTATTTTTTATTTTCCTGTGGACGGTAAATTATATTTTTACCGTTCGTTTTACTCTTGTTACTTCTTTCTGCTGCTGATAATGAAGTAACGCCGTTTTGGATGCTAAAACTAGACAATGTTCATTTGATTAAAATCTGAGTTATTATTATTTTTTAATTTCAATATTAGTATATATATATATTTCAAAGAATCAAATCATCCGTCAACAAAATTGACGATGTCCATTTTATAAATATAAGAGACATTTTTCGAATTAAATTAAGGAAGCATATACATATTGTTGAATGCAACCCCAAGAGTCGACATTCAGTGTCGGAGGATATGTAGCAAATTAACAATCCGTTTGACAATTCCGAGGTAATTTCAATTGAACAAAATATTAATTACTCCATATTTACTTATAGTCCAAATTAATAAAAATAACTTTTCATTTTTATAAATATAAAAATATTTTAAAAACTGATATTCTTATAATAATTAAAACTGATATATATTAAATCAATAATAAATTTATCATATAAATAAATTTTTTTATAGCATCGATAGCTTTATCATCTAATCAAGAAATTTGCTGTAATTAGAATACTCTGTGTCTCAGCAAACATAATTGATAATGGAGCCTAGTGATTAATTGAGTGAGTTAAGCAAGGCAAGGCGATTAGTCCCACAAGAATCAAAGAAGGTAACCAAACTAGAAATTCGTTACGTTTCCATATAAAAGGCATATCCCTTTTTCCTTAACTAAAAATCTAGTTAAGCAAGCAGAATATATGCAGCATATTCACTTGACGCTTCTCTTGTTCTTTCCCCACACCCTAGTTATCCACGTCCCACTAGTTTTGTTTTTTTTTTTTGATTGATCATTCATTCAAAATTTAGCATACAAAAGTATGTTAATCATTCCATGGAGTCGGTAGCCATTATAAAAACTGAGAAATCAAAAGCCAGCCAAAGAGGAATAAGAAAAAGAAGGAAAAAAAATGGGAGAAGATGATATAGCATTGCTCAGCGCACTAGATACAGCACGCGCACAATGGTACCACATTAGTGCGATAATTATTGCCGGAATGGGATTTTTCACCGATGCTTATGATCTCTTCTGCATCTCTGCCGTGTCCAAGCTCCTCGGCCGCCTTTACTACTTTGATCCAACCACCGGAAATCCCGGCCAACTTCCTACCCACATTAACAACATGGTGATCGGAGTAGCCCTATTTGGAACTCTCAGCGGCCAATTAGTCTTTGGGTGGTTCGGAGACAAGCTTGGTCGCAGAAAGGTATATGGGGTTACTCTTATACTCATGGTCGCTTGCGCCATTTTTTCTGGTATATCGTTTGGGTCCAGTGCAAAATCTGTGATAGGTTGTCTTTGTTTCTTCAGATTTTGGCTTGGATTCGGTATAGGTGGGGATTATCCTCTCTCTGCTACCATTATGTGCGAGTATGCTAATAAGAAAACCCGTGGGGCTTTTATAGCAGCTGTTTTTGCAATGCAAGGGATGGGGATTATTTTTGCTGGGTTAGTTTCCATGATTGTATCTAAAATGTTCCTTAATCAATACCCAGCAAATCCATTCATTGAAGACCCAATTCTTTCCACCCAACCACAAGCAGATTTTCTTTGGCGAATTGTGCTCATGTTCGGTGCAATTCCTGCTGCATTAACTTACTATTGGCGGATGAAGATGCCCGAAACGGGCAGATACACAGCTCTTGTCCAGGGGAACGCTAGACAAGCTGCCACGGATATGGGACGAGTCCTTAATATGGAAATCAGAGAAGAAGAAGATAAGATATTGCAGTTCAAGGCTGCCAATGACTATAAATTGCTTTCTAACGAATTTTACACAAGACACGGGCTTCATTTGATAGGCACCACGAGCACATGGTTCCTACTGGACATCGCCTTCTACAGCCAAAACTTAACTCAAAAGGATATATACCCAGCAATGGGATTAGTGAAACAAGCCGTTGAAGTTAATGCTATACAGGAAGTTTATGAAAACTCATGTGCCATGTTCATTGTTGCCTTGCTGGGGACTTTCCCTGGTTACTGGTTCACTGTGGCTTTCATTGAAAATCTTGGCCGCTTCACAATCCAACTCATTGGCTTCTTTATGATGTCTGTGTTCATGCTTATTATGGGAATCGAATATGATTATCTTAGAGATCACAACAAATGGCTATTTGCACTTCTCTATGCGCTCACCTTCTTCTTTGCTAATTTTGGGCCCAATAGCACCACTTTCGTTTTTCCAGTTGAACTATTTCCGACCCGGATGAGGTCCACGTGTCACGGGCTGAGTGCAGCGGCAGGGAAGGCCGGAGCTATGATTGGGACATTTGTGGTTCAATCATATACTTCGGATGAACAAGTGTCGAATATTAAGCATGCTTTAATGGTTCTCGCATTCACTAATATGCTAGGGTTTTGCTGCTCTTTCTTGCTTCCGGAGACCAAAGGACGGTCGTTGGAGGATATCTCCGGTGAGGACGGAGGCAAAGGGGTGGCTAGATATTCGGTCGCGAGGGAGAGAAATTCCAGAGAACCTATATAAGGGCTAAGTTTAATTTGGCATATGTAAATAAATAAATGAGCAATACACAACATTTTTGCATAGTTGTATTATACAACTGCCCGAGGTAATACAATTTCTAGTATACTAGCTTTTTCCAGATATATTTTTTAAGCAAGATATTGTGGGAAATCAAATTTAAGAAATTTGATCAAATCTCACTTTGTATCTTTTGTAAGCATGCATATATATATAGTTTACCAATAACTGTGGCATGTTGAAAATAAAATTGTATATGCGTGATCAATAATCTCGAAAGTTTTTGGGACTAGTTATTGGTCTTTTGTTGTGATAGACCATAATGAATAGTTGATCGATGGAACTTGTGGCAACTCTGCTTTTGTGGTTGATTCTGAAGCTATCAGACAAGTTTATCGTTTATTGTGTAGATTCTAGAATTTCTTCTTGTATTTTTAAATCAGATTCTAGTGAATTTATTGCTATCTTACAGAAGAAGAGTAACTCTCCATAGACAAGCTGATAGGGTGGCTGATTGTCTAACCAATTGGTTATATTATTCACCCCTGTGTTATTGAATCTTTTGTTCTCCAATTGCTCTTGTTAATACATATGGAGTTTTTTCATAAAATTTTAAAAAAAAATTGAAAAATTAAAAAAGAAGATGAATAATATATTATGTAGAGATAATTAACAACTATGTTTTGCGGGTTGGTGTTTTTTTTTTCTCTGTTTGTAAGATTAAATGAAGTACAGTACTTAAATATGTTCTATAGTTTTTCCAAGAAGAATAGTACATGCATAACTAATTAATGGCATACGTAGACATGTAGAAAATACTTAGAAACAAAATAAACGAGATAATATATTTATATAATTAAAGTTCTAACAAATATATAGGTCAAGTATATAGATTTTGGTTCTCTTAACCTACAATAATATTATAATAGACCATTATGGTGAATTTATTATATCATGAATTCGTATTCATATTAAATTATGCACGTCATTCCTTCATAAAAATGTGCGTTTTTATGAAATTAAATTTTGGCAAACTAATAAATATAAAATAGGTTCATCATTTTTAAATTTATAACTGATTTATCATTTTGAACTTATAGGTTAATTGTTTTGTACTTAAAAATTCATTGTTATGAAATTCATTATTTAGAAGTTACAGATTCATCATTTCTAAGTTAACAGGTTCATCGTTTTTATGCTATAAGTTCATCATTTATAATTTACTGGTACATCGTTTAGAAGCTATATAGTTTATAACTTACATCGTTTATAACTTGCTGTCACATCACTTACAAATTTATTATTTACAACTTTCAAATTTATCGTTTTGAACTTTCATATTCATCATTTATAAACTAATGAATATAAAATAAGTTCATCAGTTATAATTTACAGGTTCATCTTTTTGAAATCCATCATTTAGAAATTATAGGTTCATTATTTATAAGCTACAGGTTCATTAATTACAATTTACTGCTTTATCACTTATAGGTTCGTCGTTTACAGATTACAGATTTATTATTTTGAACTTATAAATTCATACTTTTGAAACTACATGTTCATTATTTTAAATTTACAGGTTAATCACTTACAGGTTTATTGTTTATAGTTTATAGGTTTATCACTTGTATATTCATTATTTTTACCAAATTTATCGTCTTTAACTTATAACAAATTGATTTTTCCTCTCTATATTACTTATTTTTAGTTCAAATATTTTTATTTTTAACCATTTTTTTTACAAAAAAAATCAAAATTAATTTTTTTTATCTCAAAAAATAAGAAAAATCATTATAATATTCAAAAATATTAAAAATAAAATAAAATATACAAATTAAAAAAATATCTTTCTCTAAAAACAAACTTAATATATATATATATATATATATATATATATATATATATATGAATAAGAAGAAGAAAAATAAGAGAAAAATAAGAATAAGAAAAGAATATACTAAAGAAGAAGAAGAATACAATAAAGAATAAGAAGAATATGATGAATATAATGAAAAAGAAAACAATGTCATACCAATTAATGATACATAAAATATTATGCACTCAGATCCATAATATAATATGTGATTATGGTGGTGACAAGTTCTTTACACCGTGGGCTTTTAAGGCTTAACTAAACCCAAGCCCATTATGATGAAAGTCAGGCTCTGACTTTAACGACTCCAAACACATATGTAGAATGTGAGTTGGGCACATCAATAGTACTCGCAAGAAAATATGAAGTGGTCAACAACTAAATAAGAGCACTACTCCACTACCTAAGGGGGTTAAGACATTATATATAAGCCCATTGACATGAGCATAAGGCATCTTCTTCTTTCTTTGCCAAAAAAAAAATTCTTCTTGTTCAAATATTTAATATTAATATAATTTCTAGAAAGCCTTTTTTAGTCTTTATTGCATTTTTTTTTTTTCATTTGGTGGAATGAGCGTGGATCCTTTGGTTTTTCTTCACTCTTCGAATAATATGGACCTACATTGCACCTTTTCGTTCATGCAATACCATGCTTTTAGCTCACTAGATGAATTAGAGGCTTCTCAACCAACTTCCTCTAATGACCACCAACCCTCAAACAGGACAACTTCATGAACGAATTCTCAATATCTATGATTTTTGTTGCTGAGGTTAATCATAATCTCATGTCGCACAATTTCCAGCCTAACCTAAACCTCATGATGAATCTGCCTCCACATCAACTACCTTATCAACCTTTATTCCCCCCCATACTCCAGATTAGCCTTGTATGCAAAGCTCCAGTAAACCTCAGTACTATCCATAACCTCAAATATTGTATCCCTTACAAACATTCCCCACTTAAATAATTTATCTTTCAACCTCTATCTACATACCTTCAACTTAGCGAACTTTTATGGAACCCACACCGACCATTTTTCTACAACTATACTTGCCATCTAATTATGGTTACCACATACCAATGTAAGTTTCGCATGGTTGTCCGGTTGCTTACCCAAGAATTGACCCACACTTGACCTTATATATATCCACATTATCATTATGATCAAGGAGGCGCATGATGAGTTGAAGATATTACTCGGATTGGCAATGAAACGATCCTATAGAGAGAAGCACATAACAATGTAGTAGCTCAATCAGCTGATAGAGAACCATTCATCAGAGCAATACTTGTTAAACTGTTTAGCACTAAATTCAAGAAATCTCATTTTGATTTTTATGATGACACAGATACTAATGATTTTCTTTATCATTATAAAAGAACTATGTTATTGTAAAACTCATCCAAATTTGTTTTACGCAAAATTTTTCCTATGACATTAAAAAGAGTGACACAATAATGGTTCCAGAAGTCAATCCCTTTTTTGAAGGATTCATTATCAATTTTGGAGCAACAGTTTTTATTCCAGTTCTCATCGTCTACTCCCACTAAAAAGCTTGAGATGTGCTTTGTTGAAAGTGGTGCAAAAAGAACATGAGCCTTTGAAAGATTTCATCAGTCGGTTCAACGTGATGGCCATTTAGGTGAACAATCTCACACCTAGTTTGGTTGTGGAAGCTATAGCAAGAAATATCATACATAAACATTTGCATAAATCCTTGAGGGTAGACAAACCAATTATCTATTCTGAATTGATAAAATATGCAAAATATTTGTGGAGTTGGTTGTAGATAAAAGAGAAAAAGGTTAGTGCCAGTGCTAAATGGAAAGGTGCACGATCCAAATTTGCTCATGATCGGTGTATAGATTAAGACTAATTTAATTTATGTCAATTTCAGATATAACTCAAATAAAATTCTAAAAACAAAAGAAATATCGTGATCCGACTTCTCTGAACTCTAATGATTACAAACTTATCTTCAATATCTGAAAATAAAAATAAAAAAAACGTGATATTAGTATACAATACGCTCGACAAATAATAATTATAGCATACAACCGATTGAGAACAAGTAAACGCTGAAATAATTTTTCAAATATTAAAAATATAATATCAATAATAAAATAATATTCAATTGAATGTCAAATACTGAAAATTTAAAATATCACGAATAATTAAATATCTAAAATATAAGCTGATAAACAAAATATTAGTTTTCATTTGTAATATAATCAAATCCAATCAAAATTTTAAAACACTCGGTACAGTAAAATAATGATAATTCACACCACCAAAGGCTAGATAGTTGGTAAACACGCTACTAGTAATAGATAAATATAATAGATATCCTCCATCACATATACCAATATATATTCTTCTAATGTAAATACAATGACATCACACATAAAAATAAAAAATGTGATCTTAATGATGTGATACATGTGGGCAGTCCAGATAACAAATAATAGATATATTGCTCATAATTGAGTTAGATAATAAATATATAAATTATTCACGATGGAACCAAATAACAGATAAATAATGTACCGGTTTATAAACAATATTTATAAGCAAAAATTCAATCGATAATATCAATTCAATTTCATATAACTTAATCATATATTTTTTTTAAATAATAATTTTAGTAATATTTTTCAGAAACAAAAATAATTACAAACCAGTGCAGATATCATAATCAAATTTTATTTCCAAAAGTAACAATTTCAATAACATTATTTTCAGATAAAACAATTACAAACCAGTGAAGATAATTTTAAAATATTAATATATAAAATATTTAAATCAAAAAATATTAAGAGTCTATTTCCATAAGCCTAAAACTCAAATGTGAAGGAAATTTATCAATAACCAATTTTAGTAATAAATACAAATTAAATAATAATAATTTTTAGATAAAATTTAAGTTATACAAACCATTTTATAAAATCTCATTTGCTCAAATAGAAGTATTGTAAAGAATAAATTTTTACAAAATATGGTTTTTCATGCTAGAAATTTTAAAACATAATTTTTAAAAATGTGTTATGCACTATAATTGCTGCGCATCTGTAATTTCAATAAAAGCTAGATCCAAAATTTGTATGAAGAACGATTCGTCAATCTATTAAGGGAATCAAAATTTCCCAATACATAACAAAGAAAACTTTATTCTAAAAATTCTAATTCTAATAAAAATCTCTAAGCCACTACATTAAACAAATACTATGGAGTCAACTGATATTAGGAGATCCAAATTTTTTTAAGGGTTTAACTGAAATTGCCAAAAATTGAAAAGTATACTGTATTTTTAAAAATTCACATCGGTATCAAATTAAATTGAAGTAATACAGTAGAAAATAATTGCAATGTAATTTGAATTAACTATTAGAATAATTGAGTAAACAAATTTATATAATTGTATAAATAAATCTGTTAATCTAGTATAATATATATATATATATATATATATATATATATATATATATTAATGTAAAAGAAGAAACAATAAAAAAATTATCGTAAATATTAAATGAATAAAACAAAATTATAATACCCAAATCACAAATGATTTTTAATTTGACTTAAACGTACAGTGGGAGGAATTTGGCTTTAGAAATTTATTTCGTAGCTAGCCAAGTTTTGATTAGAGTAAATTGTGCAAGAAATTATGATTAAATTCAATCAATGGAAGAAAAGAAACAAATTAACAACGCCATAAAAAAGAAATTCAATTTCATGGATTCAATGGAACAATTCACTATTAACCTTCAATTGTGGGACTGATAGAATGACAATAAAAAAATTTATAAAATAGCTTAATGGAGGCTTAAATTCCATAGAACTCAAATATTAAAAGAAAAAAAAATACAATCTTTCATTTCCAGACTTTTACCAATACCATATAAGAAGAAAATAGATTTTTAGAGACTGGCTTGATAATTTAGCAATATGTAATTCAACTTTCCACATAAATTTGGCTCCAAAAATTCCAACTGATTTTTTTCTATTTTTCGAAATAAGAAAATTTTGCTTCCAAAGAGAAAGATCCCATGTTTTGATAGAGGAAAAAAGATGCAGCTATCACGAGTTCTAACTGGAGTGGGATTCGAGGACTAAGGGTGTCACCTATGTTACTCTTCAAACGTCTATGGTTGTTGAAGAATGCAAATTTAAGGGGGTGGCGTTAAAAGCAAAACTGTTACGAGATATATTTTGTTTTAATTATTTTTAACTAGTAAATAAAATAATTAAAAAGTAAAAATCAGAGTTATATAATAAAATATTAATATCTACCAAAAAAAAATGTTAATATAGTTGTATCAATATAGATATATTTTTTGTAAAAAAAAATGGCTAAAATCTGGGTTAAATAGCTCGACATGATGAATATAGGAAAAGCAGGGAATGAAGATTCTGCAATTCTGGGAGAGAGAGCTATGGTTCCAATTGTCGGAGGATAGTGCCGAGTTTGGGAGGAGACTGTATCCAACAAAGGATCCGATAAAAGATCTGAGGGAAGATGAGATGCATGCAATGGAAGCAGTACAAAGAGAAGCAACAATGTGAAGGAGGGTTGATGATGATTCTTTAAATTATTATTATTTTTTTATCAGAATGATTCTTTAAAAAGTGTTACACTCCGATGAATAATCATGTATGCAAATTAAAGTACCACTTCCAATTACCGAATGTAAAATATAAAAAAAAAACTAAATTTATTAACAACATATGAATTATGTTTATGTATTAAAAATTTTCTTTAAATATGAAATTAACATATAAAATTATTTTATTAAAATGATAATAAAATGATGATGATTCTTTAAATTATTATTATTTGTTAAGGATTTTCTTTAGAAACAAATTAATGCAGATTAGTAAAAGGAAAACATAAGAACTAAGAAAGCTTACAAAGGAAATAAAATAAATAATTCCTTATCGGGCAAATACGGTCCGGCTGTTTGGTTCATTTGATTTCACACCGAGAGTCGCGCCTAGCCACATGCTTTCCGTAGAAAGCCCTAGAACGACCAACCAACGGCACACCCTTCTGTCCTCACCTATGAATTTAAGGCTCTGTTTGCTTCGACTTTTACTCAATTTAAGGGAAGAAGTATCCCTACCTTCACTGATTCTTGCTTTGCTTGTACTAATTATTAATTTTTCTTTTCAAAATTTGTATTAATTATTAATTTAGATATTGAATTTACTATTAAAATATAATTTACAAATTGAACGTTTTCATCAAGTAATATAAAATAAATCTATTTTATAAATTAAGTTTATATTGAAAAATATGATTATAAAATCAGTTTTGGATTAAATGGGCAAATTGATAAAGAAAAAAAAATAGTGGACTTCTTTCGTCAAATAAAACCAAACGGGGTATAGGGACTACACGGTTGCTATTTGCTATAGTGGAAAGAGTAATATCAGCCTTCCGGTTCCCTCTTCTCTAAGGAATTAGGAAAAATGATCCATTAATTAAACCACAAATATTCGATTACTTGTGTTACAAAGGTCTCCTTCTATTTTAGGCTGATCATCTCTTTGATCGTATTTTGATCGAAGAGTATGGCGGTGATTGAGCCAACTCGGAATCCATGGGTGAATACAGAGCAAGCCTCAAGAGCCGAAGTAAACAGCGACGATTTATTGATGTCGGAATCGGGGGTGGTAGAACCCCAACCGCGCCAATCAAACAGTGAACCTGACTGGAAATTAGGGTTTGGGGAAAGAGCTTTCTCTGCTGCCGGTGCTGCCTTTCTATCAGCAATTTTAGTCAATCCTCTTGATGTTGCCAAGGTGCTCACTGTACAAGTAGATTATACATATATATATATATAATCAATCCTCTGGTTTATTTTTTTCATTTGTATATTTATTTTTGTTCAATTTTATTGCACTTTGGTTGTGTAATTGTGGTATATTTATACCGTTGCTGTTGTTCTTCTTCTTTAAAATTTGATTGCTCCTTTGCTGCATGTGAAATAGTATTGAGATAGTGTAGGGGAATCGTTAGATTTTCTAGTCTGAAGATTACAAAATACTGTTGATATCAACCTAACTCTGATGTTCTCTTTTTAATTTACAGACAAGGTTGCAGGCGCAGGCTGCGGGAGTTCCTTATTCCCATCCTCTAAGCAACATCATCAGTCGAATGGCATATTTTGGTCCAAACATGGTGTGCATTTTTTTTGGGGGGCTTTACTGTTTCGTTTGTCTGAAGATTTCTATTAATTGTGCATGCTGTATTTTGGTCTCAGATGTTTGCTGATCTAAGGTGCTCCCCATCATGCTCTCGAGCTGGAGTTCATGGAACAGTTTCAATTTGTCCTCCAGATTGTTTTCAGTACAAAGGAACTCTTGATGTTTTCTACAAAATCATACGACAGGTTGGTTTAATTTCTGTTTTTAGTATTCATCTTCGGATCATACGATATGTTTTGGGATGGTGATCAGTGAAATAGGTGCAGTCACAACAGATTGTATAATGACGTAATTTGAGATATGTATTTTTCTGTTCTAGGTTTATATTTTACAGTAGTCTTTGTCTTTCGGTTTTCTATGACTTGAACCATTATTCATTGTTTATTTCGAAGGAAGGAATTTCTAGGCTATGGAGAGGCACAAATGCTGGTCTAGCTTTGGCTGTACCAACGGTAAATTTCTTGAGCTGTATGGTAATGCCCATTTTGAGGTGGCTATGCTGGTATTTTTTAGAAAATCTGTACCACTTAAGATTTTTTATTGATCATCCTTCCAATTTCTGCAAAAACAGGTGGGCATCTACCTACCATGCTATGATGTATTTCGCAACTGGATGGAGGACTTTACCTCTCAGAATATTCCTGGTGTGACACCATATGTGCCTTTTGTAGCAGGTTCACTGGCACGTTCTTTGGCTTGTGCAACTTGTTATCCTATTGAACTTGCTAGAACCCGCATGCAGGTGGGCTAAAATGCTTGATATAATTATTATGCCCTTAATTTATTTCTTTTTTCGGAATTTTTTGGGAAGCATGTTCTGAAAATTCTGAAAATATTTTTCTCTGTTGAGTGCGGGCACCTTCCTAGAGAACATTGTGCATTGTGTGAGGTTTTGATAAAAATAAAAACATGGCCTACATGCTGTTGGATGTTAATATGATTCGGATTGAAGTTCTGAGCATGAAGTGGACATATGTTCATCAAACTTTGGGATGCTATTCTTGGCTGGTATTAAACTTCTGGTGTATTTAAGTTGTTTTTGACCTGCTTGTTTCTTCCTATGGCTTATGAGATAGGGTAAGGCATAAGTGCATGCCTCCTCTGCTAATTACTCGGCAACTGTTTTTCCCCCATTTTTTATATCATTGATGAATTATGATATGTGTATTAGTGCAGCAAATATACTTATTTTCCATATTTGGAGATACGATAAGGTCATTCTGTTGTATTGCATTTTCTGGCTGAAATATGTTTCACAGTTGAGCAGCAATGTTATCTTCAATTCTTGGTGCTTTTTTTTTATACAAAGGTCATCACTTCAATGATTAGTCTGTTGTTTCTGGTCCTATAAACTGTGTGAATGGGGGTGTGCTGGTTATCTGATTTGCTGTGGTGATTTCTTTCTACTCTCTCTCTCTCTGTGTAGCTTCTGATTTATGCAACTACTTTGTAATTGTAGGCATTCAAAGCAGCCCAAAGTGTGAAACCTCCTGGAGTTTGGAAAACACTGCTGGAGGTCCTCTCCAATGTGAGGAGAACACATATTGTTCAGAACAATGGTGAGTTGATTCTTTTACTGGCATCGTGATGGTTTTGTAACTTCTTATTATTGTACACTATGGGTAGTTTGGAATGAACATTAAGTGAGAGGGAAGTTTGATAATACTTGGACAACCTGCAAATTATGATTCCGAACAACGATTTACCTGGCTTGTTTATCATGGTTGGATGTCTAATTTAGTAACGATGAGCTTTATAATACAGAACTGATGTGATTGTGTGTGTCTCTTATAAAAAAAAATACAAAATTTTTGGTGATGCTTGAAGGGAATAAAGTTGAATTGGAAGAAAACAGAGAATGAAGGATAATCCCTAGAGGATTTTTATTAATCTTGATTTTGAACTATTTTTGTAAATTTTTCTTTTCTCCATATTTAGTAGTTCAATGCATGCTGCTTTGTATTGTCAAGAAAAACAAAAAGTGAAGGCTTGCAGATCAAGTACACAAATATTAATATAGTGCTTAACTAATTGTGTTTTTGTTGTCAAAAAATGGAGGGTTGTGGCTCAGAATCAGATTCTTGTTGATATAAGGAAACCTGGTTAATGTTTTCTTATTGTAGCTGATACACTTCTTGCAACAGTGAGAGGCTACTCCGTCTTATGGACAGGCATGGGGGCACAGCTTGCTCGTGACGTTCCATTCTCTGCAATTTGTTGGTCAACCCTTGAGCCTGTGAGAACCTGGCCTTTTGCTGTTCTGTAAATGTATGCTTTTTCTTTTGCCAGTATTATTTAGTGTTCATGTGCTGTATATTAGAATGACATTCTTTTCCTTCTCGTTGATATAGATAAGGAGAAGATTATTAAGTTCGGTTGGTGAGGAATCCAGTGTGGCAACCGTTCTTGGAGCAAACTTTTCTGCTGGTTTTGTTGCTGGAAGTCTTGCTGCTGCTGCTACCTGTCCTCTAGATGTTGCCAAAACACGACGACAGATAGAGGTTATTGCTTCTTTCTACTTAATTGGCAAGCAAATTTAGGTTGATGTTGATCATCGTTATATTTGTTAAGGTGTTCAAGATGCTCTTTTTATATTAGGATCTGTTGCATGTTGGGTTTTATTATTATTATTATTATTATTATTGAAGAAAAGGAACAAATATTACTGTGAGAAATTATATTTAGAACTTGAACTTTATGAAAAACAAAAATATGAATAGAAGCAAAGATCGAACTAGATCGCAGTCTGTGCTGGATATGGAGATTGATATGTTTCTCTCAAGGCTGACTATATCTGACAAGTTCGATGCCTTTTTCTTGACTTTCAGAAGGATCCTGTTAGGGCATTACAGATGACAACACGCCAAGTGTTGGTTGAGGTTTGGAGGTATGTTTCATGGATATGGTATATTTTATTATTGGATGATGCTGTAACTTGAAATGGACGTTTGAACCTAAATATTAGAGGAACAGAGCTGAAAAAAACCTGAAAACTGACTAACCAATTCAGTACTCAGTCAATCTGGTTTTGTTCTTGTTTTTAAATGGTGGTTACTGTTCACTATTTGAACATCGATTGGAAGCAAATGAAGAATTCAAAATGCTGCAGAGGCATCCTAAGGGGAGATCTGGAAAAAGCATTTTAAATGCATTGCTAAATGACCAATTTGAACTTACAATCGCGTAATATAATGTCCAATATATTGACTGGTCTAATTCTTATCTTCAGCCTAATGTATATTGTCGGCTGCCAGAAATATTCTAGCACTATCGATTTAATTGAACATTATAGATTTGCAACTTCCCATGTGTGACAAGAATTCCAAATTTAATTGGATCAGGGATGGGGGAATGAAGGCACTGTTCACAGGTGTTGGACCTCGAGTTGGCCGTGCGGGCCCATCGGTTGGGATTGTAGTTTCATTTTATGAAGTTGTGAAGCAGGTTCTGCAACAACGCTATGCAACTTCATGAGCTTTGTTCGTGAGAAATCAATTTTTGGTGACACGGTAGGTGCAACAAGCTGCTCTGAAGAAGTGGCCACTGGATATTGTGTGAATAATGTAGCAAGCAAAGAAGAAAAGGCAAGTTTTAACTATGTAGGTTCTTTTGGTCTTGAGGCGCATGGTAAAATCCAATTTATCTTCATCTGAGATTAGTTTTATTTACAGCTCGGGATTGAGCAGAAATTTTGATAATTTGGGATGTTTCCCCAATCTAGAATTTTTTTTGGATCACTTTTAGCTGGCCTGTAGTTCCTTAACTAAAAAGGTTTTTAACCAACGAGGTGGATGCATTTTTGAGGTGAGTTTAGGTTACAGATTCTGAATTTTTTGAAGAAAAACCATTGACGCAAATCTTGTATTGAATGATGTATCTTCTTACTTCCTTTTAATCATTTCTTAGTACGCAAAATAAGTTGACTCTCTTTGGTAATCTGCTCATACTGATAATCTCGATGGTCTGTCAGAAATATTTATTGAAATTGTTGTATTTCCATTGGATCATTTGTAATAGCTAAATTTTTTTTAACAAAGATTGTTATATCTAAAAAGCAACATTTTGAAAAATCGGATGCCAGGAATTCTAGATTCAATTTCTGGTAGGTAAAATGATTTTGCAAGTTTGAAATTCCAAAACTTTATTTTTTCTCCCCCAGAGCTATCTGGTATTACCATTCTTCTTTCCACGATGACTACCGTAAGTGAAAGGAGAGAATGGATGGATTTTATTGTTTCATGTCGTATGAAGCTCCAAGCTTTCCTGCTATAGTGGTGACTGGTGACAGCACAACTATAAAGGTAAATTCGTCCTCTTCTTTTTTCTTTTCTTTTCTTTTTTTTTTCTTTTAATAATTATACTTGATTTACCTGATGGCGTGGTATACTCGGCTAAATTTATCCAACTCAAATTTTAAAGTTGACCATCCTTAAAAAAATTTAAGAGGTTGTGACCCAAATTTAATTTGAATAGTTAAAGAAATTAAATTCAAACACTATATTTAACGCAATCCATTTATAAAATTTTTATCAAGAAATTTTGATGATAATTTGACCAAAGAAAATCTAGCTAAGAGTATATATTGAAATCTAATTTATATACATGGTTTGAATTGTTAGCTTTTATATGAAGAGGACGTTTCCGTAGATCATCACCTGCAACTTTATATATATAAATTTTTAATTACTCTTAAAAGCAACTGCAAGAATAAAAAAGGTCACCAGATAAGAAATAATATTGTAAAAAAAAATATCCATTAATTTTATTTATAAAAAAAATACAATTAACATCTGAACTTGAGTATGTTAAAATTTATTGGTAATAATATAAATTAATTAAAGCACTGAAAAAATAAAACTCTAGTCATTCTATGAGAAATACGAATTTATGTTTGACTTGTAAAACCTGAATCCTTAAATTCTAAATGGGCATCGTCCACAACCTCAATAATAATCAATAAATAATTAATTAATTAACCACGAATCCATAAAGATGGAAAAGTAATGAAATTGATTATGAATCTCAATGGTCATTCTTACATATTTCTGCTGCGTATTAAGTTATGTCAGATATGGTCATTCTCATGAATTTCTTATATACACAATCAGCACTTAATTCCTATGCCAAATCAGAATATTCCGTCCTTCATAATCATATATATGATTGATTGTTTGAATTAAATTTCACTCGCTGTCTCTAATTATAACAATAATATTGTTAAATTTTAATTTATATTTTATAACCAAAGAATTTTTTTGATTTTAATTTTTGTAACACAAGTTTCATAGTTAAAAAATGGGCATGGATGACAAGTTGGAATTAGCACATCATGAAACAATGATATGACAAGTGGAGGATGGCAAGATTTTTGCAGTCACATAAATTAAAATTTGAAGACTATTATTATTAAAAATTGAAGTTCAGAAATATTTGTAAAGGAGAGGAGTCCGCTCATTTTGTTTCAAACATACCTTTTTTTCCTCCCTGTTCTTGCGTTGAACGCCTTCCAGAAATATAAGCTAAATTCTAATATTTGAAGGACTAGGATTAAATTTATGTCCAACAGTCTCTATAAAACTGAAAATTGAAAAGGACAAGGGTTTATGTTTGTAAATTCCTAACTCAAAATCGCAAAGCTTTTCTTTTGAGATCAACCATATACAGTGCCTACTTAAAGACGGTGTCACAGAACATAGCTATAACTTACAAAGATCGAAGTGCTGGATTTGAGGTATTTCAGATACGTTTCTAACCAAACACCAACAAACATCAGACAACCAGAAGGATTGCCGAACGACAGAGGATGGACTTATCAACAAAAACCAACCTCTGGAATTTACTTCTACCAGAAGGTTCTTCGGACAAAAAGAGCAAGTTATATATACTTACCTCGATAGACTAGTCAACAGGGGAGGAAAAGAGGATCCTCTTTGTTCTTGTATATCTCAAACAACTGCTTAGAATAGCGAGTCGCCAATGTTCTGCAGAGTTCAACGTAGCTGGAGCCATGCTCCTCCAACTGCTGCTTGGATTTCTTTAGATCACCTTGAGGATCTCCATCCGTGAGAAACTCAGCCAACTTAGTTCCCCTGTAAGATTTCCTAACATTATTAGTGGGAAATAACCGAAATATTCTACACGTAATGGATCTTCAAGAAATGGAGAATACAAGATCAAGTTTGATTAACGAAGATTCTTAAGTGGCATTTTGTAACAAAGAAGGGGAAACCATTACAGGAGCACCAAAAGTCCAACAATAATTGGGGGATCCTGAGAGAGCCACTGGAACCAGACTCAATCTTGAGTGGTTTGGTGTGACAAACCCAACCAGATTATAATGTATATGCAAGAAAATAAGTAGAAAATATCCCACCACTAATAGTCAAGGTCAAAGAAATTTTTGCAACTCTATATACACAAAGACATGTGATCATAGTGCTTTTCAACAGTGGGAAAACACTTAATTAATTCTAGTTTTCTGCAGCCTAAAATAAGAGAAATTTGAAGCCAATATCTCAATTAATATCCTTCAAATTCACAAAATTGGATTAAGCTACACAAGGAATTATAGAAAAATGAGATTCACGCAAATATTTGACATTGGCATAAGAATATTAAAAATAGTTCAAATGGTCAGAACGTAAACACAATGTAATGCACATCGACATCATGCCTGCATACCTATATGTGCAGACTAGATCAAATGGTTGATACATGAGAAGAAGTTAGCAGCCATCAAATTACTCTCTGCAGAAAGATAATAAAAAAGACAATTTTGTACCTGAAAGCATCAAATTTGCTAAACCCTCGGTTGTTCTCATATTTTGTTTCCTTGCTAAATTGCTCATCAGAAGTTTGCTGCCGATACAGAGCACATACAGCTCTCATACACAGTTCAAGATCTTTACCAAAGGCTGAAAGCATGTCAGCCTCCAACTCCCATTTGAACTTTCTATCTTTGATTCTTTGAAGTTTGCTCAAAATCTCATCAAAATCCACACTGCCATCTGATTCATTTTCCAACTGACTGGGAACATTATCAGCTTCAGATACATCAGATGCATCGAATCTGTCATCAATAAAGCTCTCATCTTCACTGTCCAATCCGACCTGCTCAGATTTGCTATCATCAGCATCATCTGTTGTAGGAATTCCTTGTCCATATTTTGATTCACTGGTCTTCTTTGAAGAGTTCTTTTCTGCCTTCACTTTTTCTTCACACTGCCTCAGGGTCATCAGACGCCGCCGTGAATGAGTTACAGCACATTGGACATTGCCATCTTTAGGAGGAGATGATATCATCAATAAATCTACTTCAGGAATCGACTCTAGAATATGCTTCTTCTTCAGTTTAGATATTGGAATATTGTCGTCTTCATCACTCTCAGTATCACTAGTTACAATTTTAGCAGCTCTTTTTCTTTTAGAAGTTAAGACACATGGAACATTATCTTTGCAATCTTCAACTTCATCTTCATAATCCTGACAGAAAATCTCATATTTCTTACCGTCCAAAGTTCCAGTTAACACATGATCAGTTGATATACAGACTTTTCTATTTCCCTGATCATTCAAAATAGACAATGGGATACCTTGAGTATCAGATTCATCATCACTATCAAAAATATTAATGACATTGGAACGTGCAGGTTTGCAAACGGCTGGGGTTGATGGAGCAATCTTTTTGTTAGGGCTTCTTTCTTCATCAAATGTTAAATATCTTCTGACTTTCCTGTGACATTCCCCTTCCAATTTTGAACAAACACCTTTCTTCCCTGCTAAAAGATTGAGGCTGCATGGGCTGTCTTTATATGGTGTACCTGCAACACAATGATAATAAATTAGAGATGGAGAAGAATAAAATTTATTATTTTTGTAAAAGAAAGATTAATAAATTTTCTGAGAGTACGAGAACAGACAAAAAGGTTCAAAAAAAAGGTAATACAAGAAGGCACATCCAAATTATGCTCCTGCAAGTATATAGTTCACACTTGAGAAATGGATAAATACACTGCTAGAAACTATTTTACCCAAAAAGGTGGCATATAGCTGCATTTTGAATCCAATGATGCACAAATCCAGCAAATCTATACCAAAATACTTTATTTAGCATAATTGAATTCTCAATTACTATAATGATTTGGAACAGGCCGATTAAGCACATCAATTTGGATAAAAGATAGGTAGTGAATACATGACATCCAAAATAAAATACTACACCACCACTTTCCATGTGGAGTGCTTTTGAAAAAAAAAAAACTGAATTACAGTAACTGAAAATGGGGCTTTCACCCCTAGAGCTAGTGCAGTCTTACATGAAGCACTCATAACTTATGATAAAATAAAATTTATTAATGATTGCAGAAAGAAAGGAAACCATATAATGCCATACCAGAGGCAGGAAAATTATCAATGCCCTTAGCAGGGATACAACTGGAGGCTCCTAAACCCACCACTGATTTCTCATTAATTTGTAGATGCTTTGCATCTGGTCTACTTTCACCTTTAACCATATCATCCAATAGTTGTTTCCCACTACCTGAGGTTGTATTGCCAACCACCTCCGAGACCCACAGTTCCAATTTGTTATACTTTTCCTTCCAAGCCACAACCTCGCTTTCAGCCTGTCTCTTCCCACACTCCAAAACATGGTTTTCAACCATAAGCTGATCAGCTATATTCTCCTCATCTCCCTCTGCCGTTAGATCAACAACTACATCCCCCTCTTTTCCCCCTCTGCAACCAACCTTGTTTTCGTCCTGAACAAAATTGCCCAGTTCTCTGAGATCATCATTCCATGTTGTACAGCCCTCCAGATCAACTTGAGCTGACTTATTCTGGCAAGCTTCTAGTTCCTTAAACTTAGCCTCAAGCACTTCATACTCACTCTTCCTCTTCTCGATTTCCAATTCCAGTTCTACAATCCTAGCTTCAGCCTTCTAACTCCTTTCTTCCATCTCATCACACCTACACTTTTTCAAATCTTCCTTAGTCAAGAACTCAAACTTTGGAACTTTAATTTCCATTTCTTCCATATTCACCTCCGTGTCTAAAAGAACAACCTCAATCCTCAGAGTCGAGAAACTTTCATAAATTATCTCACTGATTTCATTCGAACATCCTGCGTTCAAAAATATCAACAGTCAAATGTATTACTTTTATTAAGCATATCTAATCTATAATCAGACAAATACAGCTCCCTTCATTGTTTAGGATTTCTTTGTAAAAGGAAAAATAAATCTGACAGAAAATTATGCAGAAAACAGAAGAAGTGTAGGAGATGGAGAGGAGAACACAAGAAAAGAATATAACACAAACACAAAACTAAAGAAATTTTGAGGCAAACAAATACAAAAACATATTTTTATTATTGATAAATGATAAAACATATATTTTTATTCATGTTTTTCTTCTTCATTTTCCTTGCAAAAACTCTCTTACAGACTCCTCTCCAACTCTTCCTCTGTTTTAGTAACAGCATCTCAAATTACTTCAATCAACAACAGACACTACCTAATTCAAATCTTTGTACTATTACAGATTTTCAAAACAAAAAAAAAAACAATGTATTTAACCAATTTATCTGAATTGCAAGTGAAGATCTCACACCAACAAAAAGAACAAAGAATGGAAGAAAAGGCAAAACTTACTATTGATGAAGCATCGTAAAAAAAGTTGGCAACTTGGGAATTCTCTCTCGCTAGGGTTTCCTTCGTTTTCCGTCTGCGACAAGCTTGAGAGATGAAATGGAGGGTAGTAGGTACTACGACTAAGCACGGGATAATGAAGTGGGACTGTTACAGAGTAACTGTACAATCAGTGACGTGGAGGAACCTGAATAGATGATGCCACCTGGACAAATGAGTCGGCAACCCATCGCAGTAAAGTCACTCAGTGATCCCTAACTCAAGAGCTAAACGACGCTGTTTTGAAGAGAACAGAAGCCCCCGATTTTGACGGCCCTGTCGTTTAGAAAAAGAGGAAGTCCGTAGAACATTAACGGGGAATAGAATTCATGATTCCTTCTCAGTTTCCCAAAGAAAGGATGGAAGTTGAATTGTCGCGTTGCCAGCGACATATCGTCTAAGGGCTTTTTTTATTTATTTCTATGAGTTAGATAGTAAATTAAGTAAATAATATAAAAATGTAGCATATAAGAAATAATATGAAATATAATTATCTTTAAAGGCAACAAAAAAAATAAAAAATTTATTTGAATAATTTAATTGATCCAAAATCATGAGGACATAAAGCGAAATCTCCATATCCATATCAATATCATAATTAGAGTAAAAAGACTAAAAAAATTTTGAACCTAAAGTCATAGCTTTTAATTAAATAAAAAAATTTACAATATCCATAATGTTTAAAAAGTTATTTATAACGTCATAATTATTTTTCAAAGTAAAATATAATTTTATTGAACTATATTTAGTAATTTTTTTTTACACATCCCTCTCTCCCATTTTTCATCTAATTTGTATAATAGTTTTGGTTTAAATTTATGATTATAATTAGTTCATCTAATTAATAAAATTGATTGATTATATTTAAAGCCCTAAGTGTTGATGATTTATATGTATATATATTTCTTTAGCTTAATTAAAGTTATTTTAATTACTATCCCAATTGTGAACCAATATCATTTTTTCAACAATAGATCAAGCCAAATTTTGAACTTAATTTTAATCCAGAACTTAAATGTAAAGTAGATAAAATAAAAAAAATTAATATATCAAAATATTTACCAATAAATTTTTGTTTTTAGTAAATATTAAAATGAAAGAAATACCTTTTGCTTCTTCATTTGATTTTTTGAAAATTTTATTTTATGCGTTCTTAAAATTATCAAAGAAAATAATTTGATAAGTTAGATATAATTTGTTAAAAAGGAAAAAAAAGTACTATAACAACTATATAGGAGACAATTTTCATCATATTTAGCATTAAAAATCCACTAATTAATTTACTCCAAGCAACTGAGATGATTTTCTTGTATGAATTCATTGAAAATTGGAATATTTATGGAATTTGAATGAATAAAATAAAACTATATAAAAATGAAAATATGAATTTGATATGCAAAATAAAATCAATTATTTTGGGTTGTTATATCATAGATATGATTCCATTTGCATTATAAATCTTATTTTTTACAAAAGTGGGCATTTTTCCATAAATGAATTTTTGTAAAATAATAAATATAAAATAAATTCATCCGTTATAACTTACAAATTTATCATTTTTGAACTTATAAGTTCATCAATTATAATTTACAGGTTTATCATTTTAAATTTATAGGTTTATTATTTTGGACTTATAGATTCATCGTTTTTAAGTTAATTATTCAGAAATTATAAGTTTATCGTTTAAAAACTACAAATTCATCATTTTAAATTTACAGGTTCGTCGTTTACAACTTATTGTCTCATCACTTACAGATTTATTATTTACAACTTACAGATTTATTATTTACAACTTACAAATTCATCATTTTGAAACTACAGGATTATCGTTTAGATTTTACAGATTTAACATTTACAAATTAATCATTTAATTCTTGCAGGTTTATCGTTTTGAATTTGCATGTTCATCATTTTTAAACTTACAGGTATCACTTGTAGGTTCATCATTTTTGAAGTTACAGGTTTATCGTTTAGATTTTGCATGTTCAACATTTTTCAGGTTTATTGTTTACAATTTATAAATTTATCGTTTTAAACTTGTAAGTTCATCATTTTAAAACTTACAAATATCATTTGCAGGTTCATTATTTAGATTTTGCAGATTTAACTTTTACAGATTCATCATTTACAATTTGCATATTTATCGTTTTAAACTTACAGATTCATCATTTTGAAACTGCAGATTCATCATTTTTAAACTCGCATGTATTATTTACAGGTTTATCGTTTATAAGTTCTAAGTTCTTAACTTACAAGTTCATTATTTTTACCAAACCTATTGTTCACAGCAACTCGATTTTTCCTCTATATATTATTAAGTTCAAATATCTTCACTTTCAACCATTTTATTTTATAAAAAAATCCAAATTAAATATTTTTATTTCAAACAATAATTATAATATTTATAAAAATATAATCAAATATACAAATTTTAAAAATTATTTATTTAATACACAAACTTAAAGTATACAAATTTTTTTTATCTTTGTGAATAAGAAGAAAAATAAAAGAAAAATAAGAAGAAAAAGAAAAATATGCTGAAGAATAAAAAGAATTCACTGAAGAAAACAAATATAATAAATACAAAATTAAAAAACGATATCAAACCAATTAATGACACATTCTTATACGTATATAATTTGGGCTCATTTGTTTAAGGCAAGGCTAGCCTTTTTGCAACCCAACCTTTTAATCTTATTTTATTTTTCTTTAATTATTTTAATTATTTTACTTTTTATTTATTTATTAAAAATAAGGGGTGTCAAGTGATGGCACCAAATATGAGTTTTCTTTAATTATTTTCCAAGAAATTCAAGCATAGCTATTTACCCAAAATAATTGAATTGTGAAGCCACCAAGATAAGACTCTCGTTCTCTTTCTTGCTTCTTACTAGACCTTCACCATCAACCTCATTTCTCAGCATTTGCTCTGTTTGAAAAATCTCAATATTTCAATCAAAAACTTTATATCTAAAAATGGGTTCGGGCAGTAGTCGAATGGGGTGGCACCCATCACGGGCCCGAGTGAACCACAGTCGCCACTCTATATTCTTCTCCTCTCATATGTGGTGGCTCCTCTTCTCGTGCTGCTCTTGAGGTAAATTGAAATTCTAGAAAAAGAAAAAGATAATATATTTTTTTAGAAATTATTTCTTATGTTTTTTCTTTATGATTTTTGTTACTTTTCCCTTCTTTCAAAATAATATATTTGATAAGATTTGATTGGTTGGGATTAATTTTTTGGGGTTTAATTATCTGATTGAAGGAAGTGAATTCGAAAGAAATTTGATAATTCCCTCAATTTGAATCCCTAGATACCTTTTGAGGTAAATTCCCTAATTTTCACTGATTTTTTTTTGCCTTATTGTGTCTGTTTTGATGTTGTACTTTTTATCATAGTTTTCAGTTCATTTGGATCAGATAATTCCATCGATTTCATTTTTGGGATTTTCTTTTTCTTTTTGCGCACTCTACTATTTATTTGTATTGATAAGTGGGGAACTCAGCTGCTGGATTAATGGTCCAGTGAGGCAAAAAATTGGGCAGAAGGACGGAAGAAAAGGGTCATTGCTATGACAGTATGTACCAGGTGACGACGTGTTAGTGTAGAACGACGTAATTTTTATGATGAGCTACTTAGAGTGAATTTTAGGGAGTTTACTGTCCATATTACATTAATCAACAGGGGATCCCATTCAGTTACCTAAAGGTAACAACGGATACGAATTTTGTGGGTATCCGCATTTATCCGAAATGGTGGTTTAAATTTTAATGGGTAATCATACTAAAATTTTGAGATAAATTTGAATAACAATATTTAAATTCGTTACGCTTTTAGAAGAGATACGAGTAGAGACTATCGGATATCCACTACAGAATGAAACCGATTATATATATATATATTATGTAATTTATTCTATTTTTATTTATTAAATGTAATAATATAATTAATTATTTTTTACGTATTTTTATATATTAATGAATTACAAATGTAATAGGAGTTTGAAATATAATTTTTCTATCATAATGAATAATATTTAATTTTATTTTTTATATTATTTTTAAATAATTTGATAAATTATTTTAATTTAAATATATTAAATTAAATTTTATATTTTATTTTATAGTGATTTATAATATATTATTTATATATTTTTAAAATTTTAATTATTTGATTAATTTTAATTTAATTTTTTATTAATAAGTGAATTTTTTAATATTATTCGGATTTATAACTATTAACATTATAATTTACGTATTAGAATATATATAAAATAACTTTTGAGCAACTGCCATCACTACAGCTACCCAGCTTCAATGTATAGATAGATAATTATCCATTATACAACGACATGTAGCGTCGACCAGCGATCCACAGCCGAATTTTTCTTATTAGGCGATGGGAGCAAGAGCAACTGATGGAATGATTGTTTAACGGATGCTTAGTATGAAATTTCTTAAGCTCCTCAGGCTAAACCTTGTTTTTCCTCGAAGAATAGCCCTAATCGAAGTGGATGGTGGAGGAGCTCTGAGTCTGTGGAGGTTGGGGTTGAAGCAGCTCTTCTCCAAACTCAGAGAGGAGCCAGAGCTCAAAGACTTCATGGATTACTTGGATGCTCCATCGCAGGCGGCGGCTTATGGACCGCCTGGGTAATCCTCAGTCCAATTTCAAGGTTCTATTTTTTTCCCCACTTTTAGTTGCATTTCTTTTAATTTTCACCAATTCGACTTGGTTTTCAATTCTCCTCAGAAAGGAACAATTTTATTTTGATTTCTCTTTTTGGGTAAGTGTAGGCTATCCACATTGCCGGTACCAAAGGAAAAGGATCAACTGCAGCCTTTCTATCTAACATCTTACGGGCAGAAGAATACTCCGTTGGTTGTTATACAAGGTACGGACTTGTTGTTCCTTTTATTTTCGTATCTTTCTCCTAGATGCCAAAAGATATGATGTTTTACAACTATTTATTGTTTTAGACAGTCTGTAATTGTGTGTTAAGCATTGAAAAAAGTTAAAATTTAATCTATTGCATTATATTGCACGTATATATATATATATATATATATATATATATATATATATATATATATATATATATATATATATATAGGATTCAATAACGAATTTTGTTCTGTTTAAGCAGTCCACATATTGTGACTATAAGGGAACGGATGTCAATGGGAAAATTTGGTGAGCTGGTCTCAGCAAAGAAGTTAAATAGTCATTTCCTCCGGATTAGGGAAAAACTTGATGAGGCAATCCTAGTAGAAAATGGGGGTTTGAGTCATTTTGAGGTATCCACTTACCTATTGCATTCTTTGCCATTATAATCCATAAAGATCTAGTCTTACTTTTGTTCTTTGGTTGCACTCCCTTGGTGCTTTATCTATGGTGGAATTTTTTATTTTTTAACTAGACAAATAGGTACTACCTTAGTTGAAAAGGAGCATAAAATGTTTAACAAACTGGATGGATGTCCCCTCCAGAGCAACAATATGTAATCCATTGGTTAATATCTATAATATAATCACATGTACTAATCTATTGGTTGATATCTATAATCACATGAAGACTCGGGCCTGAGTTGTTTAGTGAATTTAATCTGTTAATATGCAGTTATCCTAATAATTTTTCTCTGTTTTTTAAATTTTATATTGTGGTTTGTGGTTTTGATGTTAGTCATAATGTTATATCTTGGTTTTTAGTTTCTTATTCAAAATCTGTTCTCCTCATTTTCGATATGCTTCAGGTCTCATGCATAATTGCAATATTATGTTGTAATTATCTAACTTAATTTTTCAGGTTCTTACTACAATAGTTGTAACGGCTGGGTCTCATCCACAGCATCGGCCCTACCCGAAGTCCACAGGACTGAGCCCACCCGCCGTCTCACTGAGACCAACGGGCTGCCGGGGTCCATGGCCCAGTACTTCCAACCCATCTCCTGCTTACCAGGTAGGTTGTTGGAGCTGGGATTCGAAACCCCAACCTCCCTTTAGCCTCAGTAAGAGAGTACCAATTGTACAATTGGTAGTCTCTTACTGAGGCTAAAGGGAGGTTGGGGTTTCGAATTCCAGCTCCAACAACCTACCTGGTAAGTAGGGGATGGGTTGGAGGTACTGGGCCATGGACCCCGGCAGCCCGTTGGTCTCAGTGAGACGGCGGGTGGGCTTGTCCTGTGGACTTCGGGTAGGGCCGATGCTGTGGATGAGACCCAGCCGTTACAATAGCACTCTCTCTATTTGCACAAGAGAACATTGACATTGCAGTTATTGAGGTTACTAAATTTTCTCCTCCTAATCTTCTTCTTTAGCTATTAAAACTTATTAAGAATATGTTTTCTTATGCATGTTGGTGGGTAACATTGTTTTGAATAGTATTTTTGCTGCTTGGAATGTTAAACTTGTCTCTCTGTTATATATTTCATGCATCAGAATTTATATTCATATATCTGCTCTTCCAGGGCAAAATTTCTAACTTTTTGTTAGTTATTTATCAACAGGCTGGTCTTGGAGGTGATCGGGATGCTACAAATATAATATGTAGTTATGGACTTGTTGCTTCAGTCATAACTTTTATGGGTGAGGAACATTTGATGGCACTGGGGGGTTCGCTAGAAAGCATTGCAATGGCAAAGGCTGGAATAATCAAACATGGTCGTCCAGTTAGGTGATTCTCCTTCACATGTAGTAGTTTTCTTTTTCTTTTTAATATTTTTTGGGTGCACATCAGCTGCTTTGAACAAACATAAGAAATCAATAAACTAATCATGGTTGCTTGAATTGTATTTCTTTGCTCTCGCAGCTTTGCTATTCTTCATTACATATCATATGCTTGTGTAAGACATTGGATTTAGTTGTGCAGCACATCTGTCTTTTGTTCACTGTTAATATTTGATTGAGCAATTATATATATGCTGCATATATATTTAGAGCTGTTTCTCTCTTTTTTTTTTAGACAAAACAAAAAACTACCTTAAGAGGTGAGACATTGGACTTTGCGAAAAACTTGCAACTAATGCTGATTTTGTTTCTAGGAAATTGTTATTTTTGTGCTGCTTTGTAGCCCCCTTCTAATTTTGCTAATAAATGCACACACAGATGAAGCAGAAAATGCTTTATTTACTGATCTTTGTATGAATTCCATAGTTGATAATATCAAGTAAATTAATAACACAAATAATCTATTAAAATGGCAGATGCATATGTTAATGCACCTATTGTCTTGCTGCAATGACATTTGAAGATTCTGATGATGAATGCATATAATGATTAATCCTGCTTAGAATTTATGATGGTGCAGTAGTTTATTCTATTGGAGCTACATAATTCAATGAGACCTTTTTTCATTACTTTGTTTTAGTGTTGATCAAAATCTTCAGTGTTTAAGTGGCTTGTATTTTCAGTTGGTTCTAGGTGGACCCTTTCCTCCTTACATTGAGCATATTCTTCGTCATGAAGCCTCAATGATGTGTGCTGCTGTAGTATCAGCATCTGATTCTGGGATTAGAACTACCATTAAAGGGCTTGGCATGTTTGCTGGTAGACACTGCCAGTTGTATGACATAATGATACAAGTTCAGAGGGATTTTCAGCTGGTATGTTCTTGAATGACTATTTCTTGAGCATCTTAAGATCTTTTGCATCGTTTATCTTTAAACAGAATTACAACCTTTTATCTCTTTAGTCTCATTAGATATGCCATAACTTAGCTCTAATTATTTCTGCAGTTTCTTAAGCTACCCGACATTAAAATGCACATGCTTGGAAGTCACCAACTGAGAAATGGGGCTACTGCAACATGTGTAGCACTGTGCCTCCGCATTCGAGGTGCACCATTGTTTTGTATATTTGTTATACGCGCGCGCGTGCACACACACACACATATATATAAAAGCTTTTATGAAGTAGAACCAAAGGTTTCTTATTTGATAGCTGACGTTTCTAAAACATTTCTAGACTTGAATTCAAGCCAGAAGATGACAGCACAAGTTCTCTGTTATCACACAATATTATGATATAGAGAACTACACGACTTGGAAAATAGTGGTAATTTATTAGACTTGTAATTAACCGGAGTACTTCTGTCCTATCACTTGAGACTTCTACTGTTGTATCCTTAAATCACCTTCTATTAGCAATATCAATTCAAGTTCATTACCCTCAGTTGTTCTATTTTCAATTGGAAATTACCCTAGGAAAACAACACATCTCATCTTGGCACTGAAATAATTTTGAAATGATGAAAATGAATTTGTCTAGCTAGATTAAAATAATTGTTTAGGAATTTGTTGGGACTGCTAATCTTATTATTACCTTGTACCATTACTTATTTTTTTGATACTTTATGGATGGCACAACAGGATGGGGAGTTTCAGATGAATCAATTAGAGTTGGTCTGGAGAACACATGCTTGATTGCTTGCCTGGAAGAAGTCAATTTCTATTATCCAAAGAGGCTGAGTTGTTAGGACTAGCTGGAGCCACAGTACTGCTTGATGGACGTTGGTTCTCATGTTCCTCCATACTCCTTTCTGATGTTCTAAATTTAATTCTACCTCAAATTTAAATATTTCTCTATGGTCCATTCTTATCATACTGGTCATATGTACTTCAAAGAAATGACGCTCCACATAGTTGTATTCCTCTGTTAATTGCAATAGTAAATGCCTTTTCAGCTCACACTAGGGGGTGTTTGGGATTGCTGTTAGATGTTTAAAAAGCAGAGTTATAATTTTTTTGATTTAATTGACCGATTTTTTTAATTTTTTATAAACTGTTTTTTTCAATTCTGTTTCTGGAAAAAATATCTATTTAACTGCTTCTCCTCAAAAACAGTTTTCAAAACTCAAAAATTTTAAAATAAGTTTTTTTTTCCAAAAATATTTTTACTAAACACAATGTCAAATAGGTATTAGGTGGAAACAATACAAATGTCATTTCCAGCAAGGTTGGTGCTTTTAGTTGCAATGGCTAGGGACAAGGACCATTTGGCTTTTGCAAGAGAGTTTCTTTTAGGTATAGCTTCCTAAAAGGCTTTAGCATGTTTATTCTATATAACCTCTATTGGGGTCGTCTATAGAAGTGATGCAATATCCAACTACCTAACTTGTTTTTATTCCTCAGTGGATGAGGGAGAAATGCATTTTGGTATTTTTAATTCTTTATCTGCGGCATGAGTGGGATGTCACGCATCAAAGGCACGCTGGCATGCAATTCTTTGGAATAATGTAATTACGCTGTCACTTTTTTTCCAGATAAACAATTAGAGGCCGTCGTCCTAACAGAAACTGACATTGCCGGAGGCAAATCCCGAACTGTTCCATTGTTAAGAGATTACTGGGTACAAGCATCTGAAGAAATAGGGATCAATACCTTGCATGATGGAATGGCAGAATTCCAAGACCTCTTGCATAACCAACGTATACATCCTGCAAACGCACTGGAAGGCAGAATCATCTTGGCAACCGAGAAATCTTTGGAGGCTTCCATGAGAGTTGCAAGTAAATTTCTTACGAGAAGACCAGGGAACCTGCTAAGTGTTCTCGTAGTGACTGGATCTCTTCATATCGTGTCATTCAGTGTTGGCTCGTCCACAGGTAAAATGCATTGCATGAAACTTTTTTTTTTTTTTCAAAATAGCATCTGTATTTTGAGCAAAAATGGATTAATCTTTGTAAGTACTGTCAGACAAGTGGTGCGCTGTTGTCGTTATTTATTAATGTTCTGAAACAAGAGTTGAGCTAATTAACTGCGCAAGGTGTGGTTAAACTTACCAAGAAGCAGTATAAAAAGAAAACGTATTTATTTGTATTTTATTTTATGATGCAAACTGCAAAACCTGATATGCAGCTAGAAGTTTGGTGATAAATATTAAGTGATTTTAATAAAGGAAAAATTCATGATTTGAAGGATCATTTGTGTCTTAAAAATAGTTACTAAGGTTGCATGTCCCAAACATTCCTGCATCAAGGAGTGGGCCAAAAGAAAACCAAAAAGATGAAAAGCATTTACATTTTGCCAACCAATTCAATACATCATTTGTCACCATCATCAAAAGGGGATTGCTATCTGACTCTAAAATTTGTTATGTATTGGATGCAAAGATATGCTATTACTACATGTGGGCATCTTTCATGGTAATAGGTGTTTGTGTAGGGTACAGTTGCAGTATTTGAGAGGAAAAAAATAGCCTCAACAACTTCGTCCCATTTTATTAACTCATCCATGCAAAAGTCCAACAAAGACAAATACTGTGAAGCCTCATATGGTAGGCACACACTAAGGGCCCCGGCTTGCCCATAGATTCCATTCATATCTTTGTTTGTGAATCAAGCGAATTATTTATTTTATTTAAAAGTATTTTTGTTCATAAAATAATTTATGTGAGTAGTTTATAATTATAAAATGAGAATTGACTTTTTTTTATATAGTAATTTATTATTCTATCGAATAATGCATAAATCTTGTTTAACCAAAAAATTTCGCTAAAAGGCTAGCTAAGATAAGAGATTTGTTAAAGAAAATGGGAAAGATAATAGTTATTGACTCATTGTATAATACTCTTTTTGTCCTTTTAAGATATGCTTACCTTCTTTTTTTTTTTACCCCATTATCTGTTTCAAATATATATTGTATATATGTTTCTTTTTTTTTTTTTAGCATAATTGATTCCTTAATTTTTTTTATATTTTCTTACTTTAATTTTTATTTTTATAACAAATTATTAATTAATGTAAGAATACTTCAAAAAAAAAAGTAAATAAAATCTATAATTTCAATTATATTAATTAATTTTTTTAATATTGAGAAAATTATAAATAATTAAAAAAATAATTACTTGAACAAGTTCATGGGCCTTATGAATCGGGTATTGTGATATTTAAGTTCAACAAGACAATCTATTCGAGCTTGATTCGATTCAATTATTTCTTTGTCAAATTTGAATATTTTACAAATCGAATTCGAATAATATTGAGTAGTTTAACTTGTTTACACTCTACAGTCTATGTGGTATTTAGTGATGATAGATTCTATGCTGCAGCATCAAATGAGGAGACTTGGGTAATTTGTCATCCAATTTTTCATTTTTAACAATATTCTAACTTGCTATTAATTGGTGGCTGCATTTTTCATTGACGACGGGACTTAGTGTAGTTTGTCTTCGGTTCATTACTCTCCATCAAAAGAATTATTTATTTTTATACATTAATTACAAGAACACAAATTCCTACCAAAAGCACTTATCTTTGAATTATTTTTCATAAAATAATGGGTAGCTTTCCCCCTTCTAATTAATATTCCATCTCGATTTAAATGAAATCTTAAAAAAATATTTTTTTTTTGTGACGACACTCTTCAATTTTTACTCAGAGTGAGAACCGTCTTTCATGCTGTTGGGGTGTGACCTAGACTTTATATTTTAAAATTCGAAAGTCTATTCAAGTTTATACTCAAGTTGCAGGGTGAACTTTGTCCTATTCGATTAAATGCCATCAATTCATTTAATTAACAAATTTTATTCACTTATTTAGACCTGATATATCATGTATGGATGCAATTATAAACTCTTACTTTACATATATAAATTTTAATGCTATTTAACTTTTAATTTAATATATTAATTTTTAGAATGGTTACTCATGAATTTGTAACCAATAAAAACTCTTTTATATACCCTTGATTTATATATATATTGTTGTAAATCAAGGAAAAAGAACTTCATGCTACTTTAATTAGTTTTTTCATTTGTGCTGAGGTTTCATCAACTTAAAATTTTCTACTCATTATAGGTTTAGCAGGTAGGACCCTTTATTCAGCAAGCAAATATAATGTAACGAAATAGAGTGGAAGGATAGAATATAAAGACAAGAAATGCTTACATTTACTTCAATAGCTAGCGACAGAGATATCACAAAGATTTTCCATACAATATATGTAACAACTGAATTAAATGGAGGGGTTGGAAGGGGGAGATGCACCAATTGTGTATTATAACCCCAACGGTTCTACTTCTAGGGCAGGAGATGGGGACATGACATCAAGAATGGGACATAGAAATCTCAAATAGCAATCAAGTATGTGGGTCCCTCTTCGGCGATCCGACATCCCGTCCTCCGATTGGTGCCATCTCCCCGCTGCACAATTTTCAAGAAACCCTAGCAAATTTCTTTTGCATATATAATAGTAGATGATAGACTCCAATCCAAGAGATTGAAGAGAAAGAGAGAGAGAGAGGTAGAGATTGAGGGATATAAATGTGGAGTAATGTTTTGCTCGTATATTTCGTGGTGCCAGTAAATGATGTTTCAGATTTGGAAGTAAATGAAGCTGAGGTCCCAGCTTATTAATTTACATTTTCAAAGTGACAACTTTGCTTTAAAATTTGTCCCTCATTTCCATTCACTTATATGTTATTGTATGCTTTAAATGATGAGTTTGTTTGCTTTTATTTGTATTTTTATGTACACGATATTGTTTTCTTATCCAAATTTATCATATTCTAAAACACTACTTTCAAATTCGGTCCAATCAAAAAATCAAAAAAGATAAAAGATCGAAAATTAAAAGTTCAACCGGAGTTAAAGTGAGATGGAATTGGTTAAAGTGATTTTATTTTTCAAAATATAATATTTAACATGCCCAATAAAATATAACAAATAATTATATATATTAAACATATTTTATGTAATATGTTCAAAATGTTAAATATTTGAATCAAGAATATATAATTGAGCAAATCTATATGTTACATTAGATTAACAATGCTCTAGAAGGGGCGCCAAAAATTATACTTGTGGTTCTTTTTGTATACGTAAAATAGGCGGATCAAATCTATGCATCAGAATTTTTTTTTTTTTATGGTCTTCTCATATTTGATATGATCCAATGTAAATTAAGAATATGTAATTGATACGAAGTTTTATAATTAATTTTATTCATAAAATCAAGTTAATGATATGATATTATATAAAAAAAATTATATAATATTTTATTATTATTAGTTTAGTTTATAGATAAAAATATAAATCGGGGGTTTAGACAAATAAAAATTCCATGATTTGTAAGCCAATTAATTAGTACCTGGAATATGGCATTTGCCATTTTACGTACGGTGGACCTAGAGCCCGTAGAAGATTCTTGCATTTAAAACTTAAGGTCACAAATTCTTGATTGCACAAGCTAGCATATATACGTATTTTAATAATATATTTAAATACTTCTTACCCCTTTTTTTCATTGAAATTAAGATTTCAAACATAATGTCCTAAGAACTACTTAATAACCACTGAGTTAATTAAAACGTACTTTTTACATTTAATTTTTCAGTGTACCAAAAATTACATTTTTCTGTATTTTCATTTTATTACTAAATAACAATATTGTAGGGGATCTAAATGTGAATATTCGTCTAAATAGAGAGAATTGGAACATGATTATGATTATGAGTTAAGTTCACCCGTACAAAGAACAAATAAGAGGAATCGAAAAATCATATAACATAATAATGATGATGATGAAAAAATTTTTGCAAATAATAAGGTAGCAAAATTCATTTTTCTATTTTCTTAATTAAGATTAGCCCATGGAATGTCTCCACTGCGAGGCCTAAACCTTCAATTTTCATTTATAAGGTGGATTTATCATAAATCAATTCAATTCATTATTATTTCGTCATATATAATATTAGTATTATTTTATATTCATGACAATAATAATTGGATTCTTTCATTAAAAATACTAAAGGGATGATTGGGATTGATGTTGGCTCTCAAAAAAAGCAAATTTAGAATTTTTTTTATTTAATTAACTAATTTTTTAATTTTTTTATAACTTACTTTTTATAAATATATTTTTGAAAAAAATATCTATTTATCTGTTTTTTAATTTTTAAAATTTAAAAAAATTAAAAATATTTTTTTCCTTTTTCAAAAGCGTCAAACACTCTAATTGTAGGTAAGAAATATTCCAGATGTAATTAAAGGGACGATGATGCTGGATTTACTATATATAGCAGCAGATTTTTCTTCTTCAGTTTTTGTGAAAAGACGTGTACGAAAAAAAGACATTGGAAAACTTAAAACCTTGGATTTTGAGACAGTACAGAAAAGCAAATAGTGAAGCACATATACATTACAGCATCGGAGTTACATAAGAAAAACGAGAATCGATGCAAACAGTTTGATTATATTTATCAAGATCTTAACTTATTGTCCAGCTAAACTCCTGTTTGCAAACTCTGAGTGCAGAAAGTAAAGCAAGGGATCATAGAGAGAGATGGTTGGTGACAATGGTAAATGTGAAAATTGATGGATGAGAAGGAAAAGTTGTATACATTTGGCGGAATATTGATTGCGATAAAAACGAATGAATAGTTGCAACTGTAACACAGCCACGTTTTCATTTATAAATGGAACGCACTCCCATGCTCTCTATCTGACTTTCCTCTTTCCCCTCTGCCACCGTGTGCTGTGGCATTATTATTATTATTAACCACATATACATTGAGATTTTACATTTCTACACCTTATGCCTCCATAAATTTATTTTGTAAATCAAACCATAGTCATGTGAAAAATGTAATTATAAATGATTTTTTATGTTGTAATTTATCTTTATTAATAGCATCTTAAGGTCTATCTTATAGCACGGATTAAAATATATTGAGTCTCCGTACTTATAAAGCAGTGATAAAACTGTTTGAAATTGATTAGTTGGAATAATCTTACTGAATTATACTGATAACCACTATCTTCAACCTTCCGATCTTAGAATAGTGCACCAAGTGTGTTCTAACACAGCTATTCCGATGCTTAAATTAGTAGAGGGAAGGAAAAACGAGAAAGGAGAAAATGGGTTATGGTCGAGAGTTTTAGGGTGTTCCTAGCCCTTTACTTGGTGCCTTCTCCTTTTTATGCCTCTTCCAGCCTTCTTCCTGTTAACTAATATAGTTTTGTTCCCTTGTGTTATTGGTGGCGTGTGTTCATTGGTGGAGCATACGCCAAACCTGCCATTTTGCAGTGTGCTCCTCTAAAGCCTGGCAGGGTCGTGGAGCATGGCGACTGGTGTTCTCAATCCTACTAGCGCGCCCAAACTATCAAACGGCCTTAACGGTTTTATATCCTCATCTTGTCTGATACGTGTTTTTGTCCTGTAGTTGCTTTCGCTCGTCCTTTTCTTAAGGCAAAGGCCGGTCGATCTTTCCGGTGGTACGCATGGCTTCCGCGGTCTCTTGGTCTTCGGTCTTCAATGGAGCTAGTTTTCAGTGGGACTAGTCTCCATTGAGTGGTACCATATTTTAATATTTAGTATTAACGACAAATTAGGAATGAACCATTGGTAATATTTTCTTAAATACGCACATGCTAAAGCCATTATTGTTGCATATAGAGACTTTCATCTCTTCACAAAAATCAGCTTAATTTTTATGTTTGTCCTTATTGACTCGAGCATCGGAATACTTATATTGACACATGCAACTTGTGTCCCTTTTCTTCCTCTTGCATTACAGGCGACATCTTACAAATCACAAATATCCGTCTTCAAGATTTCATCTCCACAGTAATCACTAATTGGTTTGGTTAATAAAATAAATTTTATGAATCTAGTACAGGTAATTGTATTGAAACTTCAATTATTATTTTTGATTTTTAGAAAAGAAGATATAAATAACAATAAAGATCATCGTAGACACGGAGATGCCGTGTCTGCGCATTGATAGCCTTCCATCTTTATAATATCAAACTCTCTATGAGACAAGTTGCAGACTTGTGCTCAGTACCCTCTTCATAGTCACCTCCTCCGCCATTAATTTCTTACAATAATATTACCTCTCTTTCTCTCTCCCCATTTTCACGTATATGTTCACTTTGTCGTGTTTACAATTGCTGTTATCATTTTCAATAAAACAAATGTGAATTTCTACCACTTTATTATTCATAAAAGCCTAATGTTTTGATTTCATGATCATTTTTCCAATGGTGTTGAATATATATTATTATTATTATTATTATTTTGAAAGATCGAGAAACTGTATATTTTATTCGGGGTACTGCAAGCAGTCTGAATTCTGAAACCATAAAAGCACTAAACACATATATGATTGATTACAACACCGAATGACAGATCAAATTTGGAATCAAGTTAATTGTTTGGTTTTTCTAAAAATTAGAAAAAAAAAGTCTTAACAGCAGGTGGTTGTGTTCGTGGTTAGGGGTGACCAAAACTGAAGACCGAATCAAATTGGTTTATTCGGTTTTCAATTTATTTGATTCGATTTTTTAATATTTTGATTTATTCAGTTCGGTTCGATTTTTAAATATTAAAATCGATTAAACTGAACCGACCAAAATTTTATTTTTATATATATTAAATATATTTTATAGCGATTTATTCTAATTTGTAGTTAAAAAATTATAGTTTATGATAATTTATTTTAATTTATGGTAGAAAATTGTAATTAATTATGAAAATTTATTCTAATTTATGTTAACTAATTTAAATTTAATGTAATATATAAAGTTATAATAATTGATTTTAATTTATACTAATTGAATTTAATTGATAGTAATTTATAAAATTATATTAATTGATTATAACTTATATATTATAATTGTTAAAATTATGATAATTGGTTTTTTTAATCTATTATAATTGATAAAATATATTAATAATTATTATAATTTATATAAATTAATTAATTAATAAAACCGATTAACCCGATCAGTTCGGTTAGATTCGGTTTTTATTATTATTCTCTTACATGGCATAATATTGATGAATCATAGCTGAATCTCCTTTTCATTTACTCTAAAATCAAGGCATTGCATCACTGGCCTGCTTACAGGGTCTCGATCGGTTCATTTTCTAATATATCATTTATATATCATTTTCATTATTGAGGTGTTGGCAAAAAAATTTCAATGGCTTCTCTGAGCCCTACTTTTTAACTGCATGTCCTTTTTTTTTTTCAATCAGTTAAAACTTAAGATCAAGTGAAAGCAACTGCATTCATTTAAGTTAATACATTTTATTTTTTTGGACACACTATAAAGAAATGATAAAAAAAAATAAGGAAGAGGGGAAATTGAAGGCTATAAAAGATAGCCAATGCCTTGCAATATTCTCAACAGGAACTTACTGTGTAATTAAAAATGAAATGTCATGCATTCATCAATAGGAAATTAAACAGTAAATTGAAATGTCATAAAAATGCAGTGGTTACTAATTTGCAGTGGGTCCTGTTGATGTCACTAAAATGCAGCTTTACAATGTTGGCTGGGTGGCTGAATCAATCCATATATAACCAGCACCCACAAACCACATCGTCAAGAACCTGACACACTCCACGTTTAAATTTGAGAATCCATATCTTCAATTTAAACTTAACAGCCATTGCTGCCGAAGTTCCTTTTAAAATTTCAATTTCAAACTCTCAAATTCAAATCATCATATATAAGATGCATATTTGAAATGAAGGAATTTATTACAGATGAGCATGATTAAAACCGGTATTCCTTTTCCTATAATATTTTATTATTGATTCAATTATGATAAATAAAATTCTGGACATAATCTAAACAAATATTATTTAACAAGCTCAAGAATTAATCTATTTAGTGATGAAAAATATAAATTACTTAGTTTTGCTATGTCTTAGAGCTCATTTCCAAGACAAGGAGCAGAAATAAATGTTTCAAAACCCTAATTGGTTACACTGAATTTTCTAATCTTAATTTTCTTCCCCTAATTTCTTTTAAGCTTGCATAGAATCATCAAAATTAAATTAAAACATTCAATTAAAGAAAAACTTTTATTTTTAATTGAAATTCAAATTGCGTAATCTTAATTATAGGTTAACAGAACATAACATAATATCGTTTCTTCCCAATTTTATATTTTTTGTGAAATTTTCTTGCATAATTTATATTCATGCTAATTATAAATCAATATCCATATAAAGTACTAATTATGAACTTGTTGTAAGTAAATTATTGACAAATTTTTTTATTTGATATAATGTGTGTTACTCAGGTGCCTTAAAAGCAAAGAAACGGATTCTTAATTAATTACTATCTAAATATCTATAACCGTATAATTAAATTAATTATTATATAATTGCATTACGTGGTAAACTTAGCCAAGAATTTCCTTAGAATGATGAATTCACCAGTCCATTGTTCATCGTCTCCCTTCCCATCTTTATATAACTTTCGTATTTCTCTCTCTAACGGCTAACCGGTCTTTGATTTTTGATTTTGTTATTTTTACGATTGAAGAAGGTTGTTTTGGGTTTCAGTGCACCACTGCCGCCCTGAATACCCGTAGGATTCCCGCCTCCAAACGGCAAATAGAGATCAACATAACTCCAAATATACAGTTGATGGTGATAGTTTTAGTACTTTTTATTCACATCTTTCAAATATATACTCTCTCTTTTGGCTTCTACTTCTTCGTCTTATCACCGTTTTTTTCTCCCTCTTTCTCTCTCTCATAAACCTAAACATTTTTCCGTCTCTCTCTCGGGAAGAAAATAATTAAGAAGAGGAATTAATCAAATGAGTGATTTTGTTGAAGAGCCCGAATTTGCCGACAACTCCTTGGACGGAGACGATCTCTTCGCTATTTTCGAGAGCTTAGACAGGGTAACGGAGTTTCCTCCGGTTACACCGTCGAATGAAGCAGCTGTTAGCTCTAAAGAAAGCGAAGAAACGACGGGGAGGTTGGTGTCGCAGAAATCTACATTTTCAAATGCTCAGATAGAGTCCGAAACTGAGCTTGACATTTCACCACAGAACAAGAGACAAAAGACCACAGCTTCCTCTTCCGAGGAAGCATTGAACGGAGCCGATGGGCGGATGTCTCATATTACGGTGGAGCGCAACCGCAGAAAGCAAATGAACGAACATTTGTCGGTGTTGAGATCGCTCATGCCTTGCTTCTATGTCAAGAGAGTAAGCCTTTTTTAGAATTTTTTTTTTCCTTTCAAGGGGTCTAGAAATGGAAACTCTTTATTTTTTTCTTAAATTACTTCTTCTTCCTCATATGGTATACATTCTTTTGGTTGATTGGTAGAGAGATCAAAGGAGCACTATTCATGTCTTAATATTACCTGTTACTGTTACAGGCACTGTTCTTTTTCATTTTTTTCCCCTACTTGCATTTAATTTCTTTCCTCAGGCTCTTAAACTTTGTCTAAAATGATATCACTGCACAGATTGACTTATCATTGAAATAATATCTCTTTCATTCAAAAACCAAAAATTTATTTTTGGTTGCTAGCTGCCGCTACCTCTTCCTTTTTCTTCGTCTTTTTCATTTTCATATTTCTTTAGACGAATTATATTTGACTTTTAGTAAACTTTAACTTAGCGATACTGATCTTATTCAATGAAATAAGTTCAATTTTTTCCTTTGGAAAAATTGAGGTTTTTTTTTTCTTTTAATCCTGAATTGGGGTTCTTGTACTACGGATTAATATAGGGAGATCAAGCATCGATAATTGGAGGGGTTGTTGATTACATCAACGAGTTGCAGCAAGTTTTACAGTCACTTGAAGCGAAGAAGCAAAGAAAAGTTTACAGTGATGTTCTAAGCCCTAGAATTGTATCAAGTCCAAGACCTTCACCACTTAGCCCTAGAAAACTACCACTTAGCCCTAGACTTAACTTACCTATAAGCCCAAGAACTCCTCAACCAGGGAGCCCCTATAGACCAAGGTTGCAGCAGCAAGGTTACCTCTCCCCCACAATAGCTACCTCACTTGAACCATCTCCAACATCTTCTTCTTCCTCCATTAGTGACAATATCAATGAACTAGTAGCAAACTCCAAGTCCGCCATCGCCGATGTGGAGGTTAAGTTCACCGGCGCAAATGTGCTATTGAAAACGGTATCTCCTAAGATTCCTGGTCAAGCTGTGAAGATAATCTCAGCGCTTGAAAACCTAGCCCTCGAGATCCTTAAAGTCAGCATTAACACTGTAGACGAGACCATGCTTAATTCCTTTATCATCAAGGTAACTCTTACAGTTCTACAAATTTTATTTGAAAGAGGAACAGAATACAATCGATAATAATATTTTTTTTCCAAAAAAAAAATGTTGAACGTTTATTTCTGAATTAATAAAAATTCTGAGCAAAAATAAATAGATCAGCTAGTGGCCCAAGAAGGGTGTCTTTAATTGTAAGAAGACAGACATGCCTATGCTTCAAATTTGCTGATCACTTTCTTTTCTCTCTCTCTCTGATATAAAATTTACCTTTAAGCTAACTGAACTGACTAGCTGTACTAGAGCTTATTTATTATTTCATTCAGTGAAATAGTATTTTTTTGGTTTTCTTCTCACATGCTTTATCTAAAAAGGGTACTAATTGACAGAAGCTTGGAGTAATTTTCATACCCATTTGAGTTTTCAATTTAATTCTTATGAATTTGTTTTTTATTGGAGGTAATGATTGATTCATTGTGCTTCCTTTAACAGATTGGAATTGATTGCCAACTTAGTGCAGAGGAACTTGCTCAACAAATACAGCAAACATTCTGCTAAAAATTCGTAGGTGTATTAATTTCAACCCATTTAACAGCCCTTCTCTTTGTTTAATTTTCTCTATTGACGCATCGAGTAATAAAGGAGTATAGGAAGGCATTTACATGCATTCCTTTGACAAATGTAATTTGTAGATTAGGTTGCTAGATATAGCTAGCTAGGGTAACCCTTTGTAATTGAGCATTCTCAATTTCTCAAACCCTATTTTAATTTAAGTACGAAGTCAATTTCTATTTCCAGAGCTAAAGCTTTCTATTTTTATTTTCCAAATATTCACATGCTTATATTTTGGATTCAACAATATGCATGTGCTAGCTTATCGTGTTCCATTTAGCTTTATATAGTGATTAAGATAATTGCTAATTAATTATATTTCTCTTGACTCATTCTTATCATAAATTATATATCGTCGGCTTAATTATAGAGCCTCTTTGGAATCTATTAGCATCATAATTCAACACCTAGGTTGTAAAGTTAATTTTGAAATTTCTAATATTGAATTGGGTTTGCTTTTTTATTTATTTCTCCTAGACTAATGTCGATATGGACTGTCTTAAGTGCTTCTAGGGGTTTATATAATTAGTCTTACCCGAGTTGTATAAAAAACGCACCTTCATTTTTTCCAATTTTAATTACAACCCAATCAATCATATAAAATTAATTAATTAATTACCACATAAAATAACGCAATTGATTAGGTTGAAATGCAGAAGAATTATGAACTTGCATATATCTGTCTTATTTAAAAAATCTTGGCCAGAAATCGTCCTTGATTTAATATTCGAAAGCATTTATTATCCATAAAGCACAGAATGTTGAACCAAAACAGGAGGATTAATTCAAACGTGAAGTTTATTTGTTTCTTTGATTAGATATTCCTGCTGGTCTCTGGCTACCAAAATGTTTTTTTTTTTCTTTCCTTTTCGTATTGGTTGGACCAATATGTAGCTCAAAATGAGGAAGAAATCTTTATTCTGTGGTCTGTCATGTTAATAATTGGCAGTATTAATAATTGCATAAAGATTATTTCATTAATCACTATCCACAGAGACACATATATGGTTAGCTGTAGCTAGGCCCATGGCAGCTGATTAAACTTGAGCGTTTATCATTCGGATTTGGGCCCCTAACTACAATGAAGGTTTACTATAACATCCCAATGATTACTCTTAAAAGCTTTAGAGAAATTTAAGATTGCATGCCTTCTGTCAATTCCTCAATTTATTTAGAGTGGCGCAGCAATATTGTTAAATATATTGTTCTTTCATCATTAATTTCACATCTCATATAATTTATAAGGTTGAGAACTTTTTGTTAATCTATTAGTTCATTTAATTTTAATATCTAAATTTTGAGATTAATTTTGAATTTCTTAATTTAATTTTTCACAAGTTTCATGGCTTTTTTTTCTGAATAATAAAGAAAGAAAAAAGGGAAATGAAAGAGAGAATTCTGTTATAGCATCAGTAAGATTTCAAAATAACAATTGTGGTTATTGAACCCGATTATTTTCAAAGAAAAACAAAAGGTTCCCGGGGTGTGGTGAGATCAAATGACTTAGTAGAGGAAATATAAGAAATCGAGAGACAGGAACTTGTACAATAACTTGGTATAAAATATATAGATACTTTCAAAATACAACCATAAATTATCCTGACCAAACCTAGATGCTTCCATATCGAAGATGGACCGATATAGTAAAGTGGACAAAAATAAAAGGGTTCATATCGAAGTCGCGTGTTTGAGGGAAGGAAACATGATTGGACCACCTAAACTCAAACCAACAACAAACTTGCAAACTAGGTAAGTGTATAGTTAGTTTATAATTTTGGAAGGGCATGGTTTATAGTTTAGAATTTTTTTGAAAACCCTAATTTCCCAATTGAATGCCATGAAATTCCATCTGAAAGAGAGAGACTTGAATGGTATATATCATATTTAACAAGGGTAATTAATGGATGCACAGTGGTCCCCCAATAATTTCAGGTGGGCACAAGTTCATGAATGAATGGCCTCAAAAGGGCTAGGACCACGCAAATATTAGTGTATTATTTATTTAAATGAAAAAAAATTATTTTTTAAAATATATAAGAATAGAAAAATATTATTGTATTTATAAAGGAGATTAGGTCTATAATATCAAATATATAACAATGAATTTGGAATTACAAATTAAGAAAATTATTTCTATGGTGAATCATATTTGATACCGGATTGTGTTGGGCTCGAACGGGATATGTTGTGGCCGGTGGGCGTGGCAGTGGTGACCAACTGATCTGTTTATTCAAGAATCAAAGAGCTAGTTTCACGCCCAACCATCTTTGTCAACTATGCGGTCCTGGCTCCTTTACAAATAGCTATGCCTCCTTTTCTTTTCCTACACAAATAAGTTAAGGAAATTTTGCTCTGGAGTTTATTAGTTGGTGATGACCGGAAAAAACATTTAAAATATTTTTTATTTTTTTATTTTTTTAATTATCTCTCCTCACCCTAATATTATTGTACGACTAAATTAAGGAAAACATAATATTTTGATTCCTCAATTACTATGTCGAATTTATTTTTTCCCCTAACTTTTTATTATATTATATTGAGTGATCTAAAAAATTATTAGCATATATTGAATCTAAATATTACAAATTACATTAAATAATATTATTATTTGGTTATTGAAATATTATTTTTATGAGAAATGCTAACAACACTTTTTATTTTTTAATATTTTTCAACACTCAATTCATGATTGGTGGTGAAAAGATAAAATAAAGAGATAAAAGATTTAAAAAAAATTTTTTTTTTCTCCTCACCAAAACAACAACCAATCAGGAAATGAGTTTTAAAGAGCATTAAAAATGGAGAGTGTTTTTATATATATAGACCTTACTTGAACGCTCTAAAATTAATATTTGGGAATCCAATAAAGCATAATAAAAGTTCAAAAACTAATTAAATTAACAAAAACATACTAGTGGAGATAAAAATAAATAAATGCTTTTTTCCATTAAATTAATGATAAAATGTTATGTAAAATTATGAAAAATTAATATAATATTTTTATTGATAGACTAATTCTATATAAGAGTTTTTCTCAATCACTTAATGGTAATTATATATGTAAAAGTGCCCTAGCAGTAATCGACCAAATTAGTGATACAAGTCCGACAATAACATGTAAATAATATAAAAAAATTATCTAACAAATTATCATTAACTAGATTAATTCATCACAAATATGTTTCGTAACTTTTTTTCAAAGAAATTAATCCAACCTAACTCTAAAAATTTATTTATGAGAAGGAAATTATTATAGTCATTATAAAGAATATTTTACATATATATGCCTAAGGAATGTAGAATCTAATTAACAAATTTATTTTTATTTTTTGAATCTTCGCGAAATTATAAAATTCTACTCCTCCTTTATTTTTAAACAAAAAAATATGTTATTCCGTACATTAAAAAAAGAGAATGTACGTAACATAAGACTAAACATATGTTGCTCGGCTGACGTGTCGTCTCAAAATCGTCTCATGCAAGTCAGTACAAGTCACCCCCTTATTTGTTCCCCAAAAAAAAAAATTAAAGAAGAAGAAGTCATCCCTCTTCGACAAATGGAAAGAGGGAGTATGAATCTGGGTAAGAAAATAAAACTAAAAACAAGAAGGAGAAGAAGTCATCCCTCTTCGACAAATGAAAAGACACAGTACGAATATATCGGTGGGTGGCTTGTCACACGTATGATTTTTCAAAATGCGGCTGGAGAAATAGCAGAAACAAAATGCGGCCACCAAAATTATTATTATTTTTTTCTTAAATATTGACTTTATTCAAAATTAATAACCCAATTGTCAAAATTATTTTTTATAAGTCCTATATAATTAGTAGTATATTTGAGATCTTCTCAAGTTCGGGCACAATTTCAATGCTCGATTTAAATTCAATTAATTTCATTATTTAATATGTAACAATTTCCTATATTAAAATTCAAAATTAATTGTTAGCAAAATCTTAACCATATAATGAAATAATGAATGTGTAGTATTAAAATATATAATATGTCATAAATATGGCTTTTATTAGTTTAATGGCCAAATTACAAAGCCAAAACACTATATTACATGAAACGATTCTATTAAGTTATTCCGTCTTTGTTTGTTCAGCCCAATTGCTCCAAGTCCATATTCAACAACCAAAAATCACAAACCGCAAAAACAATCCATTATAATGATATTTGCCAGAAAATTACATAAATAATTAATTAAAACTGTATTAATCTTTTTAGAGCTGCAGCTGATTTTTAATCCCCTAATATTTTTCAATTTTATTTTCGATAAAATGGAATATTTCTACTTATTTCTTTTAGTTCTTTCCCCACTTGTGGAGTTAATGTCTCCTTTGTGAGAGGTTTTTTTTTTTTTTTCCTAGAACAGATCGTTTCTTTTGCGGCAACTTTTACATTTAATAAATAAATCGTTTGTAGCAAGAGTTTACTGAACTTCATACATTCTTAATACTTTTTTTGTATAATCTAACATGTCGTAAGAATTTCAATTCTCGAAATATTTAGTTAGAAAGATGCAGCATACCAGTGAAAATTTTTACTGCTGATGGTTTAATTATTTCATGTTTGATGCAGTTCACAATATTTATCCCGAATTAATAATAAAATCTTCTGTAGAATAAATAATTTATATGATTTTTACTTGATATTTTATTATTAATTCAATTTTTTTAAAAATTTTAATGAATGGATGGAGGCGGAAAATAAATTTCCATAAAATGAAAAGTGACTTCTTATTGCCATGATTAAATAATATAAGAGGAGATTTTTTCTGCGAACATCATCAAACAATATTATGTCTTTCACTACATAAAAATTAAAAACCCAAACAGAAAAAGAGAAAAATTACAAATCTGATCGCTTAACATTATACATTCAAGTACTAGTTAATATATGATTAATTAAAGGTTAACATAGATGGAAAGATTGAAAAACTAGTTGTTGCAACTTTTCTTCTTCTTTAAAACCTAGTAAATAAAGAACCGAGCAAAAAATTATCTTGCTCTTCTAGTCACCCTTGGTGAGATGCATGTCTTTTCTGCCTATCTTCACTTTATTAAGGCAGGAATGCCGGGTTATCAAATGTGAAGCTCGGATCAAACTCTACGTTGTCGAAAGGGAAATCCAAACCAAATGTAGGAGAGTTAGTAGCTGAAGTAGCAGCAGATTCACCGCTGTGGAAATTCTGATTCCCTCTATAGCTACCAGTCATGGTACTTGAAGAAACAGGAAAATAGTTAGTCCCCATCATAGAAGGAGAAAACACAGGGCTTTCTGCCTCGACATTATTAATATTGGAGGTAGAAGGAAAGTGGAAGTTTGGTGGGATTAAAGATTGGTCACGGGAGTCTAAGTCTTGGGTTATGACTCTAAGACCTGAAGCAAAGTTGGGGAGATGTAGTTGATTTTTTTTGGGGTCCAGATCATGATTCTCAGATGGGTGTGAAGGAGGAAACACATGAGATTTGGAGGTTTGGGTGCAAGTATGGGTTCCACGGTAGGTAATTTCAAATATGGTGGGATCTTCATCGGATCTTTGAACTTGCTTTTTTGCTAAACATCCTTGAACTATTCGATTTGTGCACCTATAATACCCCCTGCATGTATCTCCGAACTTAATTATCAGAATATGAGTAGAAATTAAGGTAGTGATGGAATATCACTTAATTTTGGTTATGACTGACGATGAAAATGCAATTGTCGAAGACAGTTGGGATATATAGGTGAACGCAATTATTATTACCGGCAATAATATCTAGCAGAAAACGTAGCTAACCTCAAAACAATTTTGTATGGTGTGTGGTAGGAAAAAAGACATGAGTGTGTTCGTGAAGCCATGTATGTGTAGTTGCTCATCACCAGAAAACGTAGCCGACTAAACAACCACAAGCAACTAAATATGAAGATATACATGCAGCACTGCTAGCTAACTCCTATATAAGTTTCTTCCAAGCCATTTAGGATGTCCGCTAGCAACCCAAGCAGATTTAATTTCTTGTGCTTCTGCTCTACATTTGTCAATTAGTTATTCAAACATCGCATGTTTATCATAATCTTTCACTTAGTTATGCTTATATCATGCAGGTGCTCATGCTCTCCATTACTTAAATCGAGTAGAATTTTTATTTTTTGGGTAGCATTTTATCTAGTTTCATATACAAAGAAACGAGCTAAATATGAAAATTAGTAAGTTTCTAATCCTTTTTTTTTTGCATTTTATAGTTTATTAACGTAGAAATTAGCAAAATATGAAAATTAGTAAGTGAAAGTGTTTTACCAACAACGAGGACTCCATAAACTAGGATATACTGTGATGAAAGATTCCTTGTACAGATGAGGAAAAGAGCCTACTTTCTATTGATTTTCAACGCATCCCTTCACTGTTTATAGCATGCATAATATTTTAATTTCAATAAGAAAAAAAAAACCAAAGAAAAAAAAACTTGACTACATAAAAAAATTAAAGCTACGTACCTTGGATATTTAGCACCAAGTATGTCTTTCTGGCCGTACTTCCTCCAGCTAAAACCGTCATCGAGAGGGCCTTCCAGGCCCATCCCCGGACTAACTCGCACTTGCTGCGTCCATCTTGGTGTAGTTTTCCTGCAGGATTATATATTAACGTTCATAATTATACCCCCCCCCCCCCCCCCACAATCTATAATCTAGTTAGATATATAGATCAAAACGCAAATTAAGCTATACGATCAATGCTAACCTCTTTGTAGAGCCATCTTTAGGATCCTGATCTTTGAAATCCCTATCAGAGTCCTCGCTCCGGGGACTTCCACTCAGAGAAGACGGTGACTCCGACACTATTCCGGTGGGATATGGGTCTCTTGTTAATCTGTTGACGAAATTCAGCATGGAGAGTGCCTTTTCATTGGAAGATAAGATCTTTTGGATCAGCATTTCACAGGTTTCTCTTGATGAAGATGGCATGCTGAGATGGATTTGGAGCTGCCTCGCTGCCTCCCTCCCCATTGTTAGCTCTCTTACCAGATTCTTTTTCTCCCACTCTCCCATATTATTCTCCATATATATAATTCTTTTTTTTTTTTGAAGTATATAGAGATATACACAAATGATCTAACAATCAAACCTGGTTTAATTATACAGTACAGATTTCTGGTTCAATACATCAGAGGTCTTAGAACGAATAACTGTACTAATACCTAATAAACATATATATGAACATAAAGGTTGGTGAAAACTTTTCCCTTCTACAAGAACAAATTAAGGCAAAGAGATCAAGCAAATTAAGTAATAATTAAACACAAAAAAGTTAGAAAGAGTGTAGTAATGATATGAGATATCGAATTGTTGGGTTATATATGAAGGGGGCTAAAACAGGCTAATATAAAGGAATTGAGAGGAGGACGGATGAGTGGGGATTAAAGGGGAAGGAAAGGCTTTTTGAATGAAGAAACAGAAGGAAAGCGAGGAGTTTTGACTGAGGAAAATAAAAAAGCCCACTGGTTTTAATTTCTTCGTTTAAGACCGGTCTTTGGTCATAGGAAATGTGGTTCAAAGAGGATAGAAAGTCCAATTGCTGACCATTTCTCCTTCACATATCCCTCTTAAGTGTTAATATTTTTCTTCTTTTTTGTTTCTGGCTATTCAACATCTAAAATGATACCTTCCAGGCAACATAACCTATCTATTTTTTTTATATATATATATATAAGGTCCAACTTAAAATTCAAATTTTAATGATTAGATGAGTATCATTAAACTAAAATTTATTAATAAATTTATTTTAATTAATTAGTGGTTATGTCAGGTGGTTCTAGTTTTGCCATTAAAAAATGCCAATCTTGCAGTTCATAGTACGAAATTTAATTACATTCTCGTTTTTTCCATCTGTCATTCTGTCATGGTTTAAACATATAACTAAAAATTTGTCATTTTATTTCAAAATTATATAGATCAATGGAAAAAGATTCCATTTATTTTTTTTTAAAAAAATCCCAAGTGATGTTTAAATTTATAATGTCATTGTTAAAGAAATTACTTTAATGTAAAAAAATTGATTTGTTTATTTTAATTTATACTGTCTTTTAGTTGATATTGGAAATTATATTTATTTAACCAAAAAATAGAAGGTGAAAATCTTAACATTATCAAAACAAATTAATTTTGAATCCAAAATTTCACGGTTTTAAATCAAAATTAGTACTCATTAATCAAGTCTTTAAGAGTACATAAAAATTAAGAAAAGTTATAATTTAGAAACATATTGGGAATTGGAAGTCAGAGAATGGGAAGTGGAGACCGAGAATCTTCCAAGTTTCTAACATAGCTCCGCCTTCCGCGTTTCTATAGTAACTGCAGTAACACAAATTTCCATTTCTTCGAAGTTCCATGTATGGCTGAATTTAATAAATTTTTTTCTAAAAAAAAGAAATCCTAACAATACTCTTATATATATATATATATTCTCTACACTCGAGTAATGAATGATAAATTTTCAAAAATGTTTTTTTCTACCTATTATTTTTAGATTTTTTTATTATTAGCAACCAATTAAAAAATTAGTATCGAATAATATCTAAAAAAAGAAAATGTCTCAACTTTCCTTTTTTTTTTTTTATAGGTATTCAATTTGTGACTTCTCTCTTATCGTGACTATTTGAATTATAAATTTAATAAATTTGTTAATACAAAAAATTTATGGGATAATTAATAGTTCTAGTTATATTTATATTAATTAAGTTTTTTTCTTAAATACGTATAGAAATACAAATGCGGGGAGGGAAAGTAATAATTTAAAGGGGGAAGATGAGGAGAAAAGGAATGATGACATTAGAGTGACGTTTAGCCATAAACCCTTGCTTACGTTAGTAACTGACCGCCCTCAGATTCTCGTGAAATTGCCTTATTATAAAATTAAAATCAAGCGGAGGCATGTGACCAACGGTATTAGGGGCTTCATTCCCTCTCTCTCTTTTTCCGATTTCGAGATCTCACAATAATAATAAAAATTAAAACGAAATTTTAATATATATATTGAACAGGCATTGAGTGAGAATGTTCAAATTATTTGCGTATTTTCATCAATTGAAATTTTTTTAATCTATCAAAACTAAGAGAAGTTACTGATATAATTGATGCATCATATTGGAAGTATTAAATAAATTTTCAAAATGCAAATTAGAGTCTTATTTAATTGATTTCTCTCATATATTTTAATGAAATGAAAAGTTAATATCTAGCCATGGTCGGTAGCATTAGGGTCCCCATAATTTAATATTATAAAATAATTATAAGATAGATACTAACATCTAAACTAATTAAGCATAACAAATTAATTATATGGAGCTGTGCAGGATTAAAAAGAAATATATATATATATATATATATATTCAATGTCAACAATATCGAGCTGAAGCATTAAAGCATGCACGAGGAGATGAAGTTTGAAAGCTATATACTATATTTTGATAAATAAAGAGCATCAATTGCTAATTTGGAGGCCAAGTTTCCATCTGATAAGACTGCAACCTATATATATATAATTCTATTCTTTATAATATATTTTGGATTATGAAACGTTTTTCTTTTAAAATATTTGAACTGTGATATCAATATTACATAAATACCAATTAATGGATGATCGGTTTAAAAATGGGAAGAAATTTCAGAAAGTAGCCCAAGTCACGTAAATCGAGTTAATAGTTCATTTATGTATTTAACCAATAATTTACTGTAATATATATAGAAAAATAACATTGACAGTAAATTTTATATTTTGTAAAACATAATAATAAACTATTCAGTTGATTGTTAAATAAAAATATGAATTTAATTTAGAAGAAGAAAAAAAGGGTGGATGGAGTAATTTTATATTGCTGACAGTTTGCAACTAACAAAATAGACTCAATTATATTTTTTTTAGACCAAAGGTATCCTTAGTTAGACAACTAGGAAATAGACTCAATTATATTGAACGAAGCAGTAAAAGGCATAAATAATTCCACAAGTAATGCTTTTTATCCAACCAACACACTAAAGACTAATCTCTTTTAATTAAAGTAAGTTTCCATGAAGTTGAGGAAAAAGAAAAAGAAATGTGTTGGATGAAAAACTCCATGAAACGTTTCAAATTCAATGATTTGCTTAATATGAGAGGAGACTGGAGACATTATATTTATAGAATAATATATGGAAAAAAAAAATCATTGATGGAGAATTGGAGAGGAGATGTATCTTTCGCATGGAGAATGTAGGTGGAAACACAACTAAAACCTGTAGTTGTACCATGTCCCAGAAAATGCAGCCGCCTAGACTACGCAAATAACCCAATAAATGAGTACATGAGGTGCACGAGGAAATTAATTAATTAATTTCCTTGATAAATTAGGAGCCGCAATCGGAAATTTCTTATTCAATTCAATTTATAATTATTTTTTTTATTGATGAAATTAATGATAAGATATTATATAATTATGAATCATGAAATGATTTTTACTAAATTTATTGAACGTGAACACTCAATTTCTATGTCAATATTAGTTCAACAATTTGCATAAAAAAAATTGTGCTCCACTTTATTATTTTTTATGAAAAACATCGTTTAGTTATAATTATATTATTATTGATTTAATTCATGTTGATTTAATAAATTAAGGTGAGATTTCGAACTTGAATGTCAATGGCAGCTCTTATAAGTAAAAAGAATTCGAAACTAAAAATTAAGTATTATTGAGCCGCAATAGGAGGCGACTGAGGGACTTGGTTTCAAACTAGAAAATCGTGGAGCACGGGCTAAAAAGCGCGTGGAAACTATGACGGCTCTGCCACGTATCGCTCTTCAATTGTATGGTTTGATCATTGATGCACTTTTTGAACTGGGACGCGGTCAGTCAGAGGTTAAATGAGTCATTTTATTAATATTATTTATATTATTGAAATCAAAGTCAATATAATGAATTATTGTAATCCAGCTTCGTTTGTGATGTTTGATACTGTTCATGTACCCCTATTAAATAAGAATTAATTATCGCAAATCAAGGATCATAAACATTTAAGAATTCATTTTTTATTTAAAAAAAAATACAGGTTTCTATCTTCATGTGCAGTGAAAATTGTGAAAATTGAAATTACAGCACAATTAAAAGTAATTTTGAATTTCACAATATTTCTCCATGGTATCCATCCGATCTCCTCGATTAAGCAGATCAAGGTGATCAAACCCTGGCCTACACTGGGTTTGGGCCTAGTTTGAGCTCCTAATGAAACATGTTTCTATGTGGCCCAACCCAATCCACGTCAAAAAAAAAAAAAATCATTTTGGGGTTATAATTTTAATACTAATATTTGATTTGGATATTATTGCCTAATTTGCGTTTTCTTTTTTTTGGTAATGGGCTAATTTGCATTTTCAGTTTCGAAACTTTCACAAATTAAGTGGCTGCAATTAAGAAACGCAATCAATAAGCGGGAGAGGAAGAATTCAGGGAAGGAAAGGTTGGTTCCGTTCGAGGACCCGTTGGTCAAAGGACAGGGGAGGTCCTGATTCCGGGTCGGAGCCGTATGACGCGAGTGTGTCACGTACGGTTCCTTTGAGAAGGGTGTGGTACCACCACCTATCAGGCCCGGCGCGCGGTTCACGGAGCTGCATCCCAAACTCACCTGGTCCATGCCCATCCACGTGTTATTAACATCATCCTTAAATTCCTAGAAAATATCTCCTATCCACTCTAAAGTCGCCACGCAAGAATTCTCACCTATTATTTCTGCTTCACCCCTGACCACGTCATTACATATTTTTCCAAGGTCCACTGTCTCGTTATTACACGTGTCATTATCCCCATCGTTGTCTAGATAAATTCGTATTTCTAGCCGTTGATCAATCACAGAAATAACTCGTGGACACCGAAACTTCCAATTTAGATGTTTATTATGATTCCTCTATTAAAGTTAAAAAATACTTTTTAGTTCAGATTCTCTGAGTTCTTCGGTTTCTACTACTAGAAATCGCGATTTGAAGGGGGAGAGATGGATTTCATTTGTGTCTTTACTGTTTCTTTGTTTGGTTTTTATTGCTGCGGGTAATATGGACGTGTCCCTTCTGAGGTTTTCTCTCTTTCGCGGAGAACTCTGAGCTGCTTCCTTTTTCATGTTTTGTTTTGCTGCTTTTGTTATTGTTTCTTTTTTCCTGCTGAATTAAATGGTCGAAGTTGTATTCATTTCCTTAAAATTTACTTTCTTCTGGTTTCTGCATGTTGATATTTGATCAAAACTAAAAAAAATCCATAATGTTGGAAAAAATGAGGTTAGCTTGGACAAGAAAATTCTTGCGATTCTGGAGAACTGAGCAATCATTATGAGGAAATTCTCTTTTGGAGTAGAGAAACCGAAAGTAAGCATGAGATAAAATTTTATCCTATCTAATTGTTGGCATCTACATATTGTGGGATTGCAGCAAATTTTGGATTTTTTTTTCTATTTTTTTCTGAAAGTTATATACAATTTCATGATAGAACGGAATAGATTTATCCCAAGGAAACTGAATGTATCAAGTTTGAGATATGTATATATTTGAATTTTCGTGTTCATTGGCCACGCATGCCTATGCATTGTTGTTGTTGTTGTCAGTGTTTGTGGAAACAGAGAAAGCTCTCATAACTCACTTAAACTTTCACAAGGCAATTTGGCATGGGAGCTGTAACTGCTTCCAGCTCAGCTGCTCGAACACCACTCTGATTGAGCACAAAATTTCCAACTTATCAATCTACAGTGAAAAGGCCATTGATTGTGGCATTTAAAGAAGATAAACCCAACAACACAACTTTGATTGTGCCTCACGAAAGAATTCCACTGCCTGTAGAAACACCTAAGGGAAATAAGAGACGAGGGAAATCTGACATTGAGGTTTCTTCATCTGCCTTGGAAATGGACTACAATGAAGCCGCCGCCAAACTTGAAAATATTTACAAGCTTAGATAGGAAGAAAAATGATACTAAGAATGAAAATGAAAAGATCGATGAGCTTGTGAGGGCATATTCTGCTTCAACTGATTTGGTCAGCTTGGATTGGAAGAAAATGAAGATACCCCCAGTTCTTCCATCTACAGAGTAGGCATGGTTGTTCAAGTTGATGCAACTCATGAAGGTAAGCATATGCTTTCTTTGAACTTCTTAATTTCAAAAATTGATGATGTGCCTCTTTTGGGGTTAGAATTAGTAGTTCTCTCCTTAATTACATTTGCCTTTATATCAGGCACTGCCTGAAGTTAAAGAACGTTTGCAAAAGGCACTGCCTGAAGTTAAAGAACGTTTGCAAAAGAATCTGGAAAGAGAACCGAGGGTGAATAGCTGAGGCGGCAAATATGAATATGGAGCAAGTGAGGAAACAGTTGGAGATGGTAAAGGGGCAAGAAACAAGCTAATTAAGGTAAAGGTTTATCTTGTTCAATTTCCTTTCAAAATACAATGTTAATGTCCTTCTAAAACATGAGGTTGGATTATCTTTTGAATAGAAAATAGTTATTCTGTATTTGTTGCAGCACAATCTCCGGCTTGTATTGTTCGTAATCAATAAGTATTTTCAAGACTTCGCGAATGGTCCACAGTTCCAAGACCTTTGCCAGGTAGGAATGAAGGGCCTTATTATAGCAGTTGATTTATTCGAACACAAAAGGAGATTTCGGCTCTCAACTTATAGTCTTTTTTGGATTAGGCATGCTATAATACGATCAATGATACTTTCAAGGTTCACACGAGTCTCATTTGGCCATGAATCGGTATGTTCTCTTCAATCTTAAGCTTGGTTTTGCTTCATTGGTTCAGGACAAGATGGTGATTTACATTTACCCAATTTCTTTTCAATTAATTATACATCATTCAAATCTTTCAAAGGCATAGGGTATTGGAAGTGATTTGAGATTTTGGAATAGATCAATTCCTGTATAGAAGAGGAAGATGTTAGAAGATAGTAGGCAAACTTCACTTAATTCAGTGTTAATATTCTTTTCTTTTCTTCAACTCTATTTATTTTTTTAGGACCAAACAGCTAGTAAAACATGAAAACGACTTAGAAAGAGTAATTTTTATGTCAATTGTTCTTTGTTGTGATTACATCTGATGCACTGGCTTTGGAGGGCTGAGTGCTGAATGCAAAATGTTTGCATATATTCAGTTGAGGAGTAGGGCACTGATGAAGCTCAAGCACCCGGCCAGAGTGGATTATCTTCGTCGCTTTGTTGTCTGAATTGATGCAGACTGTAAGGTTTGCTTCCAATATTACTTTCACCTCGTTTATGACCGCTCGTCATGAGTTGTTGCCGTATATTAATTACTGTATCTCAATCATTCTTAACTACATGAATATAGAGAAATATTATACCATGTAATATAGTTACTACAGAAGTGGGAGATTTCGAATCACCGTATATACATGTAATATTGTCACTCCTTTATAATTTGATAAATCTGTTTCTCACTCATTATGCTTCAGTAGAAAATTTGAGATGCTGTGGAGCTGCAAATGCCATGCACTTATAAACTCGGGATCTCAAAAACATCCATCATAATCTGGTTTTTCTCATCTGAAAAGGCTAAGATTGAATTGAGACTAATAAAAGAAATATCAAACAACTTCTTTAACTTGTTTGTGCTGATTCAATTGAACTATTTATTTAAGGTCAAATTATCCCAAGTTTTTAACTTTCATAACATTGAAGTCATGGAAATATTTTTTAGCACCCGAACTTTTGGTCATTCCAATTGTAGCAAACCCAGCAAAAGTAAAGGCTATTGATCCTGATCTTTTCAGGATAAAAAGATACTGAGAAATTTCTATCTTTCGAATGTCCTCTTATCCGTTAAAAGTACGCAATATGGAAAGTCCAACAGAGAGTTCAAGTTCTAAGAATTTTTTAGGATATACTTCATTTTCATAATTTCCACGATGAAGTAGTAAACCGAGAAAATTGAAAACATGGAATAATTTAACTCTAAAAGAATAGTTGTGGGTCGAACTAACTCAAACGGTAAAATAATATATCTGACACTTCTTGATCAACTAATCTTTGAAGCCTTTAGTAAGCAGATAAGGATCGCTTAGGGCCTTTGTTTGTTTATGTAGAGAAGATGGCATTGCATTAATAAACCTGAGGATCTGTTTTATTTATAAATTTAGCCGCAGCGGCGGATGTTTTGTAGGAGAATAAAATTATAAATGGAGAACCAATGAGAGAAGTAATTAACTTGGAAAAATTTCTTGGTAAAACTAGAAGCTGACTGACAAAAAAAAAAGAAAAAGTAATTAAATGAAGAAAATACGGATTTGGTAAGAACATGCGCAACATGCGGAAGATGGCAAAAGAAAAGAACATACCCATAAAATTAAATAATTAACAAATGAATAACATATTTCAAGGTAATGGCTAAATGTCTTAGAATTCAGTTTACTTCATCCTGCAAAATTTCTTCTCTGAAAACCCTTCACCCTGTCTCATTATCCAGAATCTCTCAAGTTCTTCTGCTTTTCTGCCTGGAATCCTCCCAGCTATCAAATTCCATCTGACAAAAGCCCATTTTTACCACGTGGGGTGAACAAGAAAGTACAACTTAATGTTTAATTGTAAACTACTCCACTAGTTGATCTGTTCTTTTCTTATACAAAAAAAATAGCAGAACTAATAGTAAAAATAAAAAAGTAGAGATTAGAAAAGTTTTCAAAATTTTAATAGAATTAAAACTTAAAAAGAAGCAAGGAATTGCAACTAATCATTATCATGAAACAGTAATTAATATTCTGGTATTTGAATTTACCTATCTCCAACAAGCCTATACATTCTACGAATGAGATCTTCTTCTTGTTCGGTCATTTTTATGAACTTCCATTCAATACTGCTAACCTCTGCAGAAACGAAAAAGGGATGAATTAAGCTTATGTAACTAACAAAGAGATGAAAGAAAAGAAATTAAAAGAAGAAGAAATAAAAGTGTGTTTACCTTCAGAATCAGACATGGTAATTCTGGGATGTTTGCGGCGGCGTTGGTCCATAGTTTCTTCGACAGAGACGAGGAGAGGACAGAGAAGAAAGTGAAAGAAAATGGAAAAGTATTAGAGGATAGAAATATGCCTAAAATAGCTAGCTTTTCTCAAGTCTCTAAGGAGGATGGTGGCGGTTATGGGTTGCTTCTATCCGGATCCGTTTATATTTCAATGTATAATTCCATTAAAATTTTAAAACATACAGTAATATTTTAAATCCATCCTGAATTTAAATATAGTATAAGTAGAAATTCTCGGTACCAATTATTCGATAATATATATATATATATAATATAATTTATTTTATTTTAATTTATTGAATATAATAATATAATTAATTTTTTTAAATTAATGAATTATAAATATAACGAGAATTTAAAATTTAAAATATAATTTTTTAATAATAAAAAATAATATTTAATTTTATTATTTTAATATTAATTTTGAATAATTTGATAAATTATTTAAATTTAAATATATTAAATTAAACTTTATGTTATATTTTATTTATTTGATTTGATTTTATATTAATTTATGGTATATTTTTAAAATTTAAACTATTTAAATAATTTAAATTTTATTTAAATTTTAATTTTAAATAAAAAATAGATAATTAAACGATTTTAAATATTAATTGAATATTATTAATGTACAGATATTAATATTATAGTTGTAAATATATTCTAATAAATATATATAATCGGATAACCATCCCAGACTGAACAGCCCCGGAAGCCGTGTATGTAGTAGATTAATTAGTTTGTTGACTTACAACCTTCTTGAAAAGTAGTTGACAACAACACAGTCACTTTCCTAAAGTATGAGAGGTAACTCTTCAAAATTGAAGCCTATATATTCATTCACAAATTTCTCATCAGCTTCTTTTATGGAATTCCATATTTAATTATAGGCAAAATTAATAATCAAATTTCTTATCAGCGTCTTTTATGTAATTTCTGTTGGTCAACCTACACATGCAACATAAAATAAATGACAATAAAGATGGATGGTGCATCTTTTGTTGACAAAATATTTGGTAGGTAAGATGGTAGGTGAAGATTAATCTTGACCATCCATTTAGTGGGTGGGGATTAATCTTGACCATCTATTTGGTTGGTAAGATGGTAGGTGAAGATTAATCTTGACCATACATTTGGTAGGTGAGACGGTAGGTGAGAAATAATCTCAACCATCCATCAAAGTAGGTGAGAATTAATCTTGACCGTCCATTGAGGAGGTGTAGGCCTATATATAGCCTTAGAAATTCATTTGTAATGTATTCCATCAAAAAGTGAGAGAGTAGCATTAGTGAGAGGTTGTGAGTTGTGAGTGTTTGTAAACACTTGGTAAATTTCTTTTCTTTCAGTAAAAGATCTGCAGCAGTCCGGAGACGTAGGCATAATTGGCCGAACTCCGTTATCAACTTGTCTGTCTTATTAGTTCGCATTTTCTTCGCTTTCTCATAAATCTGACTATAGGGAAATTGGCGTCATTTCCCAACAACTGGTATCAGAGCATTGGTTGCGTTTTTTCTGTCCTTTTTCGGGCGATTACTATTCACATGAATAGTAAATTTTTGTGAATAGTGAAATTTGGTCAGTTGTACCAAATTATCCACGGAGGTGTTCTAATACACAGAGGTTCACAAGAATTGTCAGAAACGATCCAAAGGAAGTCAGATTCGAGTGGGAGCGATGGCCACAGATGAAGGAAAGGTAAAAATTGAGAAGTTCGATGGAGCGGACTTTGGCTTTTGGAAAATGCAAATAGAAGATTATTTGTATCAAAGAAATCTGTATCAACCTCTCTCAGGGAAGAAGCCAGAGGCTATGAAGGAAGAAGACTGGAGTCTTCTCGACAGACAAGCTCTCGGAGTTATCCGATTGACATTATCCCGTAATGTTGCTTTCAACATAGCAAAGGAAAAGACCACGGCAGGTCTTATGATGGCTCTCTCTAGTATGTATGAGAAGCCTTCAGCTTCAAACAAAGTGCACCTCATGAGGCGCTTGTTCAACTTGCGAATGACAGAAGGTGCATCTGTAGCTCAGCATCTCAATGAACTCAATACAGTCACAACCCAATTGAGTTCGGTTGGAATTGAATTTGATGAAGAAGTACGAGCATTAATACTTTTGTCTTCTCTACCAGAAAGCTGGAATGCTACTGTCACTGCTGTAAGTAGTTCGTCGGGAAGCACTAAGTTAAAATTTGATGATGTTCGTGATTTGGTTCTCAGTGAAGAGATCCGACGGAGAGAGTCGGGTGAATCATCAACTTCTTCAGTTTTGCATACAGAGTCAAGAGGAAGAAATTCAACCAGAGGTAATGGACGAGGCAAGTCAAACTACCGAGGTAAATCAAAGGACAGAAGGTCCAAATCCAGGAATCCAAGTAATTTCCATAGTTCAAAAACTGTCGAATGTTGGAATTGTGGAAAGACCGGACACTACAAAAATCAGTGCAAGAGTGCATCGAAGAACCAGGAAGCAAAGGTAGAGGCAAATGTTGCTTCCACCTCTGGAGACAATGACGCATTGATATGCTCTTTGGAAAGCAAAGAGGAGTCTTGGGTGTTAGACTCTGGAGCATCATTCCATGCTACTTCACAGAAAGAATTCTTCGAAAGGTATGTCCCTGGAAACCTTGGAAAGGTATATCTTGGTGATGATCAACCTTGTGCTATTATTGGCAAAGGTGTAGTAAAGATTAAGTTGAACGGATCTGTTTGGGAGTTGAAGAATGTCAGACATATTCCCGACCTGAGAAAGAACTTAATCTCAGTAGGGCAATTGGCTAGCGAAGGCTATACTACGATCTTCCATGGTGATAATTGGAAGATTTCAAAGGGAGCAATGACGGTTGCTCGAGGCAAAAAGAATGGCACTCTTTACATGACAGCGGGAGCACGCTGTTCAATCATAGTTGCAGCTAGCAATGAAAATCCCAATCTATGGCACCAGAGACTAGGCCATATGAGTGAAAAAGGAATGAAGATTATGCATTCGAAGGGGAAACTTCCAGGTCTACAGTCAGTAGAGATAGACACATGCGAAGATTGCATACTTGGAAAGCAGAAAAGAGTCAGCTTTCAGACAAGTGGCAGAACCCCAAAGAAAGAAAGGCTAGAGCTTGTTCACTCTGATGTTTGGGGACCAACGACTGTCTCATCCATTGGTGGGAAACACTACTTTGTGACTTTCATCGATGATCACTCTCGGAAGGTATGG